>CM031375.1:96726096-97326096 GCA_018208015.1 Medicago ruthenica
TGCTGTTGGCGCAGAATGCGTCAAATCACCGGGCACTTACTACGATCCAGAGCCATCTGCACGACAGTGGCCACAGCCCGTGGACACCTGCTTTCTTCTCAGAGCACATCGCTTGGCCTGGGGACAGGCCATTCTTTCCAGGAGGGGCAGAGACAGCTGGTGCTGGTGATGATCAGGATGCTGGAGACGATGGTGATGACGACGTTGATGTCGATGCTGATCTGGGTGATGATTCTTCATTTGCTTCTATTGATCGCAGGGTAGCTGATTTGATAGACTCTGAGGACGACATGGCCACAGATTCAGATTGATGCAGAGCGGCAGATCTTGATTTGTTTTTCCTTTCATTTTATTTATTCTGCTTTGTACTTTAACATTTTGATTTTTGCTATGTACTTTGAGTATTTCTGTTGTACCTTGGATAATATTATGTTTATGTTATGTTATTTATATTTTGGGTATAACATGTTAGTATAGTTTCTATTTTATTTATGCTTTAGTGTTTATTTATGTTAAAATTTTTGAAAATCCCAACAAATTTTGAAAGAAAGATGAATGATTCAAAAGCAATGATTGAACTGTGAATCATCTGAGTGATAATGATAAGAATGAGTGTTAAAGCGCGCAGCTAAGGTACTCGTTTTCTCGTTTTTTCTAGGTATATTCTTTAATGTGAATAAGTTCTTTACACGCACAAGTTAATTTATTCAGTTTTTAAGCAAGCATGTGTTTAGTTTGAACCAATTTAGAACTAGCCAAAAATGTGAGGAATCCTCAACCTATGTATATATGCAGGAGACCAATACCATGTTTAACTCAGTTAGATTATGTTAAATCTGTTGTTGTTTTAATTTGTATAAGAGCATTGAAATGATCAAGGCAATTTTTTGAAATTGAGAGAAATACTTGACCAAATGAACCTACCCTGTGAGATGTGTGAGTATCTGTTAACCCAGCTGAGCCTAATGGAATCAGAATTGTTAACTGTGGACTGTCAATTTAATAAGCTCATCTGCTTATTTAAATTGCCGGAGTTTGTAAAAAAATTTCAGTCACAGTTAACTCTTTATTAAATTCTGATAATTGTTTTCTTTTGAACCCTTATCCGTCGTTTTTATTGACCTTTGCCATAATAACAAAGGAACATTCGATTAGGGTATCATTGGAATAAGTTGGGGAGAAAGGAAGGTTTTATTTAAGTCAATGTATGGTGAATGATGTTAATTGATCTTGACAACAAGAAAAGAAAAAGAAATGAAAAAAGAAAGAAAAGCAAACCAAGAAAAAGAAAAGAGAAAAATGAAAAGGTTTGCAAGATTTCAAAGAATAAGAAAAGTTGTCAAGAATCAATCAAGAATAGAAAAGAATGAAATTCACCAAGTGTTGTATTGGAGAAAGAAGGAAGTTGTAATTAGTTTGAATGTTTCCTTTTGCTTGGCCATTTGAATTCAAATATCCCACATATGACAATTCTTTTGTAGCCTAGCCCAATTACAACCCTTAAAGTCCTTTTGATCAATGTCTTTTATGCTTGTGGAAATGATAATTAGATAGACACATAATTTGATTGTATGTTATCATGTTTATTGGATGAGTGTTCATAACCCTCACAAATGATTTCAATTGTTCATATACTTTATAAAGAAGTGTGTTAGGTTTGGTTCAAATTTAAACATGTTGCTTGTTTAGGATTGTATGATTTAATTCCTTGTGTTTAGAACTAGTTCACATTTGTAGAATGTATTTTGTTTAATGAGAAACTGGACTTAAGCTTGCGCAATCACATTTGAATCACTCACTTGATATTTAATTCTTCACACTTTTGAATCTTTTGCTAAATTGCTCAATACTGTGGTTTTCAAAGCTATGAAAAATTTCCTTTTGTTCTTTGGTTTGAGGACAAACCAAAATGTAAGTTGGGGAGAGTTTGATAAGTGCTTAAAAGTTGATATATTTTGCTAACTTTTAGGGCACTTATGCTTACTTGTTGTACAAGTTACCTTAGGATTAGGGCATAAATGTATTAGAAATGCAATGAATGAGATCCTAAGCCTTACCCCACTTGATTATGCAGGAAATACATGCTTGAACCTGATTGATGCAAAAGATTGAAGCATTTTCTCATGCCATCGCTACAAGCGCAGGACTCATCGCTAGTAGCGAGGATAGGCAGGGATTTCCAGACATCCATCGCTTGAAGCGCAGCACCCATCGCTAGAAGCGAGCTTAGGCAGGGATTATCAGGAGTTCATCGCTTGTAGCGATGAACTGGACGCTTGAAGCGAGCCTAGGCAGGGAATTTCAAAGGCTGGTCGCTAGTAGCGACAGACCTGGTCGCTGTAGCGACCAATGGGGCGGTTTAATGCTGATGGTGACGTGGAGCTCTTGGATTGGCCAACTGAAGTCCTCGCTACAAGCGACAGACTGGTCGCTTGTAGCGAGCGTACATTTTCTCAGCATATAAATAGATTTTTAAGCTCATTTCTATATATATAGCTTTTTATCAGAATATTTATTTTTTCCAGAGCTTAGAAAACTTATAATCTTTGAGAGAGAATAGGCTTAGAAGGAGGAAAACTTCATTTAGCAACTAGATTTGGATTGAAGAAGATCATTAGAAGCTTTGAGACATCAAGCTTTCACATATCTTCATCTTTCTTTCCTATTTTGCAAGAGTTGTCATGAAAATGATCAACCAATCTCCTTTGTTGGGATTGATAGGTAATCTATCACTCATGTTGTAAACTTTTGATTATTCAATATATGATTCTAGCAATTTTTATATACCATTGAATTTCTTCTTGCTTTTCAATCTTATGTTTGATTTAAATGTTGTTGAAAAAGGCTTTTGAATCTAGGTTTAGAATGATTTTCTATCAAGATAAGAAATTCTAGAAATGGGATTTGGTTTTGATAATTACATTATAGTATTGAATCATAATGCTTTTGGATCGTTTAATAGATTGAGAAATCATCGATTAAACGATACAATCGATATCTCGACGTCATTTGGGAAATCAATGATGTTATTGAGCAATACGTAATAATGCAATATATAAGAAAACGCTAGAATTCGTATTTGTGATCAATCGGATATAACCAATGTGTGATTGATGAAAGTCAATCCTAAACACCTTCTATGTCCTATTACTCTACCATTTATTTATTATGTTTTAAAGTATGAGTAGTGTAGTAAAACAAACAAGTAAACCCTAACTTAAAACGATAGTCGAAGTTAAACGGAATATGATATCACCTTAATCCCTGTGGAACGATATAAAACTAATACTTGCATCCGCAGTACTTAACAGTAGTCTTTGGAGGTGAAGGAGACATCTGGTTCTTCTTTGTCGGTCCTGCTCGTGATGTCGTCAAGCAGAAAGACTTGCCTGACATATTTCTTTCTTGAGTTGCTGGACTCCCCCCATCAGTGAATCCTCCAGAGATCGTGTTGAGAGTGTGCCTGTCTTCGCCTTTGTTGTTCTCTTTGCTCTTGTGAGGCTCTTCCGAGCGTCTACGCTCCTCATCGTGCCCGTTCTCCACATATCCTCTTAGTCTCCCGTTCTGAATCAGCTTTTCGATTTCATGCTTCAAGTGTATGCAGTCGTCTGTATCGTGACCCTTAATTCTGTGATATTTGCATCAGGCACTCTTGTTTGGTTCCATTCGGTTGCTGGTAGGCTCTGGGGGGTCTGGGATCAACCTCGAGTGATAAACATCTTTCCAGATTTGTTCTCGGCGGGCGTTAAGTGGTGTGAATACCTAAAATGGTCGTTCGTGGCGATGCCTTCCCGTACTGTGGCATTTGAAAGTTCCCTTCTCCCTGGAAGCTGATGGGTAGTAGCTGCGGCGGGAGTCAGAGTTCGCCACGCCACACTCCATCGTGTCGCACGCCTTTTTCTCGGCGTTGCTTTCTTCGCCCTTGATGTAGCATTCGGCTCGGGACATGATTTCCTCCATGGAGTTTGCCGGCTTCTGTGCGAGGGATTCCTTGAATTGACCGGCCCTCAGACCGTTCTGGAAGGCTCCGACAAACAGCTCCTGGTTAGGGTTGATGACTTTGATGGTGGCATCGTTGTAGCGGGAGAGGTATTCTCTGAGCGATTTGTTTGGACCCTGTCAGACGTTGAACAAACTCGCAAAGGAGACCTTTCAGTGGCGACTAGCGGAGAATTGATGGATGAGTTTTCTTGTCATGTCTTGATATCCCATGATCGAGAAGCGTAGGAGATTCATGTACCACCGGAGGGCGGCATCTTTGAGGGTCATCGCCAATAGTTTGCACTTCAAAGAATCGGCGTCGCCAATCACGGCCATCTGGGTGTTGAAAGCGGTGATATGTTCTACATGATCAATCTTGCCATCGAAGGAAGCGAGCGATGGTGGTTTGAAGTTTTCTGGTACGGGGGCATTCCAAATTTCGGCTGAGAGGGGCTACGGGTCTGGATCGTCTAAGTCGCCATGCTGCGACTCGTCGCGATCGTTTTGCTGCTGCTGAATGGTCTCCATGGAAGCCTGAAGGGCCTCGTTGCGATCGATGAGCTGTTGAATTTGGTTTTGCATGGCTTCCATGATGTCGTGGTCTGTCATCGTAGGGGTGATAAGGGTTGGCGGCTTCGAACTATGAAGTAGGGTTGAGAGAGGGTGGTGAAGCTTCCGAGTCGTAGCAGAGGCTGTTGACTCAGAAGAAGGCTTTAAACTGTCGTGTTTAAACGATTCAGAGGTGCAGCTAGGCTAGTTTTACCGTAGCCCCACGGTGGGCGCCAACTGTACTCGCAGAGAGTACAATCTAGAAAACTAGGGTTTAGTCTGTGATTGCGATGCCTTGAGAATGCCTCTCAAGTGGGTGTTTATAGCCCTGTATGGGCTAGGTTTCCCGTGGCTTTAGCCCCAAGTAGCTTGGACCCAAAGCCACGCCTAAAGCGTTCTAGAGGCTTCTAGAAGCTCTTTAAGGCGGTGCTCCTTGTGGGCTCGTCTAAGGCCTAGCTGGTCTTTATGGAGGGCGTCGGGCCCTTGCTTGAGGGCGCCAAGCCCTTCTGGAGGGCTTTGTGCCCTAGATGATAAGATTGATAGTCCAAAACACTACATTAATGTTGATATTTTAAAAATAGTCACGAGTTTCCAAAATTTTAACATATCGACTTTCTCATATACGTATATAAAATTTGTTTCTGCAGATATAAACATTTAAAATCTGCAACGGGAGCAGTGCAAACATTGAACGGTATTTTGCATATAAAATAAAAATTTAATTAATAGAAACATTGCATTAATGTTGATATTTTGAAAATAGTCACGAGTTTTCAAAATTTTATCATATTGACTATCACATGTCGATACATAAAAATTCTTCTGCATAGACAAACATATAAAATCATCAACGAGTGCGGTTTATATATACACTACGTTAATGTTGATATTTTAAAAATAATCACGAGTTTCCAAAATTTTAACATATTGACTTTCTCATATACGTATATAAAAATATAAACATTTAAAATCTCCAACGGGAGCAGTGCAAACATTGAACGATATTTTGCATATAAAATAAAAATTTAATTAATAGAAATATTGCATCAATGTTGATATTTTGAAAATAGTCACGAGTTTTCAAAATTTTATCATATCGACTATCACATATCGGTACATAAAATGTTTTCTGCATCGACAAACATATAAAATCCGCAACGAGTGTGGTTTAAATATTTAATTGTGTTTTAAATATAAAATAATTTTTTTAATAGACACACTACATTAATGTTGATATTTTGAATAAAGTCACGAGTTTCCAAATTTTTATCATATTGACTTTCTCATATATGTATATAAAAATTTGTTCATGCAGATATAAATACATAAAATCTACAACGAGTGTGGTGCAAACATTGAACAATCTTTTGCATATAAAATAAAAAGTTATTTAATAGAAACACTACATTAATTTTGATAATAGTCGTGAGTTTTCAAAAATTTATCATATTGTCTTTCTCATATATGTATATAAAAATTTGTTTATGCAGATATAAGTACATAAAATTTGCAACGGGTGCGGTGCGAACATTGAACAGTCATTTGCATATAAAATTAAAAGTTATTTAATAGAAACACTACATTAATTTTGATTTTGACTTGTCAAAAAATTAATTAATTTTGATTTTGAAAATAGTCATGAGTTTTAAAAAATTTATCATATCATCTTTCTCATATATGTATATAAAAATTTGTTTATGCAGATATAAGTACATAAAATCTACAACGGGTGCGATGCAAACATTGAATAGTCGTTTGCATATAAAATAAAAAATTATTTAATAAAAACACTACATTAATTTTGATATTGAAAATAGTCATGAGTTTTTAAAATTTTATCATATCAATGTTTTCATATATCTATATAAATATTTGTTTTCGCATATATAAGCAAATAAAATTCATAACTGTTGTTACTCAACTATTTAACAAAGTTTTGTATAATCTTTAAAAAAAACAAATTTTTGTATATATACAAGAAAAATATTTAACAGAAACATTACATTAATATTCATAATTTTCATTTAATATCTATAAACATTCTACAATATTAAAAATTTAATTATTTTTTATATAATTATCGCAATGTCATGTGGCCCGTGCGAAATCACGATCTTTTACTAGTTTACAATATAAGTTATACACGAGACAAACATTTTTCAACGGTAAAATATTTATAAACGTTCTCGTTTATCTCTACCTAGAAAAGAAGTCTTAGATTGAGTTTGATATCTATCAAACGACTAAAAAAGAAAAATTAGTCCAAAAAAAAAGAGTCTCAAATTCCACCCTGAACAAATTCCTTGCAAACAAAGCATCACCTCACCTTCCCACATGTAATGCCATGAACCATGCTTTGAAAGCATATGCACCGTTGAGATTGGGTCCAAATCTATTGCTGTTCAGTAATCATTAATGACAAAAATGCCACAGAAAAATAAGTAAACTGCATAGGGTTTCAGGATGTACAAGTAGTACTTAGCACTAATCAATTGCAATGTTTAGGCTCTATTAAGAAAGTATGAATAAAATATGAGACCGACACATTTTCTCACACATGTTTGGGCTTCCTTATTTTACGTATAGAGCACGTGACACCTCTAAACTCATCTAGTTCTAAGTTCTAACACATGCATGACCTGACACACTCATTCAGATCAAAAACGTTCCATAAACTCCATCTATGTCCCATGTGAAAGCCCCTCAGTTTCACAAGGAATAAGTACATACTCCCTCCGTCCTAAAATATAAGCAAAAATTGGTCTACAAAAGTTAATGTATTTGGTTCAAAATTTGTACTAAATACATCAACTTATGTTGAAGTAATACAAAATTATTTTTGCTTATATATTGGGATGAAGTAATACAAAATTATTTTGCCCAAACTACTCATTTACGCTCACATTAATAGTGTATAATATTATTGGTGAAAGTTTGTATAACAAAATAAATTATTGGTAAAAGTTGTTCAGCTTTTTTATAATGAATAATCAGCAAAAATATGATTTATGATTTATAACGTTAAAAAAAAAGTACACCGATTATAATAGAATTGTTATTATTTTTTATTTTTCTTAAGGAGTTTGTAATAGAGTACTGGAGTTTTTTTTTTTTTTTTTAATTTTGAAACAATAATAGAATACTGGAGTTAGTATCCATTGATATCGCACAGTTATGTTTAAAATATTTATCAACGTTACATTGAAAACAGATCCACATTTATTTTGACATTTTACTCACCAAATAAGGACATTGTCCAACGTGCACAAACAAAATAGTCTTTCACTATGCAATAAAGTCATTTTCACCGTTGTTAAACAAATAGTAAATCATACTTATCATATCTCTTTTAATTTAACGGTGAAATTTATTGATTCAATAATTAAAATTATTTTGTGCATGATTCAAAACTTATCTCATTTGTTCAACATAGAATTGATCTCAAATAAATGTTTTTTTAAGCCAAATAAATTGTTTTTTAAAAGCAATTACTAGTAACATTTTAAAATGTAGTAGGGTCAAAGAGTATTGATGACCCAATAACCAATTAGAATCTTTTTATTACATAAGTATATAATTACATCCCCTGTTCATTTGTTATAAATTGTAGAGTTGAGTAGTCTGTCCAATTTTGGGCCTAAAGCCATGAGATGAGAGTATAGTATAGTATTGTGTAGCCATGTATGATGTAGTAGAGAAAAAGAGAGCTGAGATGGGGAAGAAAAGAACTAAAAACAGAGCAAAAGAAACAAAATCATACACACTCCCTTCATCACCATCACACTCATTCTCATCATCTTCTTCCTCAGATTTTGAGTTCACAATCTCCATTTCACCTCGCAAATCCTCTAACACACTCTGTCCTGCAGATGAACTCTTCTACAAAGGCCAACTCTTACCTCTTCATCTCTCCCCTCGTATCTCCATGGTACGTACCCTCCTCCTCTCTTCCTCCTCCATCTCCTCCGCCACTTCCTCCTCCACTGCTCCCCGTGATTCCACAGGTAGCAGCGCCTCCAATGATTCCACCACTTCTTTCATCAGTGATCTTGCTCTTTTTCCTGATTCTTGTGATTCTTCACGACCCAGTTCTGTAACAGAAGAAGATGAGTTAAAACGTCTTCACAGTCACAACAATTCCTCCAACAACACTAGATCTAATTCACAGTTGAAGAAAACCAACAAGTATTTCTCTTTATCTAGATTCTCCTCTGTTTTTCGTAAAGAAACCGTTGTTAAAACTCGAGAAGGTGAAACTGTTGCTAATAGTATTAACAACAGTTCAGTGAAGAGAATGAGTGTTACTGCTAAAGAGGTGATACGAAAATATTTCAAAAAAGTGAAACCATTGTACGAGAAACTTTCACAAAAACAGCAACATCCAGCGGAGGAGGGTGCAAGTAGTAATACAAGTAGAACGTTAACTACGACAACGGTTATGTCTTTGTTAACAAAAACAGAGAGATCTGAGAAGAAAGAGAATGTGGGTACTGTGTTATCTCATTCGTTTTCGGGGAATTTAAGGTATCCAAGAAAGAGAAGCTGTGTTTCAAGTTGTCCTTCTTCGATGAGATCTTCACCAAGTCATTCTGGTGTTCTTTCACAAAAGGGTGTTCTTCTTCGTGGTGATCGAGATGCTTCTTCCATGGAAGAGTTGCAGAGTGCTATTCAAGGTGCTATTACTCATTGCAAAAACTCTTTGATTACGAATAAACCAGGGGTTAGTAGTAATCATGAAATTAATCTCATCTAACTGTGTTGTAATTTGTTTAATTGGTGTTTAATTTACTGTTTAGCATAATAGCATTCAGTCTATGAAGCACCGACATCCGACCCATCAATATCGATAATAATTTGAGAAAATGAAATTATTGAATGTAATCGCATATATATAATAACATGCATCAAACATCAGCCACGTCTTCGATGAAAGGTGTCGGTGCTACAAAGATCATGCAATTAGTTTCTTGATGTGTTTTTTTGTTCTCATTAACCAACAATCATGTTAATGTTAAAAAAAGAAGAATATTTTTCTTTTTTGCTTTTTAAATTTTTGTATTGTAGAATCTGACGTGAAATTGTTAGAATGTTGTATTTGCATGTGACTGAGTAGTTAGATTTGGAACGTGCCTTTGGATTTTTGCTCGGGAAAGCGAATAAACTTTTTCTGACTGTTTTTTTTATTGCATTGGAAAATTTGAAATCTTGTTTGTGTGGGTAATAATTTAGAATTCTATAAAGTTTTGTAATATTAAGAGTGACGTTGATGTGGTACAGTACAGTGGTGGTAGTAATTGCTCTGCATAGCAAAATTGGCACCATATGAATTGGAGTTTTGTGTGAATTATATGGTTCCATTTGAGCTTCTGAAAATCTGAAGCATATAGTATAAAATAATGATAAATCATGAATGATATTAATGAATACAGCATTTTGATTTGAGCCTCAAATGGACACTGGTTGGATTGCCCTTGTGTGACATAATGTCACGTGACATTGCTCAATCTGATTGTGACACGTGACAATACAAATTTTTTAAACATAAAAAGATAGAGAGAATAGTTGAATTGGATTATGTGTCACAATTGGATTGACCAATATCACAATGTCACGTGACATTATATCGGACAAGTGGTGTCCGTTGATTGATACCGAGTCCTTACATGTATAAATGCAATAGTACGGATCTGATAACAATGCATGTGCGTAGCTTCAAAGGAAGTTTCAACTCTTCTACTTCAAGTAATAGGATAAGGCGTTGTATTCTAGTTCTAGTTAATTAAATGTGCATTTATTGTTTAATCAAATAGGCATGTAGTTGGAAGATTCGTGTATGCTTCCTTTACGGGTCGGGTCGGTAGTTTGCTTCTTTGAATTTGATTACCTATGCCAACTTTCTGTGCAAAATACGACTCATGTGTTGGATCTATAATATCTTTGTATTCTCACTATGCATTTTATTTTATGTGGACAAACAAATTTTGACTTCAATATATTGTTTGGATTTTGGTTAGAATTATGTACGTAAATTTATTTGGATACATTCACATACATATAAAAGTGTGTATAGTAACCAAAAACAAAAAAAAATACTAAAAATTACGTAAATGATAAGTTTGATTTAAAAATTAATTTTAGACACAATCACACAAATTTCATCTTTAAGTGTCTAATTGGTTCTAGAGTGATAAATATTGATTTTGAATGAGTTGATTATATAAAATTGATTCTTAGTAAAATTAAGATGATTTATTTTTTAATATATTAATATAAAAGTTAGTCGAACATTATATTCAAGGTTAAATTGTTAAAATTATAGGAGAATTCTAAGGTACTTTGAAGTTTTTTTGTTAGTTACATTAGGTACACTAAAGTTTGTCTGAGCACGGATAAACTCATTCAAAATTAATTTGATTTTACTTCAAAAAAAAATTTTAATTTGATTTTCAAATAAATTAATACAAAAATATAACATGACATTGTATAATTGGATTATGGGTACATATCAAACCAAATTTCACAGTGACAAATGTAAAACTCTAGGCATGTTTTTTTTTAGGCTTAAATGCACTTTTGGCCCCCTATGTTTGAAAAAGTTGTGATTTTGGCCCCCTTTAAAAAAATAGATTATTATACCCCTAACTTTTGCCCCTTTTGCGAAAGGCTGATTTTGATCAAGTCAACGTATACTTGGCAGGTGACTTAACTGATTTGACAGACAACTGTGTAATTATGAATTAAAAAATAAAACAAAAATCCACGCCTGTAATTATCAAATTAAAAAAAATCAAAAATGAAGCTTCATGGTAAGCTCCTGACAATGCTTCAGTTTCACTTTTGACGAGATTCAGATTCTCGTCCACTGGTAAGCTCCATGGCATCCCAATTCTCCTCCATATTCACTTTCAACGAGGCTTTCAGTTTTGGTTGCCGCCCTTGTTGTTGTTGTTATGCGAAATAGTTGGAGTATCATAGAACGGTTGAGTTCTTCGACGGAGATCTCGTCGTCCCGTCGTCAATGATGTTGAACGGAGATTTTTTTCGATACTCCTCTCCTCTCTCTTATTCCGATCCTGTTCAGCATCGCTTGTTGAAGTTAGATTTTCCACTCACCCCCAATTTTCCACCCTACCAGTCGTATCAGCGTTTACAGATTCTTCTCCTCAAATCCACCATTGAACCTTGGTTTTCGGATTTTGGAAAAATCTGCAGCGGCGATGACCTTTGCTTACATGCGGTACTGTGAGGCCATGTTTGGTGTTGTTGGGGTTGTTTTTTGTGCTATTCTTTGAAGCATGGGAGAGGAGAGAGTTTTTTTTTCAGAAGCATGGGAGAGGAGAGACTGTTTTTTGTTTTTACTTTTTTTTTTTTGGGTTTTTTTGTTGTTTTCTGGGTTGTATGTTGAAGGATTACGAAGATAAAGAAGGAGAGGAATGATGAAGATGAAGAAGGAGAAAAAATTAAAGGCTCACGTGCTTCTTTATTGCATTCTTTTCTTTTTTTTCTTTTTTTATTCTAGAAATACACGCGTGGTAATCTGATTTATTTTAAATTCAAAAAATACACGGGTGGCATCCTTGTCACTTAAGTGACCTGCTACATAGGTATTGACTGAGTCAAAATCAGCCTTTCGCAAAATGGGCAAAAGTCAGGGGTCTAATAATCCATTTTTTTAAAGGGAGCCAAAATCACAACTTTTTCAAACATAGGGGGTCAAAAGTGCATTTAAGCCTGTTTTTAAGAAAACTCTAGGCATGTTTGGTGTAGGATAACTAAACAGGATATATATAATTATCCTATCCTAATTAAATTGATTGTTCGGTGGACATGGATGAAAGAATAAATTAAACCTTTTTTTTCTTAGCAAAAATTAAATCTATTTTGGTTTTTGTTGGATTAACAACCTCATAAAACTATCATATGTACTTTGTTTCTTCCAAAACCCTTGTTCGACTCCCACGGTCTCTGCTTTCTCTGATTGTTTCAAACGATTTTATTTCAAATTTTTTTCTTTTTCTTCTGCGTTGATTTCGTGGTTGCAATTCAGCTTCAATATTTTTTTCTAATATTTTTTTCCTGCTTTTTGTGACTGGATTTTGTTCCATAACCCAATCATTTGTTTGCTTCTGCTACTTGCTATTTTTTTGAAAGCATGCAGCTTGCTATTTATTTATTGGCTTAATTGATCATTCATTCTCTTAATTTATTTTATTTTTTTATTTTGGTGCCTTAACTATTAAATGTCTCAAATTGATCCTTTATATGTGTTCTATCAGTCAATTTGGTCTTATTTCGTTAATTTTAACCCCCTTAAAAAGGAGATTGTTGTATAATGAATGTCCATCAGATTTTACGGTGTCATCAACACCTAATTTATTTTACTCATTATCATCTTCTTCCCTCATCATCATCTTCATATAACTTTCATCAATCTTCATTTCACAAAAAAACCCAATTTTTTTTCTTTCAAAAATTCATCATTTCAACTTCAATAAAAACCACATAATTAAACCCTTCAATTTAGAATTAACACCACCACCATCATCTAACACATAATCTGAGCCATATCCCTCCTAGAAGCAAACTCCATCATCGATTGCCTCAAATACTCATCATCAAATTTCGACCTTAACCCAAAACACACAACCATTTGCAAAAACATCACCATTTCAGCAACACCTTTCTCCGGTTCCCCATCCAGTTGTTCCTTCCACAAATCCAAAAGATTCCCAACTCTCTCAACAATGCTTCTAGAATAAACACTCAATTTCGAAATCAACCATTGAAACAAAATCCCACAGGCCCATCTCTTATCAGTAACACCAGACTTCCCCTCTGTTTTACTCGTCAGATACTCCTCCACCGCATCCACTGCCTCTTTCAACGCCGCCTCTATCTTCGGCCTCAACATTATCGACTCCTTCCTCTTCGAAACTACAAACATAAGTAACGATTCAACGTCCATTTTCCTCGACAAGGATTTAAGCGAGGCGACGATATTGGACAGTGGATTAGGGCTACGGAGGGCGGCGAGTGCGGCTTCTTTCTGTTCATCGATGCGTGCGACGACAGAGGATTCACCTTCAGGGATGGAATTCTCTTGTTTGTTGAGAGATTCTAGGGTTTCTTTATGGCGTGATTCAAGGGATTGAAATTTGGAATATAGGGTTTGAAATTTCTGGGAAATGAAATCTTGAAGAGAAGAGATAATTGATTGGTGAGTTTAGTGAATAGATTGGTGCATTTGATGAGGAGTGTTCTTTTGAGATTCTAATTTAGAATTAACCCCCTTAAGTTGAAGGGTTTAATTATGTGGTTTTTGTTGAAGTTGAAATGATGAATTTTTGAAAGAAAAAAAATTGTTTTTTTTATGAAGATGATGAAGATTGATGAAAGTTATATGAAGATGATGATGGGTAAAATAAATTAGGTGTTGATGACACACCGTAAAATCTGATGGACATTCTTTATCCAACGATCTTCTTTTGAAGGGGGTTAAAATTAACGAAATAAGACCAATTGACTGACATAGCACATATAAATGACCAATTTGATACATTTAATAGTTAAGAGACAAAAATGAAAAAATAAAATAAGTTAAGGGATCAGAACCTTATTTATTTATTCTTTGACGTAACTACATATGTTTATTGTTATGGGATTGGAAAGTTTGTGTTTTTTTAATTCCCTTTAAAAATTGATGAGGTAATGCTTTTTTCTATGATTTATTTTTTATGATTTATTTCTTTTTCTTTTTCTTTTTTGAGGTGAATTTTTTATCAAGTGTGCGTCAAATACATGATAGCATGAAATAATGTAATCATATTTTTTATCATGTATACATCAAACGTATGATAGGATAAATGTATATAATGTCACTATTATATCATATCAATATTTAACTTCTTATCCTATCATGTCTTTATTTTATCATATACACCAAACGGATCATAAATTCTAGTTTCAAAGTAGAATCAAGTTTTGAAGGTAAAATCAATTCGACTCAAATTCAAGAAAATATGGAAAAATCAATTTTACCCCTCAAATATCAATTTTATATTTTTAAAAGTGAAAACGAGCATACACTAAAATTGCTTCTGATTTTACTACATGTGCTTGCTTACACCTATCACCAATCATTTTTCTTAAAGAAAGCCATCTTAGGTGAATAATGTTCCAAACTGTTAAGGATATTTGGAGCCTTAACAAGGATAGTTTGGAAATTTTATTCGTTTTGTTGTTCTGAAACCATCAGAAGCATAAGCCTTGAGATGAGGTTAATTAGAGTCAATGAGTAATTAAGGTGAATTTATGTAGCTAGGATCAAAGTTGTCATATCCAAGTATAGTCTCTCTCGGCTAGGGACATGTCACATGGCATGATTAATTGGCCAAATATGTAGCTCAGTACGATCACAGATGAGCAAATGGCCCCAATGTGCTTCTAATCAAACATAATTTCGAATTCAAAAAAATTCTCCTCTCTTTCATGCATGTTCACATCTCTTCACGCTCTAAGCAATCATCATTTGAAAAAGAATCACAATTCACAAATATAACCTGTTGAATTCCTATTATTATGTACTTAATTCAGTCACCAAAATCCTAGTGGTCACCATTCATTTGGCTTAGTTTGAATTCCTATAATCACCATTCATTTCAATTCCTAGAATCACATATATCACATGTGGGAAATTCTAACTTGAACACAACCTTAAATTAATTTTATTTAGACACACACTTATAAATGAAAAAAATAATAAAAGAGAATAGATTTAAATGATGTGACTAAATAATTTTTTTTTTAATTCTTTATATTTGTGTGTGTCCAAATAAATTTGATTTGGGTTTGCGCACGTCCATTTCAACAGATAGATTAATTTTAGATTCCTCATTTTTATCACCGACATCATCCTCACATCCAAAAATAGTAACTTGGCAAAATAAGAACTGTGGCCTACTGACTATGACATTTTTTTTTGAGAGGATATTGAGTGTGACATGGCATGCTGCTTATCAAATTTCATCTGACCACGTCATTATTATGTGATAGAGACAGAAACACAAAAATAAAAATAGTTTTTTTTCCTTAAAAAAAATGTAGAATGTTCGTAAAAGAAAAACGTATTAATTATTCTTCAATATTGATCTATAATTATAATGATTATGTGAAAAAAAAAACTTGTAATCACGGCACAAATCGTATAGTTTTTTGCCTAAATTATAATATGTTTCAACCCGTTAGGATATTAATAAAAACATCATTGGAAAAATCGAAAACAAATCTTAACTTTATAATTTTTTTTAAATGCCAAAAGAAATATACTAAATAAACACAATAAGACGACTCAAAATTGATAATCGAAATCGAAAGTAACGTATCTCGACTTCAACCACCAGAAGATGGAAGCTTCACCCTTTCACTTAACGCTTGCAACCTGTCCTTCTTCCTTTGAAAAATTCTATTATTACACGCTTTCCAAACTACCCAAACAACATAAAGTCAAATAATGTTTAGAGATAATCGAGTTGTATATGAAAATCCCTGTACCGCCAAATTGGTGCAGATGGTTGAACAAAGAGCCATGAAATGTCGTAGAAAAGCCTAGTCAGTTCGCAATTTGCGACCAAAGACCACAAAAAAAAAGCACAATTAATAAACAAATGATATATATACTCATTGGAACCACAATTTGCAACACAACCTTGGTCATTATGAGCTAAAACACGCCTTTGCATACACCTTAACTCTGAAATAACCAACAATTCAAAAGCATTTTTGATAAGTTATTGTTTAATGCTAACTAATTTGGTTTTTTCTTCCCCATTACCACAATCCATAAAACACGCACAATTTCTTGTAATTTTGCTTGAAAAAAACTTCTAATTGTGATTTTTCGAGAGACAACTCTACTAGTCGAAGAAGTTCAACATCATATTGAAGCGGACCATTACATCTCTAATAATGTCTCACCCTTTTATACCCTTCATCATTCTTGTAACTACATATTACGTGTATTTGTGAAGTATCTATATAATTTAAAAAATAATTTGAAAACTTTAGGATACATATTTGGAGAATATCAATATCCTATACACATACTTCCAAAATAATTTTACAATTGAATTCGAGTGGATTTAATTCGGTCCTTAAAATTAGAAGCTCAAAATTCTATCAATGAGTTGACACCTCATGGATGAAAGCATAGACAGCATGAACAAAAAATAAGCTTGTAAAAGGGAAATTGTAGTGTACTGCAAGAACAAGAGCCGGAGGATCGATGAAAGACAAATATCATGCAGCCGTCTCATTCCTAGTTTTCATCCCCAACTTAATAAAATTAAATTAAATATTAAAACTAATTAATTAGTCATTGATTTCTCATCAAAAAATACAATCACTAAACATACATGCTGACAGCTATTCCTATAAATATTATGCAAGATGAGCTAACTTCTAAAGATATTGTCCTCCTAATAATTGATTTTCAAACTCATTTGTGAATTAAAGTCATCATGGCATGTGGCTTAAGGTGTACCAAAGGGATAAAAATCTGTTGTGGTGTCACAACCATTTTTCTAATTGTAGTATTAGTGATACTATTAGTCTTATTCCTCACTGATTTCAAGCAAAAAGACCCCACAATTACACTTCAATCAGTTAAGTTTGGAAGGTTTCATCTTGATGTACTCCCTATTTTAGATTTAAATATATCATTAGCTATATTGGTCACTGTTGATAATCCTAATCATGGAAGCTTTACATACCAAAACAGCTCAGCTTATCTTAATTACCGTGGTAATCTTTTGGCTACAGCTCCATTACATGAAGATACAATTCCAGCTCTTAAATCACATAACATAAGCACACTTTTGAATGTTTATGTAGATGTTACAGAAGTTCCGGATTTACTGGGTGATTATTTAAGTGGTGTTATAAATTTTACCTCAACCACTACTTTAGTAGGTAAAGTCAAGATATTGAATTTCATAAAGATCAAAGCCACAAGTTACTCCACTTGTGATATCTTTGTATACATACATGGCCAAATTGCCAATTCAACCTGCAACAATAAAATCAAATTCTGAAATGTACTTCATTTTTTTTTCCTTTCACCGTTATCGGTATTATTATTACTATTATTGTTATTATTCCGATTAAAAAAAAAATATTTTTGTTATTGATTCACATAGTTACTTATATATAGCTATGGCTATATCTAGCATTTGTACTGCGCATAAAGTTTCTGACTACTAATCTAGTTGGTGCTAGTATTTAATTTAACTCACTGAAATTGAAGCTCGTTTGTTGCTTATATACTTTCTGATCTGCATCAAATTGAAATTTTTGTGCAGTTTAAAATGTTAATTTTTGTGCAGTTTTAAGAAAAGACCTTGTTTCATTTTGGTCTTAACACTCATGTTTTTACGGGAAAATAGTAAAAATAAGCAAATAAGTAAAGTTTGAACAATACTTGTTTGAGTTAGAACTCAATCTCGTATTTTTTTGAATAATTCGTTTTCAACTAAAATTTATTAAACACTTGATTAGAAAATGTTGATTTGGCATGCTACAATTTTTTTTTAATAGGGAAAAGAAAATTTATTAAACCTTTGCAATATTTAGTACAAGAGAGAGGTGCATGCGAATGTTGAATGGAAAAATGAAAATGTATAATAGAAAGTGGAAAATTATGTAGAAACCCCAGCTACAATAACCCAATCAAATTATGCACAAGTAGCCTAACCGCTCATCCACAGTGGCTAAAAGCAAAACAGAACTAGTTGATGGAAGGGATGACAACAACTCCTGCTGACCCCGCAGAAACCAGGAGCACCATATATATATATATATATTCACGGTATAAAATATCAATAACGCCATGTTTTTATTAGATAATGTACTGTCCCTATCAAAATATCATCATCTGATATTTAAGCTGAAATATCAATCATGATAGTCGTGACCCCATGCAGGTAATGATGTATAGTATATGTACGTCTTTTTCTTGTTAGTTTTGTTTCGCATATATAACTAGTAAAATCGACATTACGATAATTATATAAAAAATAATTAAATTGTTAATATTGTACAATATTTATAAATATTAAATTAAAATTATGAATATTAATGTAATGTTTCTATTAAATATTTTTCTTTTATATATAAAAAAATTTGTTAAATAGTTGAGTCACACCAGTTATGTATTTTATTTGCTTATATATGCGATAACAAATTTTTATGTAGATATATCATAAAGTTGATATGATATAATTTTGAAAATTCATGACTATTTTCAAAATCAAAATTAATTTAGTATTTCTATTAAATAAATTTTTATTTTATATGCAAAAGAATGTTCAATGTTTGCACCGCGTCCGTGCAGATTTTATGTACTTATATTTGCATAAACAAAATTTTATATACATATATGAGAAAGTCGATATGATAAAATTTTGAAAACTCATGAATATTTTCAAAATAAAAATTAATGAATTGTTTCTATTAAATAACTTTTTATTTTATATACAAAAGACCGTTCAATGTTTGCACTGCACCCGTTGCAGATTTTATGTACTTATATCTGCATAAACAAATTTTTATGTACATATATGGAAAAATCGATATGATAAAATTTTGAAAACTCATGATTATTTTCAAAATAAAATTAATGTAATGTTTCTATTAAGTAACTTTTTATTTTATATGCAAAATATTGTTCAATGTTTGCACCACACCCGTTGCAGATTTTATGTACTTATATCTGCATAAACAAATTTTTATATACATATATGAGAAAGTCGATATGATAAAATTTTGGAAACTCGGTACTATTTTCAAAATATCATCATTAATGCAGTGTGTCTATTAAATAAATTCTTATTTTACATTTAAAACATCGGTAAATATTTAAATCGCACTTATTGAGGATTTTATATGCTTATATATGCAGAAGAAAAATTTTATGTACAAATGTGTGAAAGTCGATATGATAAAATTTTGAAAACTCATGATTAATTTCAAAATATCAACATTAATGCAGTGTTTCTATTAATTAAATTTTTATTTTA
Organism: Medicago ruthenica; assembly: GCA_018208015.1. Lineage (NCBI taxonomy): Eukaryota > Viridiplantae > Streptophyta > Magnoliopsida > Fabales > Fabaceae > Medicago > Medicago ruthenica. The sequence continues at coordinate 96,745,698 of CM031375.1, forward strand.
TATGCAAAACACCGTTCAATGTTTACACCGCTGCAGATTTTAAATGTTTATATCTGCAGAAACAAATTTTATATACACATATGAGAGAGTCAATATGATAAAATTTTAGAAACTCATGACTATTTTCAAAATATCAACATTAATGTAGTGTGTTTGCACCGCTGCCGCTGCAGATTTTAAATGTTTATATATGCAGAAACAAATTTTATATACATATATGAGAAAGTCAATATGATAAAATTTTATAAATTCACGACTATTTTCAAAATATCAACATTAATGTAGTGTGCTATTAAATAAATTTTTATTTTATATTTAAAACACTGTTAAATATTTAAACCGCACTCGTTGAGGATTTTATATGCTTATATATGTAGAAGAAATTTTTTATGTACGGATATGTGATAGTCGATAAGATAAAATTTAGAAAACTCGTGATTATTTTCAAAATATCAACATTAATGAAGTGTTTCTATTAATTAAATGAAAAAAAAATTATATGCAAAACATCGTTCAATGATTGCACCATTCCCGTTGCAAATTTTAAATGTTTATATCTGTACGATATGATAAAATATTGGAAACTCGTGATAATTTTCAATTTATAAACATCAATGTAGTGTTTCTAATATTTTTTTTATATGCAAAACATCATTTAATGTTTGTGAACGATTATATAATCAAAGACGATTATGAAATTTTGCAAAAAAAATTTTTACAGAAAAAACTTGTTACACTTGTGATGACCATTATCCGTAATTAATTTTTTAAAAAACAAATAAATTAGTTTCTTAGTTATCTGTTGAAATTGGTTACACTAGACCATTATTCGTAATCAATTTTTTTATAAAAATAAATAAATTAATTTCATAGTTATCTGTAGAAATTGGTTACACATATGATGACCATTATCCGTAATTAATTTTTTAAAAAATAAATAAATTAAATTTTGCAAAATGACCATCATGCATAAAATTAAGGAGATCATAAGTTTTAATTCGATTTTTATATATATATTGTTAGTAGATAGACTAAGACTTAATTGATCCTCCGGTCCCTTAACTTATTTTATTTTTTCATTTTGGTCCCTTAACTATTAAATGTCTCAATTTGGTCATTTATTTGTGTTATGTCGGTCAATTTGGTCCTATTTCGTTAATTTTAAGCCCCTCAAAAAGGAGATCGTTGGATAAAAGATGTCCATCAGATCTAACGGTAAGTCAACAACACCTAATTTATTTTATTCATCATCATTTTCTTCCCTCATCATCATCTTCATATAACCTTCATCAATCTTCATAAAAAAAAAAACCTTTTTTTTTCTTTCAAAAATTCTTCACTTCAACTTCAACGAAAACCACATAATTAAACCCATAAATTTAGAATGTTTCATTGAACCTTTGGTCCTCTAACTTATTTGTTGTTTTCATTATGGTCTCATAACTCTAAATTTTTCCCGTTTGGTCCCTCAAATATACCTCCGTCAGTCAGTTTGATCCATGTTAGTTAACTTTAACCCCAAATGTATTAGGTAGACCAACATTGTAGGTGGTCCACCGTAGACCTTATTAATTTTTTAATTTCAGCCCTGAAATTCTGGCAAGACTGAGTCTGAACCGTAAAACAGAGTACAAAAACGCAGAACAGAGTATACAGTTCAGAAGCAAAATAACAGACAGAAAGTAAAGAACACAGGTGATTTGTTAACCCAGTTTGGTGACAAACACACCTACGTCTGGAGGCTACCAAGCCAGGAAGGAAATCCACTAAATAGTATCAATTCAAAGACCTATGACAACAACCCCTGTTTCTCTGTCTTCTCACTTAATCACTACCCGTATAGATTTCTACCTAGGAACTCCTAGATATAAGAACCCCTCTTACTTCCTACTCAAGCAATCACTGCCCCAGTGATTGTAAACTCTAAACAAATCAACTAAGATGAAGACACACTTCAAAACATCAAAGTCACTTTTGCTTAAAAGCTTTAAGTGAATTACAACTCAATAAACCTAAACCAACTCTAACTGATGAGTGGCTTACAGAAAATACAGCACAAAGCTTACAAACTCAAAAACTAAGAATCTCTCTATAATAACTTCTGTTTTTGATGTCCCTTCTTCAATAGCAGCGTCCTCTTTATATAGTCTTCAGCAACACATAATTCTTGAACCAAATCCTTCAAAGATATGTTTCTAGAATTCTTTTAGAAGCAAATAGAAGCAATTATATTTCTGAAAAATATTTTTCAAAGATTCCTTTGAAAACATATTCATAAATAAAAGAATCCAATCTTCAATAAAGATCTTCACGCAAAACAATCTTCCTTCTAGAAACAAAGCTTGGATAATTCTTCAATTAAATCTTCTCATAAAAGATCATGTTCTGAAAATACACATCTCCAAGGCGCACAAAATAGAACGCAGAAAACCAGCTTCTGAAGGAACTTCCGAAGTCTGCGCCTGAAGTTTTGCGTCTGAACATTTCAGCTTCTGAAGGTTGCTTCTGAACAGTGCGTCTGAAGGTCAGCTTCTGAACAGTGCGTCTGAAGGTCAGCTTCTGAAGTACTGTTCAGCTTATGAAGACCCAGCTTCTGAACCAGCTTTTGAAAATGCACACACTGAGTTTTTAGCTTCTGAAGACGTGCTGCTTGTATATTTGATTTTAGCAAAACATGTAGCCAACAACCAAATATCCAACAATCTCCCCCTTTGGCAAATTTTTGGCTAAAATCAATTTCTTCACAAAAAACAAGTTCTTCACTCAACAAAGCACGCAACCATGAAGAACAACACATAAACGTAGCAACGGAGTCAGCAGCGGATAACACACTATGTTACAAACACATACTCCCCCTGAACATTTCAGCTTCAGACAGAGAACACACAAACTCCCCTTGAACTACCTCTGAACAGATACTCAGGACCAACACTCTGAAACAGAGACACAAATACTCCCCCTGAATTATGACATTCATTAGTAGCTTCTGGAATAAACACTGCTCCCCCTGAAACAGATATCTTCCTGAAACACATCACAATAACTCTTCGATATGGCTTCTGACTTTCTGAATTGTAAAACTTCTGCTTCTCCCCCCTTTTTAGCCAAATAATTTTGACAAAACACAGTCTTCACACAGAAAACACAAACTGACTCAGTATCAGAGACTGTTTTGACATCAGACTCTACATCAGACACACTAGTATCATCTTCATCTCCCTCACTTCCTGCTTGCTCACCTTCATCAATCAGTAATTGCTATAATTCCTCATGCAAACTAACTCCCAGTTTACTCCTCAAATATTCAAATTGCTTGGCATCCAATGTTTTTGTAAATATATCAGCAAGTTGTTCTTCTGTGTCAACATGTTCAAGCTGCACAACTTTCTCCTCCACAAGGTTTCTGATGAAATGATGACATATATCAATATGCTTAGTCCTCCTATGTTGTATGGGGTTCTTTGAAATATTGATAGCACTCAGATTGTCACAATACAATGTTATAACATCCTGTTCAACATTATATTCTTTCAGCATTTGCTTCATCCAGATCAATTGGGAACAACTGCTACCAACTGCTATATACTCAGCTTCAGCTGTAGATAGAGACGCACAATTCTGCTTCTTGCTAAACCATGAAATCATATTGTTTCCTAGAAAGAAGCATCCACCAAAAGTACTTTTTCTATCATCTGCACTACCTGCCCAGTCAGCATCACAATATCCAACTAACATAGGACTTCCACTGTGTGAGTACATAATACTATAGTCACTGGTACTATTGACATACTTCAGAATCCTCTTAACTTGAATTAAATGACTCATTTTTGGCTCAGCCTGGTATCTAACACATACTCCAACAACAAAGGTTATGTCTGGTCTGCTTGCAGTTAGATATAACAGACTCCCAATCATGCTCCTATATAGACTTTGATCAACAGCAACACCTTGTTCATCTTTAGTCAACTTCAAATAAGTGGCTGCATGTGTTCTTTTATGGCTTGCATTCTCCATCCCAAACTTTTTGACTATATTCTTTGCATATTTGCTTTGTGAAATGAATATAGTGTCTTCCATCTGCTTGACTTGAAGACCAAGAAAGTAGGTTAGTTCACCCACAAGACTCATCTCAAATTCAAACTGCATTTGCTGAACAAAAAGTGGAACCATCTGGCTTGACATTCCACCAAAGACAATGTCATCAACATATATTTGTGCTATCATCAGACTTCCATCTTCTTCTTTCACAAACAGTGTCTTGTCAGTTCCTCCTTTTCTGTAACCTTGAGTAAGAAGAAACTGCGTAAGTCTCTCATACCATGCTCTAGGTGCCTGTTTCAATCCATACAGGGCTTTCTTCAACTTGTAAACATGGTTAGGAAAATTAGGATCCACAAATCCCTTTGGTTGTTCAACATAAACCTCCTCCTGCAAGTACCTATTCAGGAAAGCACACTTCACATCCATCTGAAACAGCTTGAATTTAAGAATACATGCTACACCTAAAAGTAATCTTATGGATTCTAATCTGGCCACAGGTGCAAAGGTTTCATCAAAATCAAGTCCCTCTACCTGAGTGTACCCTTGAGCAACTAGCCTTGCCTTGTTTCTGGTCACAATTTCATGTTCATCTGATTTATTTTTGTAGATCCATTTAGTTCCAATGACATTCATGCCTACAGGTCTTGGAACAAGATCCCACACTTCACTTCTTTTGAATTGATTCAGATCTTCTTGCATAGCATCAATCCAAAATTCATCAGTAAGTGCTTCTTTAATATTCTTGGGTTCAAATTTTGACACAAAGTACGAATCAGTAGTCACTTCTTCTGATCTTTTGGTTCTGACTCCTTGATCAAGGTTCCCAATGATTAGTTCTTTGGGATGATCCTTCTGAATTCTGATTGAAGGTCCTTTACTTGTTGAAGCATGATCTGGATTAATTTCTCCTTCTTTAGACTCTACATTTTTCAGACTCTACTTCATGTTCCACAACAGATGCTTCTGACTGTTCTTCTGATGTAACAACTAGTTCCACATCAGCCACATTTTCAGTATGTAAATCATCTATCACAACATTGATAGATTCCATTAATACCTTGGTTCTGGAGTTAAAACTCTGTATGCTCTGCTGTTTGTTGAGTAACCAAGAAAGATCCCTTCATTACTCTTTGGATCCAATTTCCTCATGTTTTCTCTATCTGCCAGAATGTAGCACTTGCTTCCAAATACATGAAAGTACTTGACAGTAGGCTTTCTTCCTTTCCATAACTCATACAGAGTAGATGTAGTGCCTGTCTTGAGAGTCACCCTATTGTGAACATAGCATGCTGTATTCATTGCTTCTGCCTAGAAATAATGAGGTAAGTGTTTTGCATGCATCATAACTCTGGCAGATTCTTGCAAGGTTCTATTCTTCCTTTCAACAACACCATTTTGCTGAGGTGTTATGGGAGCTGAAAATTCATGCTTAATTCCTTCAAAGGAACATAATTCAGAGAACTTACTATTTTCAAATTCTTTCCCATGGTCACTTCTGATCCTGACAATGACACTATCCTTTTCTCTTTGTAATTGAGTGTACAGATCTTTAAACACATCAAAAGTGTCTGATTTTTCTCTAATGAAGCTTACCCAAGTGAATCTTGTAAAATCATCAAAAACCACAAAAACATACTTATTTCCTCCAATGCTCTCAACTTGCATAGGTCCCATTAAGTCCATATGTAATAGTTCAAGAACTTTTGTTGTTACCTGATGCTCCAACCTTGGATGAGACTATCTTGTTTGTTTACCAATCTGACATTCACCACAAACGATGTCTTCATTGATCTTCAGTTTGGGTAGACCTCTGATGGCTTCTACTGACATGGCTTTCTTCATACCCCTCAGATTTAAGTGCCCAAGTTTCTGGTGCCAGAGTCTGACTTCTTCTTCTGAGCTTATGAGACATGTGGATAAGCTTGTTTCTTCTTGAGGCATCCATAAGTAACAATTGTCCTTTGATCTACTACCCCTCATCAACATTTTACCTTCTTTACCAGTTACCAGACATTCCTCTTTGTTAAAGTTCACTTTCAACTCTTGATCACACAGCTGGCTTATGCTGATCAGATTTGAAGTTAGTCCTTTTACTAATAGAACATTGTCTAGCCTTGGTAATCCATCACTGATCAAGTCTCCAATTCCAAGAATTTCTCCTTTAGCTCCATCACCAAAAGTTACATAGCTACTGGAGTAAGGTTTCAAATTGCTTAAATACTTCTTGACACCAGTCATGTGTCTGGAGCATCCATTATCAAAATACCAATCTTCCCTAGAGGAGGCTCTCAAAGATGTATGAGCTATGAGGCCAACATTATTACCTTTGGGTTTCCATACCTTCTTGACATTGATTCTGTTTGCAGCAGGTTCCACTTTTCTGTGCTGAAAGTGCTTGGGGTAACCATATAGCTTGAAATAGAATGGCTTTATGTGCCCCTTCTTACCACAATGATGACATACCCATGGACGAGTTCTCCTCTTTCTCTTAGATTTCTGAGGTTCCTTGTGATGTTCTATCTTAGATGTGCCTATCATTGGATCATAAGTTCCAACAACAGGAATGAACCTTTTAGCTTGATTTTGTTGTTTGATGCTCAAAGTCCCATCAACAAAACCTATGCCATTTGGTTTCCCTTGGTTCTGAAACTCCAAAATCTCCTCCAGCACATCAGTACCAGTATTTAACATTCTGACTTGCTTCTTCATATGATCAAGTTGAGAATTCAGTTGGCTTACCTTATCTTTAGGATCAGAAATCTGTGCTAAATGGTTACTTCTTTCATCATGTAGCTGACTGATAGTCTTCTTCTGATCCACTAGTTGCTTGCAAACTTCTACACTTCTGATGTATAGATCTTTGTAAGAGTTAGCCAGTTCTTCGTAAGAGGATTTTTCAACACTGGCTTCAGACTCTAATGGAGCTTCAGACTTTGATAGAGCTTCAGACTCTGATAGTGTTTCAGACTCTGAGAGTGCTTCTGAGGCCTTAACTTTAACATCTGACTTGTATATTCCAGTTAGGGCAACAACATGTTTAGCAGATTCACTCTCTACTTCTCCTTCTGAGTCATCTTCATCAGACCAGGAAACAACCAAGCTTTTCTTCTATTTCTTGAGATATGTGCCACATTCTGTCCTAATATGACCATATCCTTCACACTCACAGCACTGAACTCCCTTTGATTGATTGCTCTTCTCATCAGTCTTTGTCTTCTTCAAATCATATTGTTGCTTACTTATGTTGAATCTGTTGTTCTAACCATTTGATTTGGATCTCCTGTCAACATGTTTCAGAATCTTGTTAAACTATCTCCCTAGCAACACAAGAGCCTCTGATAAGCCTTCATCATCCTCATTAATCCCTTGTTGATCCTCAACATCAGTATTTACTGCAAAAGCAACTCCTTTCTCTTTCTTATCAGTACGGTTACTGAAGGCTGTCTCAAAATTCAGCAAGGACCCTATTAACTCCTCAACCTTCATACTGGAGATGTCATGTGCTTCCTCAATGGCAGTCACCTTCATGTCAAATCTCTTAGGTAGAGACCTGAGTATTTTTCTTACAATTTTCTCATCAGACATTTTCTCTCCAAGAGAATCAAATGAGTTAGCCATATCCATAACATTCATGTAAAAATCTTGTATGCTCTCATCCTCCAACATTCTGAGATTCTCAAACTTGGTGGTGAGAAGTTGAAGTCTGGACAACTTTACCTTTGAAGTGCCTTCATGAGTAGTCTTAAGAATCTCTCAGGCATCCTTAGCTATAATGCACTGCTTGATCAGTCTGAACATGTTCTTGTCCACTCCATTGAATAAAGCATTCAAAGCTTTGGAGTTTCCAAGAGCCAATTCATCTTAATCCTTGGACCATTCTTCCTCTGGTTTCAACACAGTAGTCTCCTCTCCATCTTTGTCCAGCACAACAGGATGTTCCTAACCCTTCAAAACAGCTTTCCAGGTCTTACTGTCTTTAGATTTCAGGAAAGCACTCATACGAGATTTCCAATACTCATAGTTGGAACCATCCAACAGAGGTGGTCTGTTAACAAATCCTCCTTCCTTGTCCATTATGCCAGAAAAACCTTCCCTGGAGCTCACCCTAAAATAGGCACGGTGCCTGCTCTGATGCCAATTGAAATTCTGGCAAGACTGAGTCTGAATCGTAAAACAGAGTACAAAAACGCAGAACAGAGTATACAGTTCAGAAGCAAAATAACAGACAGAAAGTAAAGAACACAGGTGATTTGTTAACCCAGTTCAGTGACAAACACACCTACGTCTGGAGGCTACCAAGCCAGGAAGGAAATCCACTAAATAGTATCAATTCAAAGACCTATGACAACAACCCTTGTTTCTCAGTCTTCTCACTTAATCACTACCCGTATAGATTTCTACCTAGGAACTCCTAGATATAAGAACCCCTCTTACTTCCTACTCAAGCAATCACTGCCCCAGTGATTGTAAACTCTAAACAAATCAACTAAGATGAAGACACACTTCAAAACATCAAAGTCACTTTTGCTTAAAAGCTTTAAGTGAATTACAACTCAATAAACCTAAACCAACTCTAACAGATGAGTGGCGTACAGAAAATACAGCACAAAGCTTACAGACTCAAAAACTAAGAATCTCTCTATAATAACTTCTGTTTTTGATGTCCCTTCTTCAATAGCAGCGTCCTTTTTATATAGTCTTCAGCAGCACATAATTCTTGAACCAAATCCTTCAAAGATATGTTTCTATAATTCTTTAGAAGCAAATAGAAGCAATTATATTTCTGAAATATATTTTGCAAAGATTCCTTTGAAAATATATTCATAAATAAAAGAATCCAATCTTCAACAAAGATCTTCACGCAAAACAATCTTCCTTCTAGAAACAAAGCTTGGATAATTCTTCAATTAAATCTTCTCATAAAAGATCATGTTCTGAAAATACACATCTCCAAGGCGCACAAAATAGAACGCAGAAAACCAGCTTCTGAAGGAACTTCTGAAGTCTGCGTCTGAAGTTCTGCGTCTGAACATTTCAGCTTCTGAAGGTTGCTTCTGAACAGTGCGTCTGAAGGTCAGCTTCTGAACAGTGCGTCTGAAGGTCAACTTTTGAAGTACTGTTCAGCTTCTGAAGACCCAGCTTTTGAACCAGCTTTTGAAAATGCACACACTGAATTTTCAGCTTCTGAAGACGTGCTGCTTGTATATTTGATTTTAGCAAAACATGTAGCCAACAACAACAACACACCAGCAGCAAGCACAACAACAACAACGTATCTGAAAATTATTCAATTCTTAACCCATTACAATTCTTCAAATTCTTAACCCATAATATATAAATTCAACATCAAAACTTATCATCATCGTCATCACTAAACCACTACCATAAACAACAACACCTAATATCATTGTACCCATAAATCTTCAAACAATAACACATAAATCTTCATACCCATAAACCAAGAGAAAAAGACCACGTTTTTCCTCAGATTGGGGCTTTTTTACTTGATCTAAATTAACTTTTTTTTTTGGAATAATCTAAATTAATTAATTTCTTTTAATAATTTGAAACCAGAAAATAACATTTCAAGTGTGAGAACCGAGAAAGAAAGCATAGTGTAAGCAATTATGGGAAGAATAAGAAGTAAACTGAGTTTTCAATAGGTTTGTGAAGAGTGATGAAACGGGTTTTCAAAGTAATAGAGAAGGATTCAGAGAAATGTTCAAAGAAACCCAAAGAAAACGAAAAAAAAGAAGACGAAAATGAAGAAAAAAACGAAGAAGGAGCCATTGAAATTCATGACATGGAACACCAACAGTTTATTCATGACATGGAACCACTACCATAAATCTTCATACCCCGAATTTGGGGCTTTTTGTGTTGATTTTTGAATTTCTGTGTTGATTTTTCTCAGATTGTTGTTGTTGCTGTTTTGATTTTCGAAGGAGGAGAGAACATGTTGCTGTGTTGATTGTTGTTTGTTGTTGATGAATTTATGGATTTAAAGAATTGAAGGGGTAGTGATGAGATTATGGTGATGACGATTTTGTTGTTGATTCTTGTTGATTAATTTATGGATTGAAGGATTGTTGTTGTTGATGATTTCTGAATTTATGGATTTGTTGATGAATTTCTGGATTGAAGGATTGTTGTTGTTGATTGTTGTTGATGAAGATGAAGAAGAACAAAAGGGGAGAAGATGAAGAAAAACAAAGAAATTTGGTGTTGGTGGTTCACCGTTAGATACAATGGTCATGCAATTTAATGGCTGAAATCATATATGAAATATTAGACTTTAAAAAACTAACGGAGAGGATCAATTTGACTGATGAATGTATATTTGAAGGACCAAACGGGAAAAATTTAAAGTTATGGGACCAAAATGAAAACAACAAATAAGTTAGGGGGACCAAAGGTTCAATTAAGCCAATTTAGAATTAACATCACCACCATCATCTAACTCACAATCAAAACTAACACCCATTTATCAAATTCATGAAAATCAAACTCATATTTTCAACGTTGTTTATCAAATTCCTTCCAAACTATTCATTATCTACAACATATTCAATATCCATGTTGAAATCCTCGTTCATACCCATCTTCTCTCACTCTAAGTTTTTTTATAACCTTCTCTCACTCGATGTGTGTGTGTTTGCTTTTTGGTTTTTCATTATAAATATATAAAAAGAGAAGGAAAAAAAGTCGTCATCATCATTCTCTTCAATTCGATCCCAAACTTCAATCTCCTGCACCTCCTTATGCTCTCAATCCTCTTCGTGCGTACGTTTCTCTTCCCCAAGTCACCTTTGACAAAGAAGGTTCATTTTCAATTCTAATTTCTTTTGCAGTGTTTCTTTTTTCTTTCTTATAAACAAATTCTTGAAAATCAAACCCATTTTTTCAAATTAATTAAGAAATCTAAACTACAAATTTTTCCCCTTCGTCTTCTTCATTCTGGGATTGTTTTAGATCGGATCCATTTTGTGTTTGGATTCATTCTGCTTTTATATTCATTCCGATTTGGTTTTTTCTGATATGAGTTTTCTTGCTTTGGTTTTCTGTGTTTGAATCTAGGTGGCTGGGTTTGGGAAATCAGAGTTCTTTTGATGAGTTTAGGAAAATCATCCCAGAAGGTTGAGCTCTTAGTCATATAAGTGACGTTGTGCGTTTTGGAAATAATAAATGGAGTTGAGTAATTTTGGGATTTGGCTGGGAATAAATTGAGCTGTTGAAGTGAGTGATGGAGATAATGTTGTGAAATTGAAGGAATTGTTTGATATGGATACAATTGAGAGGGAATTTTATAATTTGTGTAGGATTGATGTATGGATTGATGATGTGGTTGGTATGATGACGATGATGATTTTAAGGGTTATAGTTATGTTTGTGAATTAGATGATGGTGGTGGTGTTAATTCTAAATTTAAGGGTTTAATTATGTGGTTTTTGTTGAAGTTGAAATGATGAATTTTTGAAAGAAAAAAAATTGGGTTTTTTTTATGAAGATGATGAAGATTGATGAAAGTTATATGAAGATGATGATGATGAGGAATGAAGAAGATGATGAGTAAAATAAATTAGGTGTTTATTAGAATCTTATTAGAATATCGTTATATATTATTAGAATATCTTTATATATAACCACTCCAGTCGACACCAAGGCAAAACTCAACGGTTCTTCTGGAAATCCGTATCATGACCCAACTGAATATCGAAGTCTTGCAGGAGCATTGCAATATTTAACTTTCACAAGACCAGATATCTCTTATGCAGTACACATGTATGCCTATTCATGCATGACCCTAAAACGCAACATATGTCAGCACTGAAGCGTATCATTCGGTATATTCATGGCACTATTGATTTCGGCCTTCACTTACATCCCTCCTCTGTCAGCAAATTGGTTTCTTACACCGATGTAGATTGGGCTGGTTGCCCCGACACCAGGTGATCCACCTCTGGTTACTGTGTCTATCTTGGTGACAATTTAATCTCATGGTCTGCCAAACGCCAACACACCCTCTCTCGGTCTAGTGTTGAAGCCGAGTACTGTAACACCCCAATTTTATATTTTAAGTAATTCAATAAATTTTAATAGGTGTGGCGTGGTGAATATTATTATTAATGCTGTTTTATTTGAATGTGATGTGAATGTTGAGAGGGTTGAGTTATATTGGTGAATTAATTTATGATACCAGAATTTAAATAATATAGAAAGAGAATTGAAAAACAAGTAGAAAAGAGTAGGAGGTGTAGAAAATATGTTTTTAATAAGTGGGGGAGGGGAAAAGCAAAAGAATAGTGAATAGAAGAGGAAAGTTATATGAAGAGTGGCTAGACCAAATATAAATAAGGGTTTTGGAAAATTAGAACTCAGTTTTGCTGAACGTAGAAACAGAGAGAAGAGCAGCCGTCAGAGAAAGGAAAACCTAGCTACAACGAAGTCAAACCAAACCAGAGATTTCAGAGGAATCGAGGTAAGGGGGAGAATCTTTGCACTTTAGGGTATCTTAATATATGATGAGAGGTGTTTAATTCTTAAGATGATGTTTCTGTTATGATGTGAGATTGTGATGAGAGATTGATGATGAACGAAGGTAAAGACGAGGTTGAATTATTTAAAATTAAGAGAAACTAGTTTACGATTTACGAATAGAGGATTGACCATGAAGAGAGTGTGTGAATCAGTAGGTTAATGGAAAATTAGTGTTTGAATGATAGGGTAACCTTAGGGTGATGTTTAGGGACGAATTGGGTGAGTTGGGGGGGTCGAAATCGGAGCCGGGGAAGCTCCCATGGTGGAAAATTACAAAATCTGCGTTCTGATGCTGACAGAATCGTGACGCGATTTTGTCACAACTTTTTGACCATTTTCAGTTCCGAATTGAGCTTAGGTGTCTTCATAAAAGTTGTAGATATGGATGTTATATTTCATGTGGCTTTAGAGTGACCTTATTTAGATATCCACAACTCGATTTATGGTCAAATTACGACACAGGGGTCGGCACGGTCGTGCACTCTGCCCAGGTTTAGGAAACGAAACATTTCCACCCCTCTCTGTCCCGAATTGGACTCAGGTCCCTTCACGAAAGTTTTAGATATAGATGTCATCTTTCATTTCCCTTTGTTTTGAATCCATTTAGATCTCTAGAACTTGAGTTATGAATAAAATATTGTACCTGGGTCATGCTGCGATATGAATAGTAAGTCTAAGAAAGCTGTTAGCGTGAAAAGTAAGCGTATACTAGGGTTCCGAACCTATAAACATAAATGAAGGGAGTCTAGTTTGGTGTCTGAAGGGTAGTTCCCCAACCCCTTAACGAATTAATACATGGAAGAACTTTAGGGTGTTAGAGACAAATCCAAGAAGAAATAAAGAGAGAGGAGTAGGATAGTGAATGGTGAGAATGAAAGCGCTTAGATAATGAAGTTGCTAATGACATTGACTACTGAATATATAAATGTGATGAAGTTGGTGAAGCATATTCGTAATGATGATGTTGATTATATAAATGATGTGAGTGACGATGTATATTCATGATGACAACGTTTTCTTATGCTGATGATGTGAATAACGACGATATGTTTTGTCCCGGTGTTGTGAAAAATAGGAAGAGTTTGCATCTATGACTGTAAGCTGTTGTTGATGTGTTGACATTTAATACTTGATAAGTCTTGAGCCTAAAAAGGTGAAGTAGTTTAAGCAGTAGAAGGAGAAGTGTGAGGGATGTAGATGAGTAGTTCACGGCGGAGTGATAACGACAAGATTAATCCATTGGGGTATTTTTAAAAGGTCTAATATGGTAAGCTGATTAAGAGAGTATAAAATATGAAGAGATAAAGAAGTGAAAAGAGACGATGATAAGAAGGGATATAACGTAGGTGCCTTCCGAGTAAGTGATGAAGTTAAATATAATCTTCTTAAACAAATAATGAGCTTAGGAATATTGTTAAGTTGAAGAGTAAAAGAGTCAAGGTAATTAAGGAACTTAAGATGAATGTTAGGTAGGTACATATAAGGTGTGTATTGAGTAGTGAAAGATAATAGGAATGAGGATAGCGGTGAATAAGACGAGAATTGATTAGAAGAGAGCGAGATGAATAGGAAAGAAGATAAGAGGTAATAGTCATAATGTTTGACGATAATAATAATGACCGGTATCGAGAGAATAAAACCTTAAATTATAATGAAGTTTTAGTGAGGAAAGTTGCTGACGTAGAAAGTATCGATAAGGTGGGATAATAACTTTGAATTAGAATGAAGTTAAGATTAGGGGAATGGTCGAGGTTATAGATGACGACAAATGTGAGACGGGGATTAAGGTATAAAGTCGTAATAATGAGAGGGATAAGTAGGAAAGAGTTATTGACGATGGTGAGGTGAAACCTAGTTGTATAGAGAGGAGACGTTATATGTAATGTTAATGGAGAAGTAAACATCTTAAAACTAATAAGGAGGAATAGGGTGTGCTATCAGGATAAAATATCTAGAGAGCCTAGAATAGACGAGAGAATAGAGCATGTCCATAAGATGAATAATAAAATAAAATAGAGGGTTGTTGACGTAGAAACGAGTCGTTCTTAAGGGTTGGATTGATGAGGAGATAATGTAGAGATATAGACGGTAATAAAGAGTAATGATGAGGAATCATTGAATATGACAAAGAGTGATGACGATTGATATTATATACAAGTGTATAAATAAATATGATGAGAAATGATGATACTTGCGTTAATATGATGATGAGAGTGATGATGTTTATATTATAATGATGATGAGAATGATGATGTCTATATTACTATGATGATGAGAATGATGATGTATATATTATAATGATGATGAGAATGACGATGTCTATATTATTTTGATGATGAGAATGATGATGTTTATTTATGAAGACGATGAGAATGATGACGGTGTGTTTTGCATTGATGTTGTGCATATTAGGGAGAGTCTTGCATTTATGAATGTGAATTCATGATGACGTGATGATGTGTAATACCTGATGAGTCTGTCACCATGCATGCATATAGAGTCGTGTCTAGGAATTATGAAGATGAAATGACAATGAAAGTCCAGTAACATATCTCTGGCAAATTATGACGACGATAGGTGTGGTACCACATTCATATAGGTCTTAGGGTGAGTCCATATACATTTAAATGATGATACTTATACTTGGTGTTTTTAAGTGTGAATTGAATGAGATGATGATATGTATGATTGGTTGAGAAGAATATAATAAATGTGGATGATCATATGACGATATAATATTGTTATTGTTGTATTATAATGTTGTGCGTGCTTTTCCCTAATATTATGTTACGGTAGGATTTCTCACCCCTTTGTTGTTGTTGTGTTGTTTTCTTTGTGGTGATTGTACTCCCGGGTACAGGCACTCAGGTTGAGGAAGTTTAGCTGTGGGACGACTTAGAAGGTGGAGATGGAATACGTCTTCCGTCTAGTTTTCATTTTATTTAGTAATCTATTAAGCATGTAGTCGCTACGAGCTCTGATTCTTGTAACACCAGGGTTGGGGTTGACGTTGAAATTAATTTGTTTTTAAGTCGAGAACTTGGAAATATTGTTTTTTCTATTTATGATGTTGAATAACAAGGATAATCAATATTAATGAGATCAATGAAATGTTTTCTGCTGTTGAAATTATTATTTAAAGAAAGTGTTTATGTTATATGTGATATATTGACGAGTTTTGTAACATCCTCTTTATTAAATATATAATTATTATTTAATAATTATCGTCGGAAAATAGGATGTTACAAGTAGTCGCCAATGTAGTATCTGAATCTTGTTGGATTAGAAACTTGCTATTGGAACTACATTTCCCAGTCACAACAGCCACACCAGTTTATTGTGACAATGTGAGTGCTGTCTATCTATCCGGCAACCCAGTTCAACATCAACGCACCAAACACATCGAGATGGATATACATTTTGTGCGTGAGAAAGTCACCCGCAGCCAAGTACGAGTCTTACATTTTCCTTCACGTTACCAAATCGCTGACATCTTCACCAAAGGACTTCCGTTGCAACTCTTTGACGATTTTCGTGATAGTCTCAACATCCGCCAGCCTCCCGTTTCGACTACGGGGGTGTATTAGAATATTATTAGAATATCGTAGAATATTGTTATATATTATTAGAATATCTTTATATATTATTAGAATATCTTTATATATTATTAGCATATAATTGTCATTAAATAGTAATGATTGTATAGTAAAATAGTCAGAGAAACCGACACCGTATAATTCTGTATATATATCACTGAGAATCAATAGAAAGACAAGACCTATCATTCTTTCAGTGTTGATGACACACCGTTAGATCTGATGGACATCCTTTATCCAACGATCTCCTTTTTGAGGGACTTAAAATTAACGAAATAGGACCAAATTGACTGACATAACACAAATAAATGACCAATTTAAGATATTTAATAGTTAAGGGACCAAAATAAAAAAATAAAATAAGTTAAAAGACCTGATAATCAATAGACTAGTATAAGATCATAGGGCCTTGTTGATCATTGTTCTATAATGTGGAAGTGACCCGGAGTGGGAGGCTTATCATATATAAAGTGTACCGTTTTCATAGAATCCATATCCTTTTATAAGTGAGTTTTAGATAAATTAGGGTAATTTCTGTTGAAACTGCCGAGGGAATCTCAACGTGTGTTGTTGATCACAAGTGTTTCATACTTGAGGAGGAATGCTAGTGTGCATTCACGGCACAACACCTTAGCATTTACTATGCGTGTATTGAGGCTGAGCCCAATCCACATGGAGTGAGTTCATTGCAAACTTCTCACTAATACATAAAGTTGTGAAAATTGTTTTAAGCTTCCAAAATTGTTATTGCACTCGTAAGTGACATTTTTATCTTTAACGTCAGTTCACTGCCATTCACTTGTCAATGATAGTTAACTGACATTGACAAGCGAACGACGGTTAACTGACGTTGGAGATAAAATAATCATATTCGGGTGCTTAAGAGCAATTTTAGAAGTTTAAAGAGCACCAGTTAACTGCCGTTGGAGTAAAAAGATCACATTCAGATGCTTAAGAGCAATTTTAGAAACTAAAAAGCAATTTCCTAAAGCTGTAACCAAGGTATGTATATTTATTGCGTGTGGGGGCTAACTAGGGATAGTCATGACTTGTTTTTGAGGGTAGCACTTGGGTGCAATTGGTTTTTGGTGCCATTGATACCTTTGTTCCTATCTCTCTCTTAACCACTCATTCTCTCTCATCTAAATAATTTATTTTAATAATTCATTCATCATTCTCTCTCATTTAAAATGAACCAATGACACCAAAGGCCTATGACACCCAAATATTTCCCTCTTTTTGAAGGGTATATCTACTATAACTTGGTAGTTGGAAATCAAAATCAAGTGAACATAGATATGTGGGGATTATTTATTGGCTATGAAGTACGAATAGAACATCTAACACTACACGGATTCGTCGACACGACTAATTTAAAAAATACAGTATAGTAACACATACATACATATTTATTATAACTAAATAATATTTAAGCATTATTTATAAAAGATCTTTACCAATAAAATAAATAAAAGATCCAATTAAGAGCTAAAATATATATGTACATACAAATTGACCAATCAATTGAAACACTACAAAAATGTTCTTAAACAAAATATGACATTTTTCTTCTCATTCATCCATCTACTATATTGAAAAGTTAAAAATAACGTATCGAATTTAATGTCTTCAACTCCTTCATCGATCATCACTACTTCAACACATCTTAAACCTCGTAGGAGTGTTCGAGATGTATCTAAGGAGTGTAAGAGTGTGTCGAAGCAAAGAAGAAAAAGTTTATTTTGGGTCACTTGTCTGACACGTGTTAGACACCGAAACACGCTTAATGCCAAAGTGTATGTGCCTTATAGCACATTGGACAATGGGCTTGCTAAGAATTTATGGACTTTGCTTGTGTAGGGCCCAACCATTTCATTGTGATCGACTGATGAAACCTAATTTCCAAAAAGCAATTTATGTTTGCACATTGCTTTTCCTACATAAGAAGGTGCTTAAAAACACATGGAAATGATAAAAAAAACTCCAACGTTAGTTACCTACAACTTACTTTTCTCTTTTGAAGTGAGCTGTAGTTAACTACCGTTGGGACTTTTGGTCATTTCCATGTGTTTTAAGCAACTTTTTATGTGGGAAAAATAATTTTTTTTATGTTTTTCAATTTGCATTTATTGAGAGAATATTATCCGTATTAATTTTTGAAAATGTTCTTGTGACTCACTATGTCACAAGATAAATTCATACATGACTAGGTGTTTTTCCGAGTTGTTCTTATAATTAATTTTTCGAATTGATTCATTGTCCTAGCTATTTATTTCTTGAACCAATTCATATATGACTTTACTTTAACTTTAAATAAACCTCTCAGTGATGGATAATGAAATCAATCATTCAAATTAGTATGCCATTGTAGTAGATAATATGTTTAAACAAGGTTTAATTATATTTTTGGTTCTCTTATTATATAAAATTTGAGAAAAAAGTCTCTTTTTTAAAATTGAAGTTTTTGGTTCCTCTATTTCACATTTGTTGTAATTTTGGTCATAACCCATACTTTTCACTTTAAAAGCGGTAAATTTTGATACAAAAAATGGTAATTTATCACCAAATTGTTGAATTTAAAAACAAAAAATCATTTTTAAGATCAAAATTATTATTTTTTGGCGTCAAAGGCCACTAGTTTTAAAGCAAAATACATAGGTTGAGACCAAAATTACCACAAACATAAAAAAAAGTAAAATATTTTTGCAAATTTTATAAAATACTGTAGGAATAAAAAGTGTAATTAAACTTTAAAAAAAATTCTCAAAATATTTTTATTTATGTTTTTGTAAAGTTAGCGCACACTATTCACTCAGTCACATCTTGGAAGTTGTCATTCATTGCTGCCGTTTGAGAGGCCGACACCTTTCCCTCCCTCTGAGACCATATACAATGGTTAAACACTCTCAACACCCTTCAACACACATTTTTTCAATTCCCAACACTCCACATCATTTTCTCTCTCTTCCACATAATAATTCAACACACCATTCAACACATACCCTCTCCAATGGTTTTTTCATTCAACACTCTACCCCACCACTCACTCTACCCCACCATTTTTTATTTCATATTCTTATTTAATTTTATATTTTGTTTTTATAATTACATAAAATTACAAACTAATTTAATTATAATTAAATTAAAATAATAAAAACTTAACAATTTATTTTTTAGTGTTGAAATTATTATTATTTGGATCCATTTCACTAACAACAAGTTTAAAACTTCAAAAGGATAGGTAATAGAAGGATAGTAATAAGATTAGGATACTGAAAAACTTGGTTTTTTTTTTCTGTGTCCAAATCAAATGAACCAAGTCTCTATTTATAGAGGAAAAAAAATCATGAATTTTGGTAATTTTTTTTTTTTTTTTAAATTAATTTACATTGAAATAATTGAGTTTAAATTATTAAGATAATAAAAATCCAGCGAGCCAATCAGAAGCTGCCACGCGTCCTGCTTTATCCAAAAACCTCTTCTCTCTCTCTGCGTGCTGACCTTCACACGCCTTGGTCTGCGCGTGGTGTACACGCGCTCTGGCCAAACCAACCAACGCGTGCCGCGTGTCACTCGGTACAGACATTAAACACAGTTGAAGGCTTTCATCTCCTCTCTCATCCAACTCAGCTTTCAACACCACACCATTTCCCATTGCAAGGCTTTCAACTGTTGAATGCTTCATTCAACACCACCATTGTAGGTGGTCTGAGTTTGAGAGACAAAAGTAAAAAGAAAAACAAAATAAAAATAGGTGTGTAACTCCCAAACTGCCCCTCCGATCTGGTATGCATCATGATCTATGTTCAACTTCAAATCCGAAATCCATTTTGTATCACGCTCTTCTCCCTCTCTAACTCTATCTATCTATCTATCTCACAGAGAGACAGAGAGAGGGAGAGGAACCTTCTAGACTCTTTCTTCTTCTTCTTCTTCTTCTCCTTCTTAATCGTTGATGGAGCTTCTACCATCATCAGAAAAGAAAGGTCAGAAGAGAAAACTGGAACAACAACAACAACAAGAAGCACAACAAGACACACAGATCTCCCTTCCTCTCACCGGAGACGCTCGCGACGCCGTTCTCTCCGACGTCAATCAACACGTTTCAATTCTCCTTTCATCTTTCGATAGAGCTTCCGCTAAACGCGCCACTCACGCTCTCGCCGATCTTGCCAAAAACGGTATTCATCATCTTTTTAACGAAGATGTGTTGTTTTTTGAATTAAATGATTCATTCTGTTATTGTTGTTGCATTTGTAGAGGAAATTGTGAATCTGATTGTTGAAGGAGGTGCTGTTCCGGCTTTGATTAAACATCTTCAACCGCCGACTGAAAATGATTCTGTTCATAAGCCGTTGCCGTTTGAACATGAGGTTGAGAAAGGGAGTGCTTTCGCACTTGGACTTCTTGCTGTCAAGGTAACTTCACTTCCACCTTTTCTCTTCTCTAGTACTTACTATTATTTTACTTATGTCATCGAGTTCAAGTTGAGTGGTTCAAATGGTGAAGAACTTCAAAGAGTTTTATGCGATACAAAAGTATGTTCAGGTTGAAGGGAGATTTTATTGGATAGCTCATAGCTGTAAGACCGACAATGTTGTATGGAACATAGTGTTAGGCGATGAAGAACCGACATGTGAATAAAATGTGTAGCGGAGATGAGGACGTTATGTTGGATGTGTGGTAAGACTAGATGAGATAGAATTAGAAATGACAATATTAGAGAGAGAGAGTTAGGGTGACAACTATAGTAGAAAATAAGATTTAGGTGGTTTGGACATTTAGAGAGAAGATCTTTAGATTTTGTAGTACAAAAAGTAAATCAAATGGAGGATAGTTCAGATGAAAACTTGTAAAAACTACAAGAAAAACTATTAAGAAAGATTTAAAGCTTAATTAGTTGTATCAACATATGGTTTACGATAGAACATTATGTCGTAGTTTGATCCATGTAGCCAACTCCACTTAGCGGGATAAGACTTTGTTTTTGTTGTTGTTGCATTATTTCTGCACACTCATATTAAGATTAGTGTCTACCACCAAATTAGTCCCTGGCTTTGTAGGGCGCTCTCAAATAGGTTTCTGACGTTCTGAATATTTCAAAAAGGTTCTTGATTTTGTCGGATTTTCCTCATATTAGTCCTTCAATGAATATTCTAGGGACTACATTGATAGTAGGTGGAAAACTTAGGGATCAAATTGATAGTAAATCGTTAAAATATAAGGACTTAATTGATAATAAGTGGTTAAATATAAGGATCAACTTGACAATTTAATAGAGTCAGAGACCTTTTTAAAATACTCATAATTTCAGGGACCTATTTCAGAGTGTCATACAAAGTCAGAGACTAATTTGGCTACTCCAAGATTATAGTTCTTTGATAGCTATTTGTATTCTATCATGTGTTTCTAATTTGAAATGTGGGTTATTCCTTTATTATATTATTAGATTATTCAGGTTAAGGGGGCTAATTTTCACCCCACATTTTCTTTTTTAAAAACTACACAATGTTCAAGAAGTACACTTTTGGATGGCACAAAATTTGTATTTGTATCGGATGTACTCGTCATGTTGGGGTGGAGAAACTTTCTCCCATTTTAGAATTGGTACATGGAAGCTTACAAGATAATGTTTGAGGATCTAACATGTAGAATGATTCCTTGGTCATTCCCTAAACTAACTATTTTGTTTGAAATGCTTTCTACAGCCAGAACATCAACAGCTCATTGTAGACAGTGGTGCCTTGAAGCATCTTGTTGATCTTTTGAAGAGACATAAGAATGGACTAACATCACGTGCCATTAATAGTCTCATTCGGAGGGCTGCAGATGCGATCACTAATCTTGCTCACGAGAACAGCAGTATTAAAACCCGTGTCAGGTTTGCTTCTTCAAGGACTACCATACTAATGAAATTTAATTTTAAATGAATGATTTTGTTTAATATGTTGATCTCAATGTGTAGGACGGAAGGTGGGATTCCACCATTAGTTCATTTGCTTGAATTTGCGGATACAAAAGTGCAAAGAGCAGCTGCTGGTGCATTACGAACCCTGGCTTTTAAAAATGATGAAAACAAGAATCAGGTAAGTGGCCTTTTATTGAAAGATGGGGATTTAGATAAATTTTAATGATAAGAGTATATGAGTAAGTTACATAGCATCGTCATGACGTGTCAGATTGTTGAATGCAACGCTCTTCCAACTCTGATTTTGATGCTTCGGTCAGAAGATGCTGCTATTCATTATGAAGCGGTACTACTAGTTTAGCCTTAATTATAGATTCTTAATTTGCAATACTGTTGAGTTTGGTCTTTACACTTCTCTTACTGGGCACATTCGATGAATTTTATCTTATTACAGGTTGGTGTGATCGGAAATCTGGTCCACTCATCCCCCAATATAAAGAAAGAAGTTATTCTTGCTGGAGCCTTGCAACCTGTTATTGGATTACTTAGGTATATTCTCAATTTGAATTTTGAACCCATGAAAAGTACAATGCTCCCTTTAAGCCTTTACCCCCTTCTGCAACCCTACCCTCAACTTGTATTGATATTATGATGTGATTATAATAATTATAATATGTCCAAAGCTCCTTTTTTGATGACAATAATCTTCCAAGATAAAAATATACTGCTGAGAAGGATATCTTCTTATTAATCTATTCTAATGAGGATCCATGTAACAGCTCCTGTTGCTCTGAAAGCCAGAGGGAAGCAGCATTGTTACTTGGACAGTTTGCAGCGACTGATTCAGACTGCAAGGTAAATATAGACTTTAGTTTTGTAACTAAAAATATACACCTAAGTTTGGTTTTAGAGCAATTGTTCAATAATTCCAACTTCAAATGTTGAATTCCGTGTTACTTTTTTCTGGATAGTTAGGTGTTAACTACTGTTTGATGCTGTTAGGATATAGAGTATAGGATAATTGGAGTAGTTAAGAGTTAGTTTGTAGAAGTTAGTTAGTAAGTTGATGAGCTCGTTAGGTGGCTGTTAAGTATTGTTATTTTAGTTTTTCTTAGGAAGTCTTTAAATAGCCCTCAATCAGCAGAGGGGAAAGATAGCTTTTGGAATAATTGAGTTTTGGGACTGGTTGTTCCAGTACAAAAGAAGAGCGCTCCTTTGTATACCTTTTGTATCTTCTCTTTCAATCTCTCTAGAGAAATAATAAATCCTTCATTTGCTTACAATCTTTATTCATTTGAATCTGTTTTTACACCATTATTCTAGGAATTATTTCTTGCTCAAAGAAAGGATCCTAGCAGATGCTTTGTCTCCAGAATTTTATTCTTATCTTCTGTTGATCTTGGTTTTTGTAGGTTCACATTGTACAGAGAGGTGCTGTACGACCTTTGATAGAGATGCTTCAGTCTTCAGATGTTCAGCTCAAAGAAATGTCTGCTTTTGCATTGGGGAGATTGGCACAGGTTATTTGTTTTCCTTTGTCTTTTTTCATGTTATTGTACTTGTATGTGCAACTTGAGAGGGTAGTTTCATCACTATATTCATGGAAACCATGGTAGTCAAATTGGGATACGTATCTAGTATCTTAAGATACATTTAACAAAAAAAATATGACTTAAAATATCTTATATAAACTCCAAAATACTTCAAATATCATATAAAAACTTCATGATACTTCAAAACTCAAGTCATAAACAAAAATAAATAACATAAAACATCCTTAAACATCTCTTTAACATCATCAGGAACAGAAGTACAAGGAATAACATTTTTATTTGTCCCAGCAAGATGATGTTTCATCCTTGAAGTACAAGGAATATCACGGTCTCTCTTCTTTTTTGTCTGCCCCATTAGTGAATAGTTTAAGAACAATAGAATGGAATAGGGTAACAGAAAAGAGGAACAGAGAAAGATGGCAGAACATAAAGAGATAGAGAAACGAGATATATAGAAACATAGTGGATAATGGGAAGTTGTAAACAGAGAAATAAATCATTGAGTTGTGGGATATTGGAAAGGTTACAAGTTACAGTTTAAGTCTGAAAGGTTATAGTAAAAAATTGAATCGTGGGGTATTGAAAAGTATTGGATACGTTTCCAATTATGGGAAAGGTAACAATATAATTCCCTTAATAACCTATAAAGCTACTTTATTAAAAAAAGAATAAGAAGCGGCGCTGGTAAACAGAAAAATAGGAGGAACTACTACACTGGTTTGGGATACAGAGTAGTAAGATGCTTATCAGTGAAGGGTGTTTTCGTATCGTATCATAGGATACAAGGTTTTTGGGATACAAAGTGAGATATATATCGGTGAATGGTCTTTTCGTTTGGTATCGCGAAACGTATCGTAGGATACTTACTACCAGGGGCGGAGCCACTTGTGCTTGAGGGGATTCAAATGAACCCCCTGGCCTTCTAAAAATTACACATAAATCGTTGCATTTTTACAATCTGAATCCCCTGACTTTTTTTCTCTGCACCTCTGACCAACCCATATCTCTGTTGCACTCTGTTTACTTCTTTCTTATCAGCTTAGTTTGTCTCTTGAGTTCCGATGCAAAGAGATTAACCAATATCTCTTTTGTACATTTTTGACTTTTCTTCATTCACTTTTCTTAATTCAATTCAATATTACTTTTAAATTTTATGTTGAATTTTGTCTTTTGCTTTTTATCTATAGTTTTGCTTACAAAATGCAAGCATTAAGGGTTGAACCCTTGTTCTGGGTTTGAAGTAAAAAGACCTTGCCAATATGCTAAATTGTAGTTGTAAAATGTAATCGCATAAGGAAAATATAAACTACATGATAATTCATAACTGTTTACTATAACTAATCAAAAAGGATAATCATAAGAATATTTATGTTTAATATTTATGTTTAGTGTGTGTATATATAATAATTGTTATAACCAAGTAATTAGACTTATTGAACCAAGGACGAATTATTGAGAAGAATCTAAGTTTGATTCTTGAGTGGAACAATTTTTTGTCATACTTTACTTACTTCTCGACTGAATTTCAAATTACCAGGGCTCCTAACAACAAAAGAACAAATAGTTGTTATTGGCTAAATTACACTTTTGGTCCCATAAGTTATTTTAAGGTTTTGTTTTAATCCCTTAAATCTGTTTTGCTGCGGTTTTGGTCCCTTAAGTTACAAAGTCACCTAAATGGAACCCGGTAAAAAAAATGTTTTGGGCATTTATTTTTACTATTTTTCCCTTTTCATATCATGGGCATTCTCATTATGTATTTCTGCTCGCATGATGCATATGGTGATTTGCACATGTTAAAAGAACTAAAAGTATCAACTTTTTATTGAAAAACTTTAATTATTTATTAAAAAGTTATATATTTAATATAAAATGCACAAGTTTCAATACAATTTACTATTTTAAACTTCTTAACATATGCAAGTTTACATATGATATATATATATTCAAAAAAAATTTTTAACCCCCTGCTCTAGGGTCCTGGCAACACCACTGCTTACTACACTGATGGAAATTATCGCGATACATAGTGAGATACGTATCGGTGAATGGTGTTTTTGTATCGTATCACGATACATATGATATGTATCGTAGGATACTTACTACACTGATGGAAACTATCAGTTGTTATTTTATTATGTTGTTTTTGAAGCTGATGAAACCTTTAAAGCATTAAATCAAGTGAGCTTAGATTTGAGCAAGGAAGTGTCATACTAATATTATATTGTAGCTTTTTAGATTCAAGTTTTATGCACTATTTCCATTTGTAAGCTGAATTACAGAATCCTTTTAACATCATAACCATTTCCTTTGGCCTGAAGTTATTAAATTTTATGTCAGGACACACATAACCAAGCTGGTATTGCGCACACTGGCGGATTAATGCCACTACTGAAGCTTCTTGACTCGAAAAATGGGTCTTTGCAACATAATGCTGCTTTTGCTCTTTATGGCCTTGCAGAGAATGAGGTAAGATACACTATAAGAACTCTACCACTAAAGATCTTTGGTCTTAATTGTTTAGAAAATTTATTACTGAAAACCAAAATTAATTTATGTGTTTTACTTTGTGCCGTAGGATAATGTGCCCGACTTTATTAGGGTAGGTGGAATTAAGAGACTTCAGGATGGAGAGTTTATAATCCAAGTAAGTTTATCTCTTTAATACCTAGATAGTAACTCTGGTTTCAGAGTTTCCGCTTTAAACTCTTTTGTTGTCTATATCAATGGGAATTAAATGATATTGGTGATTGCATGCAAATTTTATCTTCATGAACTTGAAACATTAGGCTTTCTGACACACTGATCTTTAAGGAAATGCTATTGATTTCTATTGTAGGCAACTAAGGATTGTGTTGCTAAGACATTGAAAAGACTAGAAGAGAAGATTAATGGTCGTGTAAGCACAATATCACATTAACTTGTTTCTTTACCGATTTTACTCATTATACTGTAATTAACTTGGAAATGACATGGATGCTATTACTTTATCAGTTATAAGTTTAATTAGTTCTATACGACAATAAACCACCAAACCTTATTCTATAAGTTCCAAGTTTCATATTATGATCAAATTTGTAATCTATTAATATTCTCCTTGTAGGTGCTGAACCATTTGTTATATCTTATGAGAGTTTCTGAAAAGGCATTCCAAAGACGAGTTGCTTTGGCTCTTGCTCATCTTTGTTCTGCAGATGACCAGAAAAAAATATTTATTGAACACAATGGTATGCATATTCCTAGTCAACCCTTTTGCATTAGTGTCATGTATCTTGTTTCTTGCCTATAAAATCCTTTTTATGGATACTTTGTTGCTTATTTTATTCTGTTTGAAGTCCTGCATCTGTTCATGCAGGGCTGGAGTTGCTTATTGGACTTCTTGGCTCATCTTGCCCTAAGCAGCAACTTGATGGTGCTGTGGCTTTATTCAAGTTGGCCAACAAAGCTATGACTCTGTCTCCTGTAGATGCTGCTCCTCCATCCCCAACACCTCAGGTTAGCTTATATACAATTTGCTTTTTCTTCAGGGTTTATAATCTCACTGCTAAGAGTTTGATATTTCCTCCCACTATTTTCATAATCACAGGATCTCAATGCTTTACTTGTACATGATGTTTTTTGGTCGAAATTTTATTTCGTTTATTTTTCTCGATGGTGTGGGAAAACTTTGTTTCTTCTGATTTTGGTTTTACCCATGTTGTTCTCATAGGAACTTTGTGGACTCACATGCTTAAAAAGTGTTAGCTGTGAGATCTTTACCTATTTGAATCTTGTCATTGATTAAATTTTTGGGAAATGCTAAAGAGTGCCCTTAGAACATTGGTTAAGAGGACAAAAATAAAAATGTTGTATTGGAAAATGGTGAAAAGTAATGAATTTAACTTTTTAAAAGTTAAAAAATTGTTGAATCCAATGTAAACCTACTAATTTTGGTTTCTTTAACAAGTGCTAGCATAACCCTAATTTTTTTTATGTTGGCAACAATCTGACCTCACCCTGTTTTCGCATATTCTGTGTTTGCCATGTTTTGAACTTGTGATATCTCTTGGCATTTGAAGTTGAAATGAATATCTAGTAGTGTTGTCAAATAGTAGCCATGGAAGATTGTGGTGGTGGTTTTTTTTTTACAACCACAATGGCCAATTTGTGAAGGGTGGCAGCGCTGCAGTGTTGTATAGTTTGGCTTTCCGCCATGGTCTGCCATCCACAGTCGATAAAACTGTTATCTAGAAGTGACGGTGTCGAGTTATGAATATATGCTACATTTAATTAATTGGCATCTGATGTCTAGTTTCATCCTTTCTCCTTACTTTCTGTCACGTCTAGGGCCGGAAATGAGTCGAGTTGAATCGAACTTGTCTAAGCTCGACTCGACTCGATAAGAATTGGTCCGGTTCGAAACTCGACTCAAGTTCGACTCGTGTAAAGTTCACGAACTACTCGATTCGGCTCGTTAGGCTCAAATCATTAGCTCAAGTCATACAATTTAAAAGTCTTTTATTTTTTTCAAAAAATTTAGATCTTTGGCCTTTTAATTTAATTTTTTAAAAGGCAGAGATTAAACTAAAATAAAACTTAGCGAGTACCAAAACACTATACTATCAGATTAGTACATAATAATTTATATCCATATACAAATAATATGTACCTGAATAAACAAAAGAATATACTAGGCCCCCCTCAAAATTAAATTACTAAGGGAAATTGGTAGTAGCACTTTATATTTATTGTAGTGCTCACCATCACAAGCCTAATACCGTTATGTGATGCACTTCGCTTATATAAATCCTCCTGCTCTCTATTCTCTAATGTTTACGAACTCCCCGATGTGGGACTATTTTAATTTAAAAGCTTGAACTAGATAGACTATGCCATAGCACCACCTTTCAGTGTTACAATATATTACTAGCTTTTATTTTTTTCATATATATATATATATATATATATATATATATATATATATATCGAACTAACTCATGAACCAAACGAACTGAATTATATATAGCTCAAGTTCAGCTCAGTTAATTGACGAACTTAATTTTCAGCTCAAGTTCGGCTCATTTGGTTCATGAACCAAGTTCAACGAGTTAATTGTCGAGTCGAGCTTCGAACTATGTTCGAGTTAGCTCGGTTCATTGTCAGCCCTAGTCACGTCTAAATGATTCTGGATAAGTTGCTTTCAATGTTGGAATATTTATCATCCTAGACTATCCTTGCAGGTCTATTTGGGGGAGCAGTATGTAAACAATGCTACCCTGTCCGACGTTACATTTTTGGTTGAAGGTTGATACTTTCTATCCATATCGTTTCTTTCTCATGAAAGTTTTTGAAAATTAACTTACCTGAAATGTAGTGTCATAGTTTCAGTTGACATTTGTAGATAACAAGGTATCTCTATACTTTGCTGCAGGTAAACGGTTTCATGCTCATAGAATCTGTCTACTTGCATCTTCAGATGCATTTCGTGCGATGTTTGATGGTGGTTATAGGGTGGGTATATTTCCTCTCTCTCCTCCCCTGATTCTTGTTACTGTTGATTATCTACCAAAAAAGAAAACTCCTTTATTGATTTCTCTCTACGAGAAACATATTTATCACCTACTATTTTGGTTTTAATGCTTTCTCTTCCCTGCGAAAACTTTTGTTGGATATTTCATATTTGGCTTTTGAATTGAATGGTGAATTTTAAATTTAGCAATAAAAGTTTCTGTTGAAATTTTAATACCAAGTTATAATCCATGTCCTTGATTGATATACAATTCTTTTATTGTATTACAGGAGAAGGATGCAAGGGACATTGAGATTCCAAATATTAGATGGGAGGTCTTTGAGCTTATGATGAGGTCTAACCATATGCCTTATGGAAGTTTGTAATGATTTGAGGACAACTTAAATCTCACTGTTACTCTTTGTCCAGATTTATCTATACTGGATCGGTTGATGTCACTCTTGAAATTGCTCAAGATCTCCTCCGAGCAGCTGATCAATATCTCTTGGAAGGGCTTAAGAGACTATGTGAATACACGATTGCACAGGTTAACTAAGTGAATTGGTTTTGCTAGAGTATTGTTTCCTGAACTAATATTAGAATCAAAAGTGAAGTCCTCATTACTTGATTTTTTGTCACAGCATGTATCACTCGAGAACGTGTCAAGTATGTATGAACTTTCAGAAGCCTTCAATGCTACATCATTGAGACACACATGCATCCTTTTTATCTTGGGGCACTTCGATAAATTAAGTGAAACGCCAGGGTATCTATCTGAATTCCTCAATCTTATATTTGCTTCTTGCTTTTTATAGAATTCTCTCTTTCCTTGGAATGTGTAAAAGACACTTTTTTATAAATTGATAAATAGGCAATCTAAATTAATTATGTATCTACGATTATATATATATTTGAAACAAAATATCTAAGAATCTTGAATAAGCTATAGGTTTTAACCGTCTTTATTATCGTTGTAGTTTTGTCAAACATGTTGACCTAAAATGAATCCATATATTGAAAGTTTCTGGCAAACAGTGACATTCTTTTAGAGGTGTAAAAGAAAATTATACAGGCATTATACATATTAATTAACAAGGAGTAGGTCTTTACAATCATGCACCATTTCACCTTTTGAGTAAAGGTTTCTCAGATATATATGGAATGAGGACAAGCGAATGGTTTTCTCAACATTTGAAGAAAATAGTAAAGTTGGGGCATGGTTCCTTTATCCATCTTGCTTGCTTTTATTTTACCAATATGATAAACTGCGGTCTTATACGTTACGCTGTCGTATAGTTAGATACAGACACCAACCTTCGCTTTGAAATAAGCTGAATAAGTAAGTTTTAGTTGGTCAGTTTTTTTGTTCTCTTATGTGAAGAGTTTTAGTTTGTCAGTTAAAGCATTTGTTTGGGGCATGGTTGCTTCCATATACTTCATTCATGAATATGATGATTGAAGTTCACATTTAATATTGCATTGGTTCTTAAATTTCTAAATTCTGCTTGTGCCAAATGTTTGCAGGAACTCTGATTTAATTCAGCGTACAATACCAGATATCCGCAATTACTTTGTTAATGCTCTTATCCAGGCGTAGCATGTGCCATTCTATTATTGGCTTCTAACTGATTGCAATGTACATAATATGAAGATGTTATTTATTGAAGTGTGACGTCTTCTGGATTCAGAACAACATGGTTTTGAAGAAAGGTCCAACACCAAGTGGTTTCTGTTCTTTTTTGATGATGTGTCTCTCTAATTTGATTGTAATGTCGATGTCATAGATGTAGCACACATGACCTTCACGAACATTTTTTTTTCCCTGCAATATTGTGATGGTTATGAATTGATTGTTCTCTATCTCAATCGATTTTGCTTTACAATTGTCGAGTTTATGATTATGTTACAGGTTATCCAATCATTTCATGTATACATGACAATTAGTCGTTTGCAAGAAAGTTGTGTTGACGGGCTGGTTATGTAGTCTTTTAGTTGTTTTCTGACATAAAAAGGTGTTGTTAACTAATGTTACAAATACATCTTTTATGTATGCTTGAGCTTATAATTTTGTGAGGTGTGTTATCTGAACAACCATTTGTAAAACAATTTTTGGGATAATCATAAATTTACAAAGAAAAATAGGTATTAACACGGAAACCAATGCAATAGAGAGAGTAAAAACATAATCCGAGTATGCGAGAGAAAGTTGTTACAAAAGTTGTTATAAAATAGTTGTATAAATATCATTTCTTTAGTTTTGTTTGGCAAGTCTAAAGTATTAAGTCGTTATGGAAAGTTTTTTTTTGGTCAAGTGAAAAGTTGTGTTTTTATTGCATTGAAAAGAGATATACTTACCTTTTCAAATACTTGTTAGGAAGACCAAATCTCCACCTTTCATTTGGTTTTAATCAAATGGTCGTAATTAATCATCAATACACCCACACGTCAGAGTTTCTTCTCTTATTCATTATCGTAACAAACAAAACGGTGTCTTTTTTTTTTTTTTTTTCGTTGAGGGAAAAATGTTGTTCTTGAACAATCCTGCAGTCAATTCTATGATTATTTTATTTTATTTATCAAGTTAGATCTCTCTTTCAAATCTAATGGCAAGGTACACTTGAAATTATAAGTTGCATTGCTTTGCTACTTTGATCCCAAAGCGCCGATCGATCAGAGAATTCAAACTTATACAAAGAGAAGAAAAACAAAATTATTGAAATCAAAATGAAATCGAAAGAAAAATCTAAAATTCATGGAAAAAATTGAGAACCGTAAAAGTACAACCCCGTCACTCTAAAGCTTCCTATGATTTATATCCAAATAGTAAAAGAAATGAAACGTGGAAAGGCATCTGCAATGGTGAAAATAAAAACAATTGAGTGAGCTTCATATAAAGTGGTGTTAATGCATGCACAGACCATGGCGGCAGCAAATTTCATTCTAGGTTTTCTAGAAATTATGGAAGATAACTTTGAGAATGTGTTTCGGTGGATGCCGACACAATCAGGATTACGTGAGTAACTTTAAACTAATTATAAAAAACTAAATGAAGGGTGAGGATTTGGAGTAACTCTATAGAGTTACTCTTAGAGTTAAAATATCCCCCCTCATATATATATATATATATATATATATATATATATATATATATAGACACGATGTCATGCAATAATAATGTTGACAATGGGAGTTACTTAGCCTATGTCCTAATGATAAAAATGGTGGATAAAATCTTCGGAACATTTTCTGCTTTGTGGTGGTTGAAGAGAGTAATTTATTAATATAGATGAACAACTTTGTTCCAAATACATTCTTGACCAAGAAATAATTATTACAAATAAAATACCAGATTTTATTATTACAAAGACACTACCAGAAATTATTACAAAGCCGAGCCAGAAAGCTTCCAAAGGAGAATGACATGAAGTCACTTTCACTGGCGAAGAAAATCAACCACAACTTTTATCAATCTTTTAGCTTCCTCTGTTTCAAGATCATACATGTAATAAACATGATCCTCATCTTTCTCTTCAAAGAATTCCACTTCCCCTTTCCATCCACTCTGCTTCACAGCATCACAATATCTTTCTCCTCTGTCCCTAAATAAAAGGTGATCCTTGCCAGCAGCAGTAACAAGCAACCTGGAACAACCAAGTGTAGCCAAACTAGGTGCCCCAGAAGCCAATGGATTGATCATAGGGTTATCTAACCCACCAGGAGCAGAAGGGTATGCAAACTTCCAAATCCTAGACTGTAAAGTCTCCTCAAATCCTATAACAGGTTCTTCCCCTATTGGCTTTGCACCCCAAAAGTAAGGGTGGTTAAGATAAGCACCAAATACTTTAACACCACCAGGTAAAGCTTCAACGCCAGCACGCATAGCAACATTATGACAAAGGTTGCCACCACTACTATCACCACCAATGAAAACTCTATTAAAATCACCATGATTGATGATCCAAGGGTCACTGTTTATGGGATTTTCGGTTGCATGAGAAGCAACCCAATAGAGACCAGCCCAACAATCATTATAACCTGCAGGAAGATAATGCTCTGGAGCATTTCTATGTTCTATGGAAGCAATCAAAATATTTGCTTGAGAAGCTAAGAGGTTACAGTATGCATGGTGGATGGATGAATATGCTGATTCAAAGCAGAACGCACCACCATAAAAATAAACCAAGATGGAGAGTTTTTGGTTATGATCATTGGATTGTGTTAGTTTTGGAAGGTAAAGTCTAGCAGTGAGGTAAGGGTCATTGGAAAAGACAATGTCTTTGGATGAGACACCAGTTTTAGGGTCCTCTTGTTGTGGAGGAACAATTGGAAAGTTTCTTGGACGATCTATGGTGCCATCATTATAGACAACTAAATGGGGGAGCAAGTTGTGAACTATTACCTTGTTACCATTGCTTTCTGTTGAGGAAGCCATTTTGATTAAGCATGCAATGTTAAAGATGAGTTCACAACACCTCGTGCAATTTATATATCTGTGAATTATTTTTTTAGATAAGCACGAATTACTTATTTAGTTTGACCGACGCTTTTTTAGGATTTATTTTGTCAGCTTAAAAGGTAAAATATTTTTTTAGCATAAGCATGATTTTCCTTTTTTTTTTTAAAAAAAAAAGCATGAATTTCGACAATGTATGTGACCAACATTGTTTAGGTAAATTTTTTTGAGGATTTTTTTTGGGTTAATAGACGAAAATGACAATAGTCTTTAAAAACTCACGTATATAAGTGGAAGAACAATTATGTGACCAATAATTTTTAAAAAAAGATAAGCATGAATTTAGACAATGTATGTGACCACCATTGTCTAAAAACTCGCAACCTCTGACTTAACAATTTCAACATTTTTACTAGTTGATCTTAGATTTGCGAATAGAGAATATTTTAACTCCATGTTTCAACTATATGGAACTAAATAAAATAGTTTTTTGTTGAAAATATGTCAAATATAAAACATAAAATAAATTGATAATGCTTTTCATTTTTTTTAGATAATGCATTTCAGCATTTGGACAAACAATTATGTTTTTTTAGATAAACCGTTGAATATGGACATCGGTTCCGAGGAGAGAACCACTCGAGAAGAAAAAAAACAATTTAAAACTTGAAAATCTAGATAAATATACGGGGTTTGTAATCAAATCAATGTCAAAAATTATTTTTCTTTTACTATATATACATTTAATACTTATCTATACTATATAGAAATACAATAAAACTCTTGTAAAAAAAAACGAAATACAATAAACTATTGTACCAAAAAAAAGAAATACAATAAAAATATAGACCAAATGCTTCTCCAAATATATTTTATTATTTATTTTTGGGTAAATTTCTCCAAATAAAATACTACTTTTTTTTTTGAAGGACCAAATAAAATACTACTAACAACTATTTACACACTCTTGTCCAAAAAAAAAACTATTTACACACAATATAGTCACGTGATAACCCATCTTACATCAAAGACACGTTTAATTTGGATGCATATCACGCTAATTTTTTAATTTCAAAATCCATATTAATTCAAATAATTTCATGCATATATAATAATCCAATAATAATTACTCCTTAAAAAATAAACCAAAATATCGAGACAATATATCCCTGATATACAATATGTGGTAAACAATAATAACCTTACTTTTCCCTCAAAAAAATAATAACCTTACTTTTTTGTTTGACCAATATTTTTTTCGAGGATTTGTTTGATCAACTTTTTCATTTGACTGGTTTGTTAATTTGATCAACTTTTTGACTGGTTTGTTTGATCAACTTAAAAGGCAGTTTATTGTGAAACTTTTAATTTAGTCAACTATCATAAAAAATATTTAATGCTTTCATGTGTTATCTCAAAAAAAAAAAACTACAATTGTGTTATTTGAACAAACCATTATCCGGCACCTCAATATTGTACGCCTTCGAAAATGGACATCAACCACTAGGAGAGAAAACAACAACCCAAAAAGAGAGAAAACACAATTTAAAACTCGAAATCAGTATATATATATATATATACTGTGTTTGTATCCAAATCTATATAAAAATTTTGCTATATGCATTTAATACTTGTTTATACTATCTACAACGCTACAAGAAAAAAAAAATTGATGGAAGAATTTGCTCGAATCCTTATTTCTACCACTTCTTTGGAGGCAATCAACTTGATGGAAGAATTCTTAATTGATGACAGACAAGCTATGTAAAGTTAAAATTGTCGAAGAATTAGAGGTCAGTCTCCCAACTAATATTTGTTTTGAGGATCTTGAATCGGACACGACTTCGTAATTTTTAAATCCGGATGAAGTACTTGAACATGAACATATCATTGATTCAATGTCGGAGGTACGGGGGGCCCTTCAGAGACCATGGTCCCCCCCCCCACATTTTCAATAAAAAAATTTATACACTACAACTAAAGTATATTAAAATGTTTCACCAAGTATTATTAGGTCATGGTTCCCCCAATTAATCTAACTAAAATGTTTATTTTTCTGCCAAAAAAATGTATATATTTTTACCATGTTACTAGATTAATTGACAACTAATATTTTAAATTAATCTAACTTCATATTATTTTAAATTATCTCATATTTCGTAAAATATATCAATACGGTCATTTCCACAACACATTTTAAATAAAATTAACCACAATGTTATATCTCATTTATTTTTTGTGTTAACCCTCCATTTCTCATGGTAAAGGGGTCATGATAATCTAGTGTCCGATCAGGAGGTGGGTAAAGAATCGACAAGATTTGTTCCACTCAAGAATCAAACTTTGGTGGAACTCGTTAACCACTTGAGCTCATTTGTTTGGTTAGTCGATTGTCGTTTTTGTGTGTCCATAGAAATATACTTTTTCATTTCCAAATTCTCTTTTTGAAATAAATTCCAAAGTTACACACAAAATATATGGTTAAATATGTTTTTATTTTTTATAAAATTATGAGCTTTTAAGTTTAGTCCATATTAAATATTAAGTGTAAGTTTAATCCTCCATAATATTGCACTTTATAATAATAGTCCTATTTTGAAAACTTTTTCTTAAACAAATTATTTTTAGTCTTCAAAATAGTCCATATAAATGCAAATAAGGACTAAAATTGAACAAATTTTTTGGAGGGACTAAACTTGAAAACGTATGATTTGTAGGGACTAAAAACATATTTAACCCTAGAACACATGCACTACTATTTTTTTATTTTTTTATATGTTAAATATATTCACCGATTAATGTCTCTCATACTAAATATAGTTATAAATTTCTTCTACAAATAAGAAAATATTAGTTTAGGGTTTCTTATATACCTTTTATATTTAAACAATTATTCTTTTAATCAAATTATGTTTCTTATATTCGGTCCACTGACTTTAAATTTCAGACTCCCCCTTTCATTGATTCCTTAGTTCATGAACTTAAAGAAGTCTATGACAATTCTTCCGAGAATACTATACAAGAACATAATGCTTCTTTGGATTCCAAGCTACCACCACTTGTCAAGGGATGTTCAGTTGTCAAGCTTGTATCTACTTCTAACTCTTCTAGTGGATGTTGTCTTGATGAAGTACCACCAAACCAATCACATAATCATGCTCACGTTACTTTAAATTACCCTTGTCTCATCATTTGGTTGGCTCACCTATATTGCCCAAATCTTCACGTCACCACCCATATGCTATTTCCACTAATCCTTCTTCGGCAGAAAAAATACAACCGCCCATCACTGGACCGTGGAGCACTGAATGGATCAATAACCACATCAAATTGACTGACAACACAATTAATTCTCCGACTCCGAAACTTCAACCATCTAACCGTTCTGCAGCTTTAAAAGGTAGACGCAACACTAATTCTCATCACCGTGACCCATCCTTTTTAAGCTTACGACGTATTGCTAGAATGCCTGCCGAAGACCGTCATGCCTTGATTCGGTTACTTAAACGTTACAAGAAGAAAAATAGAGGTAGCTCTTCAGACAACATCTCAAATGAAGAATCTTTGGGGGTTGACAAGTCTTCAACATCCTCAAACAGTGACTGAAAAAATTGGTTAATCTTACATGATAAATCTAAAGGGGCAGCACAAGATGTTATAGACATTGGCAATTCTATTGGGATACAGTCTGCTAATTTGTTTAGTGTTCTTTCTCGTACGGGCAGCAAACAAAATATGGGAGTCAACGGTAATGTTAAAGAAAAAATTGACGACCAGGCTAGGCCTTCAGCTAATTCGAAGGAATGTTAGTTTCGTTGTGGTGTGGTTTTTGGGGGTGTTTTTTTCATTATTATGCATATCATCTCATATAATGTCCGTGGTCTGAGTGGTTGGGAGAAGCGGAAGGATGTTTTGAAGTTGGTTCGGTCTCATCAACCTTGGGTTCTGTGTATTCAAGAGAGACTAAACTCGAAAATATTGATGACTTTGTTTGTACAGGTGGGGTTCTGCTGCTTTTGGATTCTCTTTTAGGCCATCTGTTGGATGGAGCTTCAGGCGATATTTTAACTTTATGGGATACCTGGGAAGTGGAGGTGTGGGACAACAGGAGCTTGGCTAGTTCACTTATTATTCACGGTCGCTTTGTCAAAAGTGGTTGTGAGTTTTTTATTGCAAATGTGTATGCACCATGTGATCCCGTTGGTAGGCAAGCTCTGAGGTTACGTTTGGATGGCATTATTAATAATAACAAAGAAAACAACTGGTATGTTTGCGAAGACTTCAACGCTATTAGATCCCCTCTTGAGCATAGAATTTGAGCCTTGGGTCAGACTCGTGAGGATTTTACTTCATTCAAAAAGTTCATTGATGGTAATACTCTCTTCAATTTACCATTACGTGTCAGAATTTTTACATGGTTCCGAGGCGATAGGGCATCCATGAGCCGGATAGACAAATTCTTACTTTCTGAAAGCTGGTGTATTAAATGGCCTAATATGATTCAAAGAGCTCTCCTTCGAGGTCTATCCGATCATTGTCCTATATGTAATTGATTGACGAGGGAAACTGGGGGTCTCGCCCGCAACGAATGTTGAAATGTTGGGCTGATCTTCCGGGTTATCATCTATTTGTTAAGGATAAATGGAATTCTTTATAGGTGTCAGGATGGGGAGGCTATGTGCTTAAAGAAAAATTAAAACTGATCAGAAGCAGCCTTAAAGATTGGCATAATCCCACTCATAATTTAGATGCTCGAATCAACGACATTCAAGAGAGCATAGCCTATCTAGATGCTAAAGGCGAGGACCTTACTTTGGACACTAAAGAGCTTGAGGAACTTCACACTTTGTTATCAGATTTGTTCTCTTTATCTAAGCTCAACACCAGCATTCAATGGCAGAAATCTAGAATTAATTGGTTGAATGATGGTGATGCTAAATCCAAAATTTTTCATGGTTACATGTGCTCTAGAAGAAGAGTGAATTCTATTGTCTCCCTATCAGTTAACGACTCTCAAATTGAGGGCGTTACCGATATCAGAAATGCATTTTTCAACCATTTTTCTGCCCATTTCAGTGATTCTCATCAAGATAGGCCATCTGTCGAGAACCTTTCTTTCAAAACTTCAACTTGGGAGTAACGTGGAGCTTTAACAAAACCTTTCAAAGTTGAAGAAGTAAAACTGGCAGTGTGGGACTGTGACAATTATAAAAGTCCAGGGCCATATGAGGTCAATTTTGGTTTCATAAAGGATTTCTGGGGGGGAACTCAAAGACGACTTTATGCATTTTATTTCTGAATTTCATCGGAATGGAAAGCTTTCCAAAGGTATTAACAACACTTTCATTGCTCTTATACCAAAGGTTGAAAGTCCTCAAACGGTTGTCAGAATTTAGGCCTATCTCTTTGATTGGAAACATGTATAAAGTGTTGGTTAAGGTTTTATCCAATAGATTGTGTTGCGTCATTGGAAGTGTCATTTCAGAACCTCAATTTGCTTTTGTTCATGGTAGGCAAATTTTGGATGGTATATTAATCGCTAACGACATCGTTGACGAGGCACGCCGTTTAAAAAAACAGTTGTTGCTCTTTAAAGTAGACTTTGAAAAAGCTTTTGATTCTGTTGACTGGCGATACCTAAATGTCGTTATGACCAAAATGAACTTTCCTACTTTATGAATTAAATGGATTATGGAATGTGTTACTACAACAACTGCATCTCTGTTAGTAAATGGATGTCCAACAGATGAGTTCAATTTTGAACGCGGTTTTCGCCAAGACGATCACCTCTCGCCATTTCTTTTCTTAATTGCGGTGGAGGGCCATAATGCCATGATGAATGCTCTAGTCAGTGCTGATCTTTTCTCTGGTTACAAGGTAGGACGCTCTGACACTGTCAACATTTCTCACTTACAATTCGCTGATGATACATTGTTGGTGGGTACTAAAAGTTGGGCAAATATTCAATCTTTAAAGGTTGTGCTCCTACTTTTTGAGGTGACTTAAGGTCTTAAGGTCAATTTTCATAAAAGCATGCTTGTTGGTGTTAATGTGTCTGATTCTTGGCTGAATGAGGCTTCTACGGTTCTAAACTGCAAAATTGGTCATGTCCCCTTCTTCTACATGGGTCTTCCCATTTGCAGTGACTCTAGGGAACTGAAATTTTGGAAACCGTTGATTGAGAGGGTCGTTTCTAGATTGTCTGAATGGAAGAGTCATAATTTATCTATGGGTGGCCGTTTAGTCCTTCTGAAATCTGTTCTGTCTTCTCTCCCGGTCTACTTCCTTTCTTTCTTAAAGGCTCCTGCATGTATCATTACTTCCCTTGAATCTATTTTCACTTGTTTTTTTTTTGCTTTGTATCCAGAGAGGCGCTGGAGATGGGGTTGGAGGCTGGTTTACTGATCACTTATGGCGGGAGGTGGGGGATGGCGTAGGAACTTTATTTTGGTGGGATCCTTGGTTAGAGGGAGGTATTTTGAAGGATAGATTTAGTCGTCTTTTTTATCTTTCAGTTAACAAATTGGCGACTGTGGCGAACATGTTTTTTCTAGGATGGGGGGAGGGCGGCGAGGCATGGAATTGACGTCGTAGGTTGATGGAAAATATCATGTGTTCATGTTCCATTCATCATCAAAAAGGTTTATACCATTTGTTCATTCATTATCAACAAGGGTGAATTGCCAAACCTGCTTTACGTGGTGTTGAGTCGACCCTTACAATAGATTTTTCTTCTGAGAACATGCAACTACGTTGCATGAGTTGAACTACTACATCTTAAAATATATTCAAGAATTTTTCCTTATAGAAAAATAATTTGTGACCATTTGTTCCATTCATCATCTACAAGGTGTATACCATTTGTTCAATTCAACATCAGCAAGGCGAATCGTCAAACCTGCTCGATGCGGCGTAGAGTCGACACTCACAATAGATTTTTCTTTCCCACCACCTTGACTGACAAAGTCATTTTTCAAGGTGTAAACCATTTGTTTCGTTCATCATCAACAAGGCGAATTGTCATACCTACTTTACGTTGTGTAGAGTTGACACTTACGATAGATTTGTCTTCTGAGAACGTGCAACTACGTTGCATGAGTTGAACTACCACATCTAAAAATATATTCAATAGTTTTTCCTTATACGAAATTAATTATCAACCATTTGTTCCATTCATTATCAGCAAGGTGGAAACCATTTGTTCATTTAGTCATCAACAAGGCGAATTGCCAAATCTACACGATACGGTGTAGAGTTGACACTCACGATAAATTTTTCTTCTGTAACCATGCAAGTTGCATGGTTGAACTACTACATCTCCAAATACATTCAACAATTTTTTATTATAGAAAAACAATATATGACCGTTCTCCTTAACTTTATCTTCACAATCTCCTTTTTGATTCCTACGTCAGAGAATATCCTCCTCCTCCTTCGCCTAGACATCGTGTATGCTAGATTCACCATTGAAATCTCCATCAAGATAATAGACACAAGTTAACATTTCTCATCCATTACTTAAATTTATCTATCACCAAAAATAATAAATGCACGTGACTGACCTGCATTCATTAAAATAAAAAGATATCTACAACTACTTAACATCAAGGGATCAAACTTTCAACAATGACATTTTTTCAACCATTTGGAACAAGGAATTTCCTCTGAAAATCAACATTTTCGCCTGGCGCTTATTGCGTAACCGATTTCCAACTTAATCAGGTGAAGGATTCTTCAACCAAACACACCTCTTTGTTCAGGCGGCTGTGGGTTGGAAGAGAATATTGATCATCTCTTTTTGCATTGCGATTTTTATGGTCAAATTGGTATGCTATTTATACTTGGTTCAGATTGGCTTCAGTCAAGCTAGCGACCGTTCATGAACACATTATTCAATTTTGATCGCTGAGTGGCTTCTCAAAAACCTTTTCCTCTTCCTTCTACTTGATTTGACTCTCTTGTATTTGGATTATTTGATGTGACATGAACTCTAGAGTCTTCCAACAAAAGGGGAATATTATTAATCAACTTTTAGACAAAATTAAGCTACAATCCTTCAGGTGGTTGAAGACAAATCATTATAATTTTGCTTTTCATTACCATACATGGTGGCTTAACCCTCTTTTGTGTTTGGGAGCTGTTACTTAGCTTCTTTTTGTTTCAGTCTCTTTGTGTTTCTAGGCGAGACTTTTGTGGCTTTAGCGCTAGTTTTTTTTTTAGGATTATTGATGTAACTCATAATTTTTTTCCTTAGTTCTCTTTATGCACTCCTTGTGCTTACGAGACGAAGCGTTCTGGTTTCTAATTCCATTTTAGCTTCTTAAAAAAAAATCATTTTGTGACGGAAAAATCCGTCACATGATAGTTGAAATTTCCGTCCCAAAATATTTTCAAAATGGACTTTGCGACAAAAACATTTCATCTTAAATCGCTTGTCGGATTATTGGTAGAATTCTTATATCTGTCTCAAACTTTGTGATAGATTTAAAATTTTCGTCCCAAAATTCTGTCTTAATTTGATGTTTTTGTTGTAGTTGCAACTACAATACAAATATAGACGGAATACGTGTCCAAATAAAATTGTTAATTTTTGGTAAAATTATCCACATAAAATTACTATTTTTTATGTAGAAATTCTCAAAATAAAATTCTACTTGACAACAGTTGTATGGAAAGGAATGCTGCTAGCCATTTACACCCAAAATAGTCATGTGATAACCCAACGTACAATCAAATACACTTTTAATTCTTCAAAAAAAAAAAATACACTTTTAATTCGGATGCAAATCACACTATTTTTTTTTTAACTTTCAAAACTCATATTAATTCAAATAATTTCATGCATATATAATAATAATAATAATAATAATAATAATAATAATAATAATAATAATAATAATAAAATCATCGAAATATAAATCATTGAAACATTCCAATGTCACGCTTATGAAGGTGATGTGTTTGGATTGTTTGAAGATGTTGGGTTCAACAAATGAGACTCCACGTTTCAATGTAACTCTCAAATTCTTTTTTTTTTAGGGAAACTCTCAAATCCTTGTTGATGTTGTTAATGCACGGCGAGAAGATCTCTAAGAGTTAAATGTTTTAATCATTAATATTACAGAAGTTGATCTAAATGATAATTTTGAGGTTAAGTTTGTAAGACGATAAACCAATGTGGTAGCCCATTCGTATGCGATGGCGGCCATTTTCTATGCTAATTGTAAGATTTTTTATATTTACTCATCTTTATGTATCAACCCGTATAAACAAATGAATTGAGTTGAGTTTGACTTGTTATAAAATTAGAAGAACAGAAGAGAAAATATGTTAGAAAGACCAACTTTTAAGGATTATGATTATTCCATTTGATCACTATTTCAAGGTGTACATACAATTTGCTCAAGAAAAAGGTGTATATACAATTCTCACATAAAGTGACACATTTATTATTATTATTATTTTTAAATTTGGTATCTGACTCAAGGATCATTAATCCGAAATTGACACTGGAGAATCAAACTTGAGACCTTGAGAGGAACACACTCTAAGGTCTTGAGTTAACACCATCAGACCAACCTAGGTGACATTTTTTTAACGTCGAAATTTATTAATAATCAAGTCTTTTGTTCAAGAAGAACGGAGAATCGCAAGACGAAAACAACATAGAAAAATGTGTCGTATATATATGGAACACCGAAAAAAAACCTAACACCTCATACATCAAAACACCAATAAAGAAAACCCAGGTGACACATTTGAATAAATAAAACAAAACAAACATAAATAAAAGAGAAACAAACAATAGCATGACATATCCTTATTCAACCCATACATTTTCTTAAATCTTTCACTGGTGAAGAAAATCAGCCACAACTTTGATGAGTTTTTTGCCCTTATCAGATTCAGGATGGACCATGTAATAACAATGATCTTCATCTTCTTCTTCAAAGAATTCCACTTCCCCATTCCACTGACTCCCTTTCACAGCTTCATAATACAAAACAGCTCTGTCCCTAAAACGATCCTTACCAGCAACAGTAACAAGAATTTTAGAACAACCAAGTAGAGCCAAATTAGGTGACATTGGGCCTAATGGATTCACATTTGGATCATCTATCCCAAAAGGAGCACGAGGGTGCACAAATTTCCAAAGCGAAGTAGCAAATTCATTTACCTTCTCAAATTTCTCAACCTTTTCAAACCCTAATGGTTTTGAACCCCAAAAAAATGTATGGTTCATATAAGCACCAAATATTTTAACACCATTAGGTATTCTTGTAACACCAGCACGCATAGCAATGTTGTGAACAATGTTTGCACCACTACTATCACCACCAATGAACACTTTG
This sequence comes from Medicago ruthenica, assembly GCA_018208015.1. Classification (NCBI taxonomy): domain Eukaryota; kingdom Viridiplantae; phylum Streptophyta; class Magnoliopsida; order Fabales; family Fabaceae; genus Medicago; species Medicago ruthenica. The sequence goes on from CM031375.1 coordinate 96,789,627, forward strand.
TTGAAATCACCATGATCAATGATCCAACGATCATAATTTGTTGGAACATTTTCAATGGTAGTGTTATGAGAAGCAACCCAATTGAGACCAAGCCAACAATCATTATATTGTGTTGGAAGAAAATGTTCTGGAGCTCTTCTATATTCAATAGAAAAAATTAGAACATTTCCTTGAGAAGCAACAATGTTACAGTATTTGTGATGGTGTGATGCAAAAGCTGATTCACAACAAAATGCACCACCATGAAAATAGACTAAGATTGGTATTTTTTGGTTTTGAACGGTTAGTTTTGGTAGGTAAAGTCTAGCAAAGAGTGAAGGGTCATTGGAGAAGAGAATGTCTTTTGATGAGACATTTGTTTCAGGGTCTTGTGGTGAAGGTGGAACCCTTGGCATGTCATTGAGACGTTCTATGGTTCCATCCTTGTACACATGAATGAAATCAGGAACTAGTGACACTATCTCTTTCTTTGGTGTGGAAGACATTTTCTAACATGCAAATCAAAAGGAATAATAGTTTCATGGAGCAAGTTCTCTGTTATGTTCCAATATTTATTTATTTATTTTTTATTATACACATTATTTAGGAAATGGATTATACATGTTATTATAATTAAAAATATTTGATTGTTTAATCTTATTTAAGGACATAATTCAATAATTTATTTTATTTTTACAAAGAATCGGATCTTTTATATTATTACAAAAGATATTGTTATCTTTTTGCTGGCCTACTACCAACCAAGTAAAAGTAAAATGGTTTAAATGGTAAAAATTAGTTTTGGTAAATCAATCTGTGTATTTCGTTATAAAAAAAATCAATAATTGTTTTCAATAATATAAACTAGTCAAGTCTTTGAACATTTTTGTATTAATAAGATGTTTTGCCAGTGTAAGAAAATGGGTGTCCATAGTAATTAATGAATGTAATAAAGAGTAATGATATTTGTAAAAAAAAATTATGACAACTTTTATGATAACCTTCTTTTTTTTCTTTTTTTATTGGTCAAAAACAATAGAGAGAAAAAGAAAAAGAGATGATAAGAATATCATGTGAGCATGAGAGAGATAATTGTCTAAAAGTTGTCACAAAATGATTGTACAAATATCATTTTAAAAAAACTCCAGAACTTTTAGTCCTTAAAGTTTCAGCACACATATTATAAACCAATTTAGATAACTATATATTCATTTATATTTAATTTATGAAATGCTAAAAAGTATCCTTAGAACATTGGCTAAAGAAACAAAAAATAAAAATATTGTGTTGGAAAGTGGTGAAAAGTGAATAATTCAACTTTACAAAAGTTTAAAAAATTTAGTTTCCAATGTAAAATTACTACTTTTAATTTCCTTAACTAATGCACATATGACATACATTAGTTGGCATAACCCTTAATTTATTTAGTAAGAATAAAATTTAGGCTTAACTGTATTTTTGGTCCCCTAAGTTTCATAATTGTGCGATTTTGAACCCTAAGTTTAAAATGATTGATCATGACCCTCAACTTTACCCCTTATGTATTTACTAGTTCCGCATGCATATTTTAACCAAAAAATGCGATCGTGACAAATTTTAATTACGTGCATCTTTATGCGTTCACCAACGTGAAAATTAACATTTTTAAAAACAACTATTATATTTATTTATCATGTCATTTTTTATTTATTTTTAACCAAAAGAAACAACTATATTGAAATAATTTTAGAATAATGCTAGCAACACTAATTTTAACACGCCTTTTCTAATAGTCACTCTCTTATTGGATGAAATACACGTGAATTTCTCCACTTTATGTGAGACCCATTCATAAAGTGGTGTGTCCCACTTGAATTTCACTCAATATGAGAGTGAGTGTTATAAAAAGTGTGTTAAAACGAGTCTTGTCAGCATTACTCATAGTTTTATATTGGAGAAGGGAGGTAGGGTACCTCGATTGATTTGAGCTGAGTGATAAAAAATTAGAGGACAAAGGACAAGACGACCATTTTCAGTTCTTCAGTAAATAATTCCTTTTGATTGGTAAAAAAATCACAAGACAAAATTTGAAGTAAAATAAATAAATAAATGCATGGTCCTTTTATCACATATAGCCAAATGAATATAGGATATTGAATTAATTAGAGTCCTTGTTTGTATTGAAGTATGTATTTCTTTTGTAGAGATGACATCAGTGAAGATTTACGCTTTTGTTCTATCGATCTTCATTACCTCGGTCATTGCTTACCCGATGATGAGGTCCACTTATCCCCCGCCGACTTTGAATGTGCTAGCACCGTCATCGACCAGCCAGCCAAACATGAAGGTTTGGTACTTCATCTGTGGATTTGCCGGGTTTGATTTTAGCTTTAGTTACTTTTGTCCGTTGGACAAGGAGGAGAAGGGTGACTGATGGCGTCTGATATATATACACCACCAAACCAACAACAATACCACATAAAATATCCACCAAAGCCATTTCAAGACCCTTCTCTCTTCCTTCAATTCGAAAACACCGGCTTCTACAGCACACCCAACAATCACTGAGGGGATGTAGACTCTAGTATATGTCATAAATGCAACTAAAGAACTATCTTCACAATGCCATATGTCGAAAGAAAGCTCAGTGAAGTGAAGTGTAATTACAACAGGTGAGCTGCTCAGTGAAGTGTCCAAGGTGGAACTCCAAGAGCACTCTGAACAAGACTTAAATCCCAAATTCAATTTTCAAAGATGAAGATGAATCACATTATTGTTTTATTTTTTGCTCTCCTCTCATCACATACCTCCCATGTTTTTTCTTCTGCCAATGATTTATGTGTAGCAAAACTACACAACACTCGTGACACCCATTCAGGATATCCATGCAAATCACCAACAGTGGATGATTTTGTGTTCTCTGGCTTTGTACCTGGAAACTTAAAGAAAGCTTTTAATGTTAAATTAGCCAAAGCATTCTCTGTCATTGAACTACCACACACAACCCACCATTTCTCACTCCCTCAAATTTTTAGCAACCATTCTCTCTCAGTCATACCCAGAACACCTACCTTTCTCAGTCACCATCGTTCCTTTTTCTCAATTTCTTTTATTATTTCTCAGATCTACACACACAAACCCAGTTCTTTCTCCTCCACCCTAAATCCACCGTCACACTTCTTTCTCCTCCACCGCAATCCAAAACTACAATCACAACAAATTAGCATCTAAACCCAAAATCGACTGAATCTGAAAAATCTTTAATCGAATCGATGAAAGAATTAAAACTACCCCCTTGTAATACTCTTGCAGCTTTCCATTATTTTATTTTTTTTTTGAAGAAAGAAGATAAGAGGGAGGAAGAGAATAGATTGGAACCGAGAGAGAAGAGAGAAATTCATTTTTTTTTTTTTTAGAGAAATCCAGATTTTGAATAAAGGAGAGAGAGAGAGAGAATCGATAGGGAGGAAATAAAATCTAGAAACGTAATCTAGTATCTGTGAAGGAGTGAGGGAGGAGTTGCGTTGTGTGTAGCAGGACCAGGATGAGGTTCCACAAAAAGAGCCCAACTTGTAAAATTTAGGGGAGTAGTAAAGGTAAAACTGTGAAAAGAGAGGGAAGTAAAATTGTAGTATTTATAGAGAGAAAAAATAATGGCTGTGGTGGGGGTTCGCTGAGTAGTTATGGAGGTGAAAAAGTATTAAAGAGATGAGTACTTTGATGGGACAAGACATGACAAATAGTTTGAATCAAACTAACATTTGTGACTCAGTGGCCAAGCGGTTACTGGTGGACTGTGGACTGATATAGGTCGACCGGATAAAGAACAAACGTCTACGCCTTAATAGGCTTGACGCTTGGTGGACTGTGGACTGATATAGGTCGACCGGATAAAGAACAAACGTCTACGCCTTAATATGCTTGACGCTTGGTGGACTGTGGACTGGCATGGATGAACCATACCGTGTGACATGTAATACTTCACTTGACTAATTAGCAAGATCTCACCCAATACTGGTTGACTGTTCAAGTCAGGCCAGCTCAGCTCGTCTTCGTCTTCACTGGTTGACTGTTCAAGTCAGGCCAGCTCAGCTCGTCTTCGTCTTCACTGGTGACTGTTCAAGTCAGGCCAGCTCAGCTCGTCTTTGTCTCTACTGGTTGATTGTTCAAGTCAGGCCAGCTCAGCTCGTCTTCGTCTTCGCTGGTTGACTGTTCAAGTCAGGCCAGCTCAGCTCGTCTTTGCCTTCACTGGTTTGACTGATCAACGTCTCTGAAAACACGTCTTAGTTCCACGCGCTCAGTACAGATGAGTTGCATCCTAGCCCACGCGCGGCCGTACTCAGGACAGACGACCAATGGGAGGCTCTGGATCACAACTTAATGGGCCTTGAATGATCAGAGGAAGGCCCATTAAGCCAACACCCTGAAGACTATAAAAGGGGTCACTTGAAAGGTTTGAGGGGACAGATGAAAAAGACGTGAACAGTGTTTTAGCATTTAAGTCTTGTTAGTGTTTTAGTATTTTAAGTCTTGTTCAGAGTGCTCTTGGAGTTCCACCTTGGACACTTCACTGAGCAGCTCACCTGTTGTAATTAAATTGTGTTTACATACGTGAACAATTATAGTATGTCCCTTGCACCGCACAAAACCTTGGTACCTGATTAGGAAAAAGGTTTGGATTAGGGTCATCGTTGATGGATCTAATCCCAATATCATTAGAGTTGATACTAAACTTAGAAACCCCTTTATTTCATCTAAATATTTAATATCCCGTTTGTGTGAAAACCAAGAGCAAATTGGTCCCGTGAATTTACCCCACCTTTCATTGTTTACCTTGAAATATCTTTGAAGCTCCTCCCATGTCTCCTTGGCAGATCTTGCTTCTGAAACTATCTCGAAGAATCATTTTCACCTTCCAATTCTTCAAAGATGATGCAAAGAGCAAGTTTGTCTCTGATCTTGTTCTTTCATATCTTGTGCTTGCTTATTCCCGTTTTCAACAAACTCCCAAAAGTGATCGTAGCTATTCTCTTTCAAAAGTGGAACTTACAAGCATTTGGCCATGCCTATAAAATAAAGGAAATGCTAATAACAATATGATGCATGAATCAATACTATAGGGATATCAGATTTGGGGGACCAAATCTGCAAAATAATAAAAAATATGAGGATCAAAATTGCAATTAAACTTATAGAAATATAGTGTTAAAAGTGAGGTATTCAACTTTTTAGAAGTTTGTAATAATAAAAGTTTGTATTGAAATATACTATTAAAAGTGATGTATTCAACTTTTTAGAAGTTTGTAACAATAAAAGTAGTGTTAAAACAATAAAACTTATAGAAATATTTTTTTTGGTTACAAAGATAAAGATTAGAAAAAGCAAAAACAGAAAAGAACAAACACACTAATTACTCCCTAAAGAACAAAGTGCCAGCGGCATCGCTCCTTAGGAGATTTACAAGGCCAATAGGGGGAAAATCATGAAGAAGGAGCTCAGCATCAGAAGAAGCTCCAAGTTTTGCCATGTAGTCTGCACATTGATTCCCCTCTCTAAGAGTGTGAGAAACCGATACATTTGTTTGATGAAGCAATTGTTTTATGTCTTGGATGAGAACAACATAGATATGGTACCTCTCTGTGGGGCCATTAATAAGGTTGATGCAAGCAAGAGAATCCGAGTAGCAAGCAAGTTCTGCATAACCCAAATCTTTTGCCATGATCAGTCCGTGATAGATAGGGGAAAGCTCACCTAGCAAGATGTCATCTGAACTTGGAACAAAACCAGAGAAGCCCGCAAGGAAAAAGCCTGCGTTAGTACGCAAGACCCCACAAAACCCAGTTCTAATAGGAGTACCATGGCAGCTTCCATCCACATTAAGAATAACACCTGAAAAATTATTATTATTCCATCTGATGATCCTGTTAGTCGTGACAGCAGAAGAAAGGACAAAAGGTGATTACAATGCTCTCAATCAAATTTTTTATGTTACAAGCCAGCCGTTGTAAAGACCAAGTTTCACCACCCAAACACATAAGATTCCGATGCCGTCAAGACCACCAAACTCCTACAGAAAAAGTGATAGCCTGGTAACCCTTGGTTCCGCCTCTAAGCCATTCGTAAACATCAATAGAAGAAAAGAAATCAGGATTAGTGAAGCCTAAGTGGTGCCATAACATAGCGGAGAAAGTGCAGTCACGAACACAATGGAGAAAGGTCTCAGTTTGAAGACCGCAACGAGAGCAAGTAGCAGAAGGAGCTAAATTCCTATGATTCAACAGAGATAAAGTTGGTACAGCATTATGGCAAGCCAACCAAAAAAAGAATTTATACTTTTCGGGCAGCAGAAGCTTCCAAATCCAAGACCAAGAGTGTGAGGACAAAGTTTGACCACCTGAGTCGGCATTTTGTAGGAGCCAATTGTAACCACTTTTTGGAGAATAGGTACCATTTTTTTATTGCTCCAGATGACAACATCTTCAACAGTATCATTAAAATTCATATGGATGCGATTTATGTGTTCGGAAGCCGCATGAGAGAGGTTGGTATAGAGAATATTTGTGTGTGGGTCATTAGCAGTGAGAACATCTTTTATGGTGAGCTGCAAATCATGGATATCAATGATAGGAACAAGATACCCTAGGATGCCAAGAGTGCTCCAATTGCTGAACCAAAAGGACGAAGATCCGGATCCCATACGCCAAGAGTAGCCATCTTTAAGAACATTTTTTGCTTTAATGATAGAGGACCATATTGGTGAGCTGCTAGAGCTAACATTCGCTTGAAGGACATTGTGACCCGATGCATATTTATTTGATAGGAGGTTGACCTAGAGTTTATTAGTTGATTGAACCAAATCCCAAACAAGCTTCCCAAGCAGGCAAATATTTGTTTCCCTGGCTGATCTGATACCGAGTCCGCCAAGAAACTTGGGACGAGCAATTTTACTCCAACCAACTAGATGAATGCCTTTGTCATTTGAGCCTCTCCAAATAAAATTTCTAGTTGTTTGATCAATGCTATCACAAATCGATTGTGGAAGCCAACTAGTCTGCATGTAATAAGCCGGAATGGATGAGAGAACCGAAGAAGCAAGTGTCAATCTACCTGGTTTATTCAGCAATCTATTCTTCCAAGAGGCGAGTCTGGATTGCATTTTCTCAATAATAAAATAGGATCATTCCTCTTCGCCCTTCCTTTTAGAATTGGGAAGCCCAAATATTTATCAAGAGAAGTGGTGCTTCTAATTCCGGAAATAGATGTGAGTTTGACAATCTTGGCTTGAGAGATACCTGAAGAGTAAAAGGCTCTAGACTTGGACAAATTTATCTTTAAACCTGAAGCACGACTAAAACGGTCAAACAAATCAGAAATAAATCTAAGTTGAGAGTTTTTAGCCTTGGAAAAGGGGAGAACGTCATCCGCAAAGAGGAGATAGGATAGCTTAGGCCCTGAGTTAGTGATGTGGATGGGCTCCTAGGTTCCCTGGATTACAGCACTGTTGATGGCAATAGAGAGCTTTTCCATACAAAGGATGAAAAGATAAGGGGATAGTGGATCACCTTGTCTAAGACCGTGAGTAGGCTTAAAAGGAGGCATCTTATTCCCATTCCAGAGGACCGAGAAAGTGGATGAAGTAACACAATGCATGATAAGTTTGATAATGATATCAGGGAAGCCAAAATCTTGAAGGGTAGACCTGAGGAAATCCCAATTGACATTATCAAAAGCTTTCACCAGATCAAGCTTAAAAACAGCGTGCCCTTTCTTCTTTTTAGATCTTCTCAAGCAATGGATAATTTCCTGCAAAACAATGGCATTATCAGAAGTTCCCCTACCTGGCAGAAAACTGCTTTGGTAGGGTCCAATAATAGTATCAAGAATTGGTCTTAGTCGGTGGACTAAAACTTTGGTAATAACTTTGTAGACAATATTGCACAGGCTGATCGGTCTAAAATCTTTGTAAGTGTTGGGAGGATCGACTTTAGGAATGAGAGAGATCAGAGTATCCGATATGCCAGGGTCGAAATAACCAGTGTGGAAGGCGGTGCCGACAAGGTTAAATATATCATCCCCTACTATATGCCAATATTGCTTGAAGAAAATACATTGGAAACCATCTGGGCTAGGCGCCTTATAAGGTTTCATAGAATGCAGGGCAGCAGTAACCTCTTCTTTAGTAACAGGGTTCAAAAGTGATAAAATACCTTCTTCATCAATGATATGATGAGTACCTTCATTGAAAGGGCGGTTGTGGTTTGGTTGATTGTTGCAAAAGAGAGTTTGAAAATATTTTTGAGCCTCTTGTTGAAGAATGTAGCTATCTGAAGACCAGACACCATTGGGAAGCTGAAGTCTATGAATTCTATTTTTTTTCCTTCTAATGATGGTCTGGGCATGAAAAAAAGAGCTGTTTCTGTCACCAAATTTTACCCAATTCTCTCTAGATTTTTGGTACCAAAGCATTTCTTCCTGGAAGAGAATATGATTGTATTCTCGTTGCAATTCTTTTTCAAGGAGAATATGGTTAAGGGAATCCACTCGCTCCAAATAATTCTGGATGCCCTTAAGCCTACTTTCAATATGTTTCTTTCTCTTGAAAATGTTTCCGAAGACTTCATGATTGTGTTTGTGTGGGCGCGCGAATGTGAAATTACATTTATTAGTTTTAATATGTTTTTTTTAAAAAAAATAAATTTTTTTGGCTTGGTATGTCTTTAGTTTTCTATATTATTATTATATTTATGTATGTATAAAATTTATATTTGTGTTTGTCATTTAAACAATATATGATTGTGATAAGTTTTATTTTAATTCAATCTATTCCTTTTTAAAAGAAAAATTAAAAGGTCAAAGATATAATTTTTTTAATGTTTTTGAATTTTTTTTAAATTATGTGATTCGAGCAGAAAGCTGAATCTAATGAGCTTATCTCAACTTTCAAATAAATAAAAGATATATAACTTTTATTTATTTGTCTTTCTGTTTTTTTAAAAAAAAAGACAAATAAAAAACCGAATTTAAAGTATGCTCCATTTAAGACAATAAAAAACCTCAATTATTGACTGTTACAGTTCTAATTGACAATAAAAAAAGGGTTAAATAAGTAAATGGTCCACCTAAATATATCAACATTTGATTTTAGTCCCTCTAAAATATTCTTTAGACTTTTGGTTCCTCCAAAATTTTCTATCCATGAAATTAGTCCCTACTTCTGAGTCAACTCATATCTAACCTTCATATTTTTTAATGAAATTTTTCAGAAATGGGTAGAAAATTATGACAATATTTTCAAAAAATATGTTAGAATTTTTTAACAAAACATGAATTTAATATGAATTTTTTAGCACAAAAAACATAAAAATTCGTATTTTATTCATGTTTTGTTAAAAAAATCTAATTTTTTTTGGAAGAGATTGTTATAATATTCTACCCATTTCTGAAAAATTTCATAAAAAATATGAAGGTTAGACATGAGTTGACTAAAAAGTAGGGAATAATTTCATGGATGGAAAATTTTGGAGGGACCAAAAGCCTAAGGAATATTTTAGGGGGACTAAAATCAAATCTTGGTATATTTAGGAGGACCATTTACTTATTTAACCCTAAAAAAATAGGTCAAATACATATTTTAATCATTTAAGTTTGACAAAAATACTAAGTTAGTTTTAAGTTTCAAACAAGTCCTTTAAGTTGTTAATTTAATGCATCTATTTGAAGTTTTTTAAGTTTTAAATCTGTCCTTAAAATGGTAACAGTGCATTAAATTAACAAATTAAATGACTTGTTTGAAATTTAAAAAATTTAAAAGATTAATCTCGTATTTTTGTCAAATTTAAAAAATTGATCTTCACCAACCATTTAGATGGAACCTTATCTAATAATCTTAATCTTTTACCATATTAGTACACACCCTCCATCCTATGTTTCATTCTCACTCACTCTCTTTATTCCACCAAAATGTCAATGAATTCTTCTTCCAACACCAACAGAGATAGAAAAAGAGCTTCTACCCCTTATCCGTGTCTACAAAGATGGCACAATAGAACGTCTCATGAGCTCTCCAATAGTCCCACCTTCCCTTCAAGACCCTCAAACCGGTGTCTCATCCAAAGATATTATCTCCAACGATAATCCCTCCCTCTCCGCTCGCATTTTCCTTCCAAAATCTCACCACAACCATAAACTTCCCATCTTACTCTACTTTCATGCTGGTGCTTTTTGTGTTGAATCACCCTTCTCCTTTTTCTGCCACCGATATCTCAACCTCTTAGTTTCTGAATCAAATATAATAGCTGTTTCTGTAGATTACAGACTCCTTCCACATCATCCTCTTCCTGCAGCGTATGAAGATGGTTGGACTTCTCTCCAATGGGTTGCTTCTCACACAAGCAATGACTCCAACAATAGCATTGAAAAAGAACAATGGTTACTAGATTACGGTGATTTCAACAAAGTTTACATAGGTGGTGATGTCAACGGTGCTAACCTTGCTCATAACTTAGCTATGCGTGCTGGAACTGAAACATTACCAAACAATCTTAAATTATCGGGTGCTTTACTATGTTGTCCTTTTTTCTGGGGTTCAAAGCCAATTGGGTCAGAACCTGTGGAGGAACATGAGAATAGCCTTGCTATTAAAAAGGGTGGAATTGATAATCCTATGGTTAACCCTTGTGCTATCGGTGCACCTAGTTTGGCTACACTTGGGTGTTCTAAGATACTACTTACTATTACTGACAAGGATGAGTTTAGAGACCGAGATGTTTTGTACTATGAGTCTGTTAGAGAAAGTGGGTGGCAAGGTCAACTTGAACTGTTTGAAGCTGGAGATGAGGAACATGGTTTTCAGATCTTCAAACCTGAAACTGATGGGGCTAAACAATTTATCAAACGCTTGACTACTTTTCTTGTTTGAACAATCCTTTTCAATTCATGCGAGTGAAAAAAGTATTGGTCGGTGAGGCGAGAAAAAAATCCATAGTTGTTTGTGGAAGGAATATTGTTGAGCTTATTAAATGATGGATCAAACTCATTTCTTTAGTTGATTAACAAGTTCAGCATGAGGACAGGAAGCAAATTCCCTTTATAACTCTGTTCCCTTTTATCAAATCGTGTTTATTTTTTTTATAATACTTTCACCAGATCATTTTATTCGTTGTGTTTATTTAAGACGCCAACAACTATCATCCACTGAATTCCACTTGCTTAACAATCTAGCGTATGCAGGGAAATGACTCGGGGAAATAGGCTTCATAAAATGATTGATTTTACATTAATTACGATAAAATTACAACAGCCAGAAGGAACTTGGTAGTATCTTCATTTTTTTTATAGAAGAATCTACTAATAACTCTTGACAAATTCCAAGAATTAAAAGCAGAACTTGGTTCAAATATTTGGGGAAAATTTCTGGCATCATTGATTAATTTGAAACTCGTAAGTTTTAGCTTGCTCTTCTTCCATTTGAATTCTTCCCTCTGGTATCATATAATGAACCCTGGCTAGGATAACTTGATCTCTTTTTTCTAATAGTATTCCAAGCAAACACATGCTCGTTCAAACCACTTACACCGGTATCCTTGATTTCATGTTCATAGGAACTTACTTCTTCATGCTTGAACCTCTTAGAGGCAGGGGTCCCATAAAAAGTATCTTCATTTGATCTTTCATTTGCCATGGTGTTGCTTAACTCTAACAACCTTTCTTCTGCCCCGGTGTCATCACTCGTTTGTGCATGGCTGTCAATAGGGAGGCAGATTCTTCTTTTTCCTTTAGCTGAAGAATTAGATACATCATGTCCGCTTTCCACAGCCTTCATCCATTGTAGATCGCTTAACGTATCTGCATATACCACTTCTTTTCTTTTCCGCTTTCCAGTAACAGCACTGCTGTCAAAAGCTTTGACCTTGTCATCCTTATTTAGTGCAGAGTATACCCAATCTGGCAGTTCGTTCTCATCCATGAGACGAGATCTGTAGTTCTCCTTTTGCCTTCTATCTTCGTCCATTCTCTCGAACAGCCAAAATTCCTCATCCGATCGGGCTGCTAGGCGGTTAATTTCTCTCTCGCTTGGCACATCTGTTCCAAGTGAGCTGCTACCTCTGCGCATAATCTCCTCCAACATTTCTCTTCTGTCCTGGGCTGCACAAATTGAAATACCATATATTAATGTTTAAATAGTTAGTTAATTTTTAGCAAGATCTAGGAAGCAAAACACGGAAGATTGAAATGGCGGCAGGGTATGTTCAAAGTTTAACGCAAACATCTTTGCTAATGCTAAAATCAGGTAGGGAGTCAAATGCAATTAAGAATGCAATATTCATCTTTCACCAACTAATTATTCGAACATCACTCAAATGCTCAACCAAAGATAAAGTTTCTCAAATGAGAAGATGAGATGAAAACACAAGTAAACGTTCCAATAAAGAATGTCTCGTCAAGTAGTTGAGCTGAGACATCATCTGAAAGAGTTTGAGAAGAAGGGCCAGGATTCAAACTTTGATTATTAACATACTAACAACTAACATATTGCTTATAAAAAAAATACAAGCTGGGTTCAGTATAAAAGGACATAAAATTCATGATTATGGGTCAGTATCAAGCATCAAAAGGCCTGAAATTACATTAGAGATATGACTTATGTAATCTGTTTATGGCCATAGTAGCAGTTTGGCTCATGACACATTCTTTATGTCAGAGAAGAGCTGTTTGACAAAGTTTTAACACGGAATATGCAGCAATTTGCAAGCATAATGCTGGCTCTAAGTCTGAAGTAGTGAATAAACGAAAACTTATCTCCTTTTTAATATGCAAAGAAACAATTTCCCCCACCATCCAAAAACTGAAAACATTTAGATATTATTTGGGCATAGCAAAAGTATGAAAAAAAACCTGTTGACGTTGTATTGAAAAGGCCAGCCTGGATGACTTTGGCATCAATTCCCATCTTTTGTTTAGCACGTTCCAATATCACCTCTTCAATGGATCCCACACTAACTAACACAAAAACTCTAACTTCCTTTTTTTGCCCAATGCGATGGGCTCGATCCTCAGCTTGTTGATCCATTTGTGGGTTCCAATCACTGTCAAAGATTATAACAGTATCTGCTGTTTGCAAGTTCAAACCAAGACCTCCAGCACGAGTGCTCAAAAGAAACATAAAGTATGGTGAGTCAGGAGCATTGAATTTCTTTAGAAGGGAACCTCTTTCCTCAGTTTTTGTTGAACCATCAAGTCTAAGAAATTTATAATCATGAAGTTGAAGATAAACCTCAAGAATGTCCATGAGGCGGGTCATTTGTGAAAAAAGAAGGACTCTATGACCAGCTCTACGGAGTTTTGGAAGCAAGCGGTCAAGAAGTTCAAATTTCCCTGATGCTCTGACAATCTCCTCCCTACGATATATATCATAGTTTCCCACAAAGAGGTAGGGATGGTTACAGCATTTCCTGAGTTGCATTGTCAAGTTCTGTAGACTTTTTGATTTTCCAGAACCTACAGATTTTTCTCTATTTAGTAAAGAGTTTGTAACTGAAGTTCTCGAGAAATCAGGTAAGCATATCAGGATGTATAAACCAACATTACAGAGATGGATATTTTGGGATGGCTATAATACCAATGAAAACTTTTTCTTTGGATGAAAGGAAGACAAAATTAGAAATTACATGTTTATTGAACAAAAGAATCTTATTTAACCAAGTTATCATAATGTTACAACTAGTAAAATGTTGGAAAATACCAGGAAAAAAATTCTCTCTCTACGAAAGGGAGAAGGAAATCTGTTCCAAACATAGAATATATCAATAACAAATTAATATCCAACTGAATGGGAAAAAAAATATTTTGATTTACTTTCTAAAGATGGGCAGAGCTGATATATTTCTATACAGCTACAATGAAGTTTTTGACTTTTGAGAGCCAAGAACAACTAACAATGGGGTGGGATGGGAATAAACAAATAACCTTTGACAAAAGCAGGCCAATATTCAAATAAATAAGTACTCAGGTTAAACATATATTTTTGTGAGTTGAACTTTAAGAGAAGAGTATGTAAAGGGATAACTGGAAGGTATTTGAGACAAACCATAGTCTAACCCAACTCTGCCCACGTCAGTCACTTGTTGATAATATACTTTCTGCCAAGCTGACATGTCACATTTGAGTATGACCTGAGATTTCCCAGGAAGAAACTTTTCTACCTCAGCCTTTTTCCTTCTTAGTATGAAGGGCCTTATTACCTAAAAGAGGGAATGATTTATATTAGAATGACATTGATAAGAGCAAGAGAATAAAAAATAAGAGAGAAACTCACCTGATGCAGCCGGCGAATAATCAATAATTGTTCTTCATCTGTTAAGGACACATCAACTCGATCTGCAAAGGGAGCATTAAACCAGTCCTCGAAATTTTGAACTGAATTGAAAATGTTTGGGAGGAGAAAATTGAGCAGGGACCACAATTCCTGCAGGCTGTTCTGAATTGGGGTACCGGTCAACAGAAGTCTTCGTTCAATGTGATAGCTGCAAAATAATTGAATTGGAGAATTTGTAAATTTTGTTTTGCAAAATTCTACCGCAATTATATTAATGGAAGTTTGTATAATCTAATGAAAATTATAAGAAATTCAACAAGAGATATTGCTGGATGTAAACAGCTTTCGAAGGAATTTGATAGTGATGAGCAGACCCAAAATATGCTTCCGAGTAAAATTTTAATAAGAGGGTTATTTAAGAACACTTATGTTTTGACTAACCAATTTATCTAAAAACATACGCAGGTTGAATAACCATCCTCTATGCCATGGTCTCATAATTAGTTTTGGGGTTGGTCGAGGTTGCAGTGAGCCTAAACAACCCATGCCCCTTTAACAGAGATGAGTTTAGGGTATTAGACCAAACTTCAGTACACGATGTACAATGTTTTGTGGGACAATGGAGGAAGGTAGTGAGCTAGGTCTCGGGGTCTGAAAAGAAGGTCCAGGAAGAGAGAGAGAGAGAGAAATGATTGTGAAACAGAGAAGATGGAGGGTGGCATAAATGTCAAATAAATGTCGGGAGGAAAGAAAAAATCTGGGTGGCCCCACCCCGATTTTTATCACTCTCCATTATCTTTCCTCCTTCAATATACCCAAACAAACACATTGACAGGGAAGTGAACATAAACATCAGTATAACACCAATGCTAACAAACATAATTAAAATCACCATAACACTAATACTGGCCGTACCTGGAGTCCAGGGTTCTTGCTAGAGCACACTCATGATTCTTCAATCGATGCCCTTCATCAACAATCAAGTATTTCCAATGGATTTTCTTCAGAAATGCTTTATCTCTCATTATAAGATCATAGTGTGTTAAAAGAACATTAAACTTCCCCTCCCCTGACAGTTCTTCCTTTATTGCTTTCCTCTCATCCATTCGTCCATCATACAGAACAGCTGTAATGCTGAATCATAACGAAAATGCACAAGTGATTAGAAAGTGAATATGATGCGTAGAGTCCATTACTTTCTCCCAATCAGGAGAACAGGTTAGGAAATTACTATTCTATATCTAACTTGGACATACCTAGGAGCCCATGTTGCGAACTCGTTGACCCAATTTGGCAGAACAGCCTTTGGAGCCACAATCAAAAAAGGGCCAGTCACACCCTTGTATTCCATAAGATGTGCTATCAACGAAATGGTTTGTATTGTCTTTCCAAGCCCCATTTCATCAGCCAAAATTCCATTTAAGTTGTTATTAAACAAAGAAAGCATCCACTGGAGCCCTTCTATCTGGTATGGTCTTAATTCTCCACCTTGAAGGATAGATGGTTGCTCAGTTACCTATATACAATTACAATGTACTACAAGTTAGTTTGAATTACAACGAGCTACCCTAAACCATATGCTAGTTAGAATTCCAATATATGAAAAATTATAATAGTATAATAAAGTATTCACAGATACCTACCTTTTCTTGAATGGAATGTATGGTTGAATTGTATTGCCGCTGACCTTCAAGTAAATCACTACTGTCATCATTATGATCAGAATCCATCAAATCCTCATCTTCCTCAAGAGGTGATTCCTTAGAAATTCCATTCTTCAAAGCATCTGAATCTTCCAATGGTTCAATACCATTTGATTGTTTGGAGTCTCTTTGACGTTGAACCGCTGCTCCCAAATTTACAAGCAGTTTATTTGTTTCTTCAAGAAGCAAAGTTAATCTTTCATTCTTACTCTCTTTCACCATTCTCATGTAAGCTTCCTGATCATCAGCCTTTAAAGCTTGGAATCTCAACTTCTCAGCCCGAGTTGCACGTTGTCTTTGCCTTCCATGCCATGCCTGCAATATTATTTATGAGAATTTGTAATCCATATTAAGCCAAAGTTACTTAAATGATTTTTTGACTCAAAAAGATGGGAAAATCTGACATCTAATATAACGTAAAAATTTTCACGTTAACCCAAGAGATGGACAGTAACAAAGTCAAACATTTTTATCATATTAACATATTTTGAAAATAAACAAAATTCATGTTCTTGCATATCCAGTATTATGGAAAGCACAAGCACACTCTGAACACGTTCCTGCCAATACATATAATTATCATAAGAGTAGCTCACAAGGACTTTGTAATAGGCCAAAAAGTTGTATACCAACTGTACATTTTAGTTTCCCATAAAAACATACATGTTTTGTAACAAATGAAAGATAGCGGAAGAAATAGCGGACCTGAACAGCGTCATTCCTCTGTTTTCTCCTCTTCAAAGAACCTTGGATTTGTAACTGGAACTCACGGACAGCATTAAGTATTTCTGCAAAAAATCTTCTTGTTCTGGTCTCTATCTGACCTTTTGCTTGCTCTTCTATTCTAGATAGTCTCTGCAATTGAAGTTCTACATGAGATATGCATTATGAATAAATTTCATTTCATGCTCATTTACTCCCTGGATCAATGAAGCGGAGCCTCATCATCAATATATGCAAACTATAACCGATAATATCCATAATATGAAAAACTGGATTTAAACCAAGTCGGGGAGAGGGGCACTGATCAGTGAAATAGAAAATCACCTCTGCATCCCGTTTCTTCCTTATTTGATCATCAGCATCCATGGCAAATGGATCTCCAATGCCATAAGGAGGACGCCGCAACCGCATCATGCCCCAGTCAAACAATTGCTTGTTGGGATATGCACAATTAACATTAAGCCAATATTCAGAGCTCACTTCCGTCCGAACCTTCCCCTGTAACTCCGCTAGCTGCCAGAAAAAAAGTCCTTGCCGACAAGGACACATTTCTTGTCATTTATCGGTTTTAATTGACACACAAGCAGGCAGATATGGAAATAAAAATAATAGTTTCATCAAGGGAAATCGTTCTTCCCAATATACCAAGAGCAATAAATGAAATGATATTCGTTCGTATATGACAAGCATGGGAAAATTAAATGCGTTACTATAAAAAAAACGGATAACCAATTTAACACATGTTTAGTAGACCATTTGTTCACTCCCACCACACGACGTCATAGCATTTCAACGCAAAAACATAAAAGCTACAAATTATGTAGCTTCAAAGTCAACGCGTGTTAACAATTCACCCACCGCCAAAACAAACACATACTTAGCAAATATAAACACCACTCACAAGACACAAAACAATGAACAAAGATTCAAGAATCAATTTCACCTTTAGTCCATAAAGCTCGAGCAAGCACTTCGTCTGTAGGTTGTCCCCCCAGTTCCAACGCAATCCTATTCAAAAACAATAATCAACAACACGACTGAGAATCATTTCCAATCAATTAATAATCAAAAAACAATCTCCAGGCTGAAAACTGTAGGTTGAGGAATACAACAAGTTGTGCATCATTAGCATAAATTGTAAGATTATTATAAGCTTTTAGCACCAACACTTCTGATCGAAGACATGGCACACCAGAGACATGTGTCTGGTGTCCGACATGTCTGGTGTCAGACACGTGTATGTGCATGTGATTACATTGAATTAAATCATTTTCTTAAATTACTATCAGTATCGACGTGTCAGTCTCATATTGGTGTGTCAGTGCTTCATAGATTATCATATAGAAATACAAAACACACAACACAAGGAAGTAATAAAATAAAGCAAAACTAAATTACCTTCAAGCTGAGTTAATCGATTCTGAAACCGAGCTTGAGTACGAACTTTCATAGCATTATTCAATTTAGAACTAGACGAACAATTAGGTCGTTGTTTGGAAATTGCATCTTGAAGCTCAGTCAATAAACTATCATCGTCTTGTGTAGAATTTCCACCATCAACCTAAACAACAAGAGAAACAAAAATGCATGAGAAAAATAGTGAATAATTGAGAAGCGAATTAAGAAAATTAAGCAGGTGAAGAAAAAAGTGATTATACCGAAGCGTTGAGAGAGAGAGGTTTGGAGTCAGATCCGTAACAGATAGAAGAAACGGTGTTGAAGAGTTCAGGAGGAAGAGGTAAGTCTCGAGAAACGAGGTTTAATGCACCGATAAGTGCTTGCTCCATCGCCGTTTCTGCTTCTGCTTCTACTGGCGCGAGCGAGCGTAGTTTATTTATTGCATGCAATTTTTTGAATTAAGCTCTGTAAGCGCGTTTGCGTGAGTGAGTTGCGACTCGTAATTGACAGGGCCAAACGAGTATAACCCTTCCCTTCGATGCTTTCTCGCTTGTGGAGCCTTTGGTTCTCTTTTATTTTGTTTGTATGTACTAGTATAGGTTAAGGTTAGCCAAACACGGCCTTCTAGTATATCACTTTAAAGACGTTTATACCCTTTTGTTTTTGCAACAATAGTAAAATAGGTAATAGTCGATTTGCTCTAAACATTGTAACGAGTAGACACAATAGTATTCTAAGTATCGAAATTTTAAAATAATTTTTAATTGTGCATTTTGATAGTCAAAATAGTCTGTGACGTTAAATTTTTTTTCAATGCTAACATTATTTATTTTCATATAAAGACTGGTATAACAGTATGTAAATATATTGAGGAAATAGTATAACAATATTAACAAAATATTTTAATGTAAAAGACTATTTGGATCAACATATTGTACAAATTTCGATACATTGAAGGTCTATTGTAACTACTCATTACACATTTAAGGACTAAAATGATTATTATATTTCCTCTTAACAAAATTACGAATATCAAGAAAAGTTGTTTAAATAATAAATTTGTTTGGAATATATGTTATTATTACCCTTGTGTATAATGTATTCAATGTTGATTGTTTATATTTTAAAATAATTTGATAGTTTTAAGAAGTGACATTTTGTAATAAAAAAATAAAATAGTAAGAAGGATATATTTAAAAAATAAATAATAAACACGTCTATAAGGATTTATATTTAGAAGTATTTTTAAAAAAAAATATCTTATAATTAAAGGTAGATGGAGTAAGGAAATATATGACCATTTGTTACGGATTAAAAAAAAATGATTTTGATATTCAATAATTTAGTGATTTTATAAAAAAAAATCATAATCCATTTTCCGTCTGTTTATCATAATAAAATCAATTTTTTAAAGATTTTTTTTTAGTTTTTATGGGTAAAAATATATAAAAGTTAGTTTTTTTATTACAAAATTCATCTATCTTTTGAACGATTTTCTCTCTCTTAAAACAATCTATTTTTTGAGAAGCTACTATTAACAAATGAAGTTGTTTTCTAATTATTTTTCTAAATTTCTAACAAACGGATGTAATACTCTTAAAATTAATTATTTTTGAGATTTAACCAAAAAAAAACTATGACAAACAACCTATATTTGACAAAATATCATTTGTTTATTAAAAATATTTGGTTAATCATCATTTTAGTTTTTGAAATTTTAAGGTTTATCTATTTAGTCTCTCAAAATTGTAAAATAATAATTTTATTAATTCCAATATTGGTCGATTTTGTTATTTTCTTTTTCAAATTTAGCATGATGATTTTAAAATTTCTTTATTTGTCTCGATGCATCCAGATAATGTTCAAAGTATTGTGCTAGTTATCTATGAAACCCGAAAAGATTATTAGGTTTTTGAGGTTAGATGAAGAAGAGATAGTGATTGATTTTCGAGATTATCTAGTTCATGTTGTATCATTGTTCGTTTTATGGTAGAATTATGCCATTCATCTTGGTTTACATATATAACTTAAGATGTTAAAAAGAATATATATGTTGGTTAATGAAGACTATTATTGAATCAAACTATGTGGTGGCTCTTGATTTAATAACGTCAAAATGTCCAACTCTTTCACCCTTATATTCTACTAATTAGTTAGATTTTCCAATTCTATCGTCGAGATTGAATTGTTTCTTTTCATAATACTCTTCATTAGGGTAATTAGTATGCAGATTAACTCTCAAGGAACTTATCAACTTGGTGTTGCTTGAAGATTTGTTCGTATAAGATTGTAAGTCTAGTTTTTGTGTATGACTTTTTCCTTCTTGATTAAAAAAGATTCAAGTAGGCAGGCCTTTCAATATATAGTCATTTTTAAAAGAGATATTTTGGTGAAAAGGTAAAATTGACTGACATTTTTCAGTTTAAGAAAATAAATTGCTATTTTACAAATTTAAAAAACTAATTTGGTCGATCATTACAATTTTGATGACTAAAATAGTGTTTTTAATATACATGTTTAACAAAGAGAAGTGCTATTGTGCACGACATATGCACCCACGACCTCGCACGACATATTACTTGGCATGATCTCCTTTGTTTAAATAAATTTTTAATTGAAATAAATAAAAATTCTGAAGTAGTGTGCAGGTAGAATAAAGTGTCATGTGGATTGCACGGCATGGTGATGTCGTGCTGTTTAGTATTATTCGTTTAACGTGTAGTCCTCACTATAAACTAAAAACACACGCCCCATTTGTGAAAATATTTTTTTTTATTTTTATTTTTTAAAATACGTGTTCATTTTAATTTGTCTGAAAAAAAGATATGAAACTCTTGAAGTGAATCATTGTGAATTAAAGAAGAAAATGAAATTCTTTTTGAAAGAAAGAAGAAGATGAAATGTTAGTTAGAGATGATGCAATTCTAAAAATAATAAAGAATATTTCAACATTTTTAAAATCTAAAAAATACACACAATTATTCACTTCAAGAGTTGATTGTGACAAATTTTAGCAAATAAAATTGATTTTGCAAAAACATATATAATATTTTCATATACTAAACATATTTAATCCTTCTTTGGTATTAAAATATAGGACAAAATATGGGTGCATTTAATCAGAAGAAAATGTACTCAAGTTTTCTCCTAAATTATACTGACATAGAGCAATTCCAACTCATAATTGAAATGAATCTATTAGCATAATATCCCTAATCACCATGAACATACTGACTACAAATTACTTCCAATCAAAGGTGTAATCTAATCTAATGGAAGTGAAAGCTTAAAGGTGCATCCCTACAACAATTATATAGCCACAGTGTGCGATAATCACTTCATGAAATTCTACATAGCATAATTACTAATTAGGCCACAAGAGTTACAAGGCTTTGTTATAGGCTCATTCTTTTTTCCAACTAGAGTGCTTCTTCACAGGTTCAGTTATTTCCCATGTAATGGTCATTCCTTTAGGGAAAACAACTAAATCACCACCTCCAATTTCAAAAGATCCAATTTTCTCTTCAACAGTAACCTTCACTTTTCCCTCAACAAGATACATTGTTTCTTCTTCTTTAAAGGACCTTGGAATTTTTAATGGACCACCTTCCCACCTGTTGAATGTTCAAATTCATGTGTCAGTGTAACTTAAGATAGAATGAAACTATTTTTTTAGTCTTAATCGTCCGGTTTTCAGGGAAAGGACCTTGGTTATCTGAAATTCAGTCGAGAGCTAAGTAAAATCTAAGTATCTAACCAATAATTATTTCAGTTAGGTTTCAAACCAAAGCACTAAAAAGAAAGCAAAACTAGGAAGGTAATGTATAAACCTACAAAAACAAATGCAGATGCATGATATAATTAAAAGAGTTTAATAGCTATATGCTGTGACTAGATGAAGAAATATGTTTGGATGTCATCCTCAAACCATTTTATGGTTATTTGGCATGTGCAAGAGCATATTTATTTTAGAAAAGAGAAAGAATGATTTAGAGTTTTGATTTTGACAGAATGAGAAGAAACATGCAACATTTGTTGAGAAGAAACAACTCATAACAGAGAGTTTCATTCCCTTACGAGTTGATTCAAATGAAAACATGTATTAATTCATAAATAAATAAACATATTCATTCATGAAGGAACACACGCCATCAATTTGAATCTCCAACCATGAAAAGTTACACATTTTGGAGTGCTTTCTTTGATTCCATTATTTTGAAAATCTATGGTAGGATATTCAGGGGGGCATACTATTATTTATGTTAGTAGCATTAGGCAAATTGATGGTTTTTTATAAGCCTTGAAATTCATGTGTTGAATAGTGTCATGGCTTTGTGAATATGGATTTGAATTCTCTACAATCAGGGAATTGTGCATCTTAGCTATTAATGATTTAAATACATTCATATCAAGAATTAAAAGTTACAAACAGAATATCATTATAATTTTCTTTTAACTCTAACAAAACAGGATGTTAATATCACAAATTTTCACAAGGGATGTGAATATGTACATTTGAATCCGAAGTATAGAGTTCCTTTGAGTCAAAGGTACGTTTCCAAGAATCCAAACATGTACGGAGATTATAAAGCTGTTTCTCTTTTTTTCCCTTTAAGAAACATAAGGAAACACACCATGAAACCACTAGAGGCTGAAAGTATTAAATTAAACTACATTGATCCTAAACCCTAGGGCCAAAACAGCCCAAACATGAGGTCAAACAACTTTGGATCCTCTCCTTCCGATCACTTTCTCCTTCTCCCTCCTTCAAACATGTTTCTATCTCTCTCTTGATCTTCTCTCTAAAATTTAGAGATAGATAGACACAAATTGTGGAAGGAGGGAGAAGGAGAGAGTGATTGGAAGGAGAGAATCCAGATCGAAGGTAAAACGTTAGTGAAGAGGTTTCGCTTCTCTGCTACTAAAAAGCTTCATATTGTTAAACGTGTGCATAAGACAACACAAATTGTCTAGAAGCACGTGTGTAAACAAATGTTTTAAAATCATGACCGAAAATCAAATTGGTGAAATTTCTAGGTCATGATTCAATTAGTCTAACTCCAATTGAATCGGAAGATAAATAAATAAATAAATAATGTAAAACCGGCTGAACCGGTAACACAAAAAATAAAAACAAGAAATATAAAAAGTTGAAAAGAAAAAAAGTGTGAAGAAAAGAGGAATTACTTAGGCCAAGTTGAAACACCAAGCTCAATGAGTTTAGATTTTGATGGATTCTTCTCTATCTTCACTCCAAATACTTCATAGGCTGCCATAGCAGTTTTGGCATAAGAGCTAAAAACAAAGGGGGAGAATGAGAGGAATGAAAACAATGAGCCCAAACCAAAGGGTTTCGTTGCTTTACCAAATTATTGTTTGCGTTTTTCAGAAAGTTTCTATATAGAGAACAATTCCACTTTAAGAGTAACTAATTAACATTAATATAATTAGTCGAAAAAAATTCACATTAATACAAAGTTTCTATATAGAGAACAATTCCACTGTTCACAGCAAAATATTTTGATTTGGCTCTTGCCTTCTTTGAAATTTTACTGTTTCAGCGTATTTATTGATAAAGTTACAAAATACTCGTGAACTTGACTAAGTTGATAGCAACATTGTATAATATAGACATTGGTCGGGTTTGCACCCCGGACACCCACTTATTCACTTAACAAATGAATTTCTAACCACTAGCTATTTGATCAATAAACCTACAAAATCAATTGGTCTTCGTTAATAATAAGTTTTTATTTATTTATTTATTATTATAATCCTTAACAAGAAGTTCAACATAATTGTCAAAAGAAAAAGAAGTTCAGCATAAAACAATGCCACTTATTTAAAAGTTCATTTTTGTGTAACCAAATAAAAAAGTTCATTTTTGGCCAATTCCCTTAGATCACTTGGTTGCTGGATTCGCTCCTCAATTTTGTGGCCCTTAGTTTGAGACTTGACATCTTAAAAAAAAAATCATTTTTGTCCCTGGCGAAGCTCGCCGAAATATTACGAGGGGGCTAAATATATAGAAAAAATAAAATATATTTTTATGAATCTTATCGTAACAATTTTTGTTGTGGACAAAGTTTTATATGAAGTTACTACTTACTATAGAGACCGAAAATATTAAAAATAGACAAATAAATTTATATATCAAATGATAAGTTTGTCTTTTGTATTTCTACTAATAATTTTTACAAATTAACTTATTTTAGGTAGCTAAATCTACATTATTAAAGTAGTGAACATAAAAATACATTAACTTGTCAAAAATATAAAAAAAAAACTTTAGTAGACAAGGCCACCCCAAAGCAACACTACCCTCAAAGTGTTCTCCGGTGAATACTGAAAATTATATATATATTTTTTTAAGCAAATGGGGTGCAGGATCTGCAACACCCTAAGTAGATTAAAAATTAAAAGGAACATTCCAAAAGACTTGGGGGACATAAACCTTTACCCAGTATAAACAAAACAAACCCGGAAAAAGAAAACAACCATAAAGGTATAAACAAACCACATATGTCAGTCCAGATCTACCAAACACAAGCTGCTAACACAATCCAGCGCACCCGCGTACGAATGCGAAACCAAATTGCAAAAAAGAAAATATAGCGATGTGTGACATGATAGAGAATGGATGATTACG
The DNA here is from genome assembly GCA_018208015.1 of Medicago ruthenica. Lineage (NCBI taxonomy): Eukaryota > Viridiplantae > Streptophyta > Magnoliopsida > Fabales > Fabaceae > Medicago > Medicago ruthenica. The sequence continues at coordinate 96,814,372 of CM031375.1, forward strand.
ACGAGTGAATCCGACCGCCAACACGGTAACAAATCCACACACGCACCTAGTCTACCATTAGAACACATCAAACCCACGGCCATTTCTAGCCACAACCATTTCTAGCCTATCGGTCCAATACGTCAGAGACGTACATGATACAAAACCACGACCAACCAGACCCTCATGGGGTTGTTTAGAACTAAGGAACCATACCCTTTCGGGTTTCAACCAAACCAGCAGAGAACATCACGACGACACACTCCAATCCGGCGAGACCAGACCTGGAAAGACACAGCGGCAACTGTCGCGGATGGCCAACTTTCTCAACATCTTGAACACCCAAACCAACGCGTTGAAAGCGTGAATCCAACCAACCCAAACAGATCCAACATCAAAACTATCGGCTCTGAAAAGCTTCAGAACGCAATTCAACAGAAAACCCAAGAGAAACAAAAGGGTTACAACCGGGGTTAAGAGGAGGTGGTGTCGCGATTTCTGAGAAATCGATCGCACCACTGTGGCTAGTCTTACATCAGATCTTGCGAGTTTGGATTTGATGGAAAGAGAATGAAAAAATGGTGACTGGAAAAGAGAAAGGCGGTTAGGCTATGGAGAAGAGAGAGCTTCTCTCTCTAGAAATTATATTGGAAAAGCACTGAATATAAAAAAGACTGAATTTATATATACAAGTGCAATGATTGATGTAATTTTTTTAATATATACATGAACAATAGAGACATTGATGAATACAGAGTTACCAATTTGAAGTCCTATGTTAGATGAAAATAATGTCCAAGTTAAAGCTAATTTCACGAGTATGTTAGTGTTAATTTTTGCTCTTTTGGATAACATAGTTGGGATGATAAAAAAGCAAAATGTTACCTTTACATGCTCTTAGTTTATCTTAAAAAATAGAAATTTTTCATACAACACATCCCCATTAGCAAATAAAAAATATTAAAAAATGAAATTATTCTGTGTTTGGCATGCATATACACAATGGTTATCCTACTACCCATCAAACTAATCCTCTCGCTGATCAAATTAAAATGAACAATAATTCAAGTTTTAACAGATATAGTACAAATTTAAAGATTTCAGCATAATTTCAATTATCCATATAGCATTAAGATGATCGATCATCGTTATATCTTCAAGGGAATAGTTTCATTATAAACAATTCCGAAATTCGCACTGCGTTTTTTTTTATTTGTTTTATTTTTCGGTTCCATGAAGTGAGCTTGAGAAGACCAGAAAATGAAACAAGTTCCAGTAAACAAAAAAGATGTATTGCTACCATTTCTGTAACTCTATTCCTAACTCATTCTAGGATTCAACTTTACAAGATAATCTATTGAAGCTATCAAAATCTAAGAATATAATAGAGGTATTATCCTTGGTTTTGTTTGTTCTAGCCTCACTCAACAACAAACTAGCAATCTTTTCTGCTGTATTCTCTCTATCTGTATTGTATCGCTCCCTCGCCTGCACAGTTGAGAAAGCAAACTCTTAGAGCAAGTTGGAGGGAAATAGGAAAAAAACCTATTACAACTAGAAATAGTTTGTTGATGCAATACCTGCAGCACTAGTTGAATCGCCTTCTTCGCACTGACGACGTCCCATAACCCATCACTGAAAATTTAACAGATATACCAAAGTTATTCAACACGGTCTAAAAGAAAATGCAAATGTTCAAACAAATAAACTAGTGACTTTCACCGCAATTGGATACACCCTTATTTGCTCACTCGCACAAACTCACTTTAGAATAACTCCTTCCTTCTGGATGGAAAATTATTTGAAGACAGTGACAGTGGAAAATGATAATCAGAATATACATTTAGCTATGGAAATTTATAAAAACAAAATCACCTAGCTAGAAGAGCAAAAGCCTTGCTTGATTGGTGAATATGCACAGCCTCACTTATATAAGGTTCTGAACTGAACCGGCAATCCTGCTGTTTTAGGAATTTGTCACCAAGCATCCTTGCAAGATTTATACCTGCATCAAGTTAAGGACCACAATCAGTAAGTTGTCATGTCAAGATTCTAGCCCAGGAAAATTTTGTTTCAGTGACTTTTTCCTCCTTCATACCATATAGCCGTGTTTCCCCATCTTTCAATGGTTCACCTGTCCCTTCCATTCTGAGTCTTTCAGAATGATTTGATATCTTGTGATCTTCTGTCATCTTGATTTGTTGCCCATCAACACTGACAAAAATAATTAACAATGAGTTTCATACAGGCATAAATTACGCACAATATTCCATTCATTTTAAGCCAGCATAACCACTGCCGTCTATAATGCCAACAAATTTATAACTAGATAAAACTGCATATTGCTATCAACAGCAACTTGAAAATTCTAACCGAGTCTCCATTCATCAAATTTCTCTGCTATGCTATCCACTTTGAAAGTTCCAGAACTACCGGAATCTCAACATAGCTAGAAAAGAGAAGCTAGCATCAACCAACATAACCATATTATTTTGTTTCTAATAACCCAATACTCATGTTGCCCACCCACGAACCATTCAAAATTCAGAGAAGTCAAGCATTCCAGCTGGGTAGATAAACATACCTCATAATGCATTCAGAATCTCCAACATTTGCACATTGTGCATAGAAATTATCATCACGGTCAGCCCACACCAGAAGCACTGTTGCTGTACATCCCTGCATAGATTTGTTATCAAATTATACAAACCATAAATACAACAGGTTGATATAGAAAATAAGACCAAAAACTCATGCATATAAGGATAAGTTAACCAAAACCAAAGTGAGACACAAAAGTCAAACAAGATAAAAATGACCACAGTACCTCATAAGAGTTATTTATGCGTGCTTCTGTTTGAGAAAATGCATCTCGAAGGATATCAGAAGCATCACGAAGTGACAAAACCCTCTCCCTTTTTGATGAATCCGATAAGATACTAGAAATTATCTCGGGAAAAAATCTGAAAATATAATTACAGAAAGTTAGTAATGTTTTGCAGATAGAGAATAATGACTTCGGATGGAAAAAAAATATATGCATTGAACATTTGATTAATTATAAAGGAATGCATTTTTGGTGAATACTTCCTTTTACTATAGGTTCCAGTTTTCTTTGCAAATTGCCAGTAATGAAATTCTTCGTGTCCAGACACCGTGTCATTTACTATTATAGTTAGCATCAACTGGTTTTTATTACAGTAGATAATCCCAATAAAACTAGAGTACCAGAAAAACCATTCATGTTGTTTGTTACATCGGTGATAAGGGGCTCACTTCAAACAATGCAAGCATATGCGGGGGAATCTGAGTATTTGACCTGGCTTATTGTGTCCTTGTTATCTACATATATTGATGGTCTAAAACCTTAAAACAATTCCTTCATAGAACTTGGTGAAGATAAAAAATATGAGGTGCAGTAAGTCTCAGCGTACACTATTGGTGCAGGACAAATGACAACGGAATCCACTTTAAGCAGGACAGCAATATTAGAAGTGCAAATGATGACAGATGAAAATCAGAAAAATTGCATGGATTCAGATAGGGAAGGAGGAAACGAAATGAAATAAACAATGAAGATTTTTCTCGTTTATAGTATTAGAATCCAAATTCTCATCCTAATCAAATCAGGAAACAAATTAGGGAATATGGAATCCAATCCTACGAGATCGTCTAATTCAGTTTAGGGTAAAAGTCACAATTACAATCTTACGAGTTATCAATTATCATCTATATATTCTAATAGCAGACAAGTCAATACAGTCAATTGAATAGTATACTTCATATTTAATAATTCAATCAACTAAGGTATAATATAAACGTTACTGAAACATCATAAATCTATTGACGTACTAAATATATTTAAGCTACTAAATGATGTGGGAAAAAGTTGTAACAGCAACGTCAAATTATAGAACAGTCAGTAGATGATGTTTGGATATAATACTGATATTCACATTAATGGATTAAAGAGGTCCACCTTCACAGTCCACAACTATTGACAAAATACTCTGACTAGATTAAATTATTTATATTCATCAAGTCTACTGTTCATAGTCACCAACATAGAGCAAAGTATAGAACTGGCAAGCATTATTCTATGAGTTTCATTAAAATGGCAACCATCAAACATGGCTGACCTAAGGCAGAAAATACTAACTTGCTAACAGATTTGGCAGCCGCATCGCCACTGTGCCCATCACAAATGCCAAAAAGTCCAAACTGAAAATTAGGCACAGAAGTGGGTTAGCTCCCTCTGGAAATTGAGAAATAAAGAAGTTGAAGAGATCTACATTGAAAAAGAGCGATTAATAAATTACGAACCTTATCCAGTCCAGGTAGAGGCCATTGATAGTAGCAAACATCCTCCATAGGAAGTTTTTTTCCTCCTCGACGCAAAGACATGGGATCTGATGCCATACCAACTTCAAAGGGGATGTGATGATGATTTTGTGAAGTGATATGAACCTGTCATACATTAAACCACATAGCAGACTAAATAGGAATGTCTTTCACGGGAAAAAACATAAAATCTATAACAGCATAAAAAATAACCACAGCAACATACTCTGTCATACGACGTCAATGTAAATGACAGAGCAGTGCAAAACAGATAAAACTAACTCTACAGCAACAACAAACACTGCCAAAACCTTTCCAACTAGGTGGGGTTGGCTACATTGATCAATCTACATCATAAAGCTCTGTCATGAATCATATTTAATGATAGACCCTTTAACTTTGAACCCCTTTTACTGAATTGGCCTTAGTGTGGTTAAATTGCAGCTATAGCGGCAATATATCACTATAGTGTAGCAGAATTTCAACAAACCGCTACTATTTCGCGATACGCTATTTAGTACAAAATATTGTCAAATAGCGGCTATAGTTGGACTATTGCGCAGCGGAATTTTAGCAATCCGCAATTGACATCACTTGATTGGCAGATATTTTTCTTCTGTCTCCTCCTACCTCCTCCAACTATTGGAAGAGTAAGTAATTCTAACAATTAAAATTTAATTAAAACATAGACTTTGGCAATGTTATCGATGGCAGCGGACCACAGCGGAAAGCCAAAAATCTGACATACCAGTCAACATATGGCACATCCATATCCGAGTACGGTACCGTGGTGCCGCCATCCTTCACAAATTGGCCATATTGGTTTTCCAAAAATCCACCACCGATATCCGCCATGGCCGGTATTTGACAGCACTGGACTTTGGAAAAATATATGTAGAGTTTTTTCTATAACTGAACAACAAATAATAGCTCGGGCGAGGAAGGAGATTGAATTTGATAAAGGAAAAAGGATAAGGCTTAAATAAGTTTTCAATTCCTTAAATAGTGACTTACGGAAATTAGTCCTTATTTGAATTTCACTCATTGATAGACATTGAATTCATTAGGGACTAAAATGCGCAATTTTGTTAAATATAAGAACTACAAAAGGAAAAACATCCAATTAAGGACAGATTTCAAAGATCGACATTTTTCCGGGGCTAAAAACAACATTCTTAAACCAAAAATAGCTACATTCCAATCTAGCTAAAGTGTTACTTTGTATGCACAAGTTATTCTAAATGTATCTCACAGAAATAGTCACATTTAATAAAATTTCCCCTCTTATACATCTGCATGCATGAAAGAGGACAGGACAAATATATTTCCATGGAATACAAATCTTGGATTGTAAAGGAAAGCAAAACACGCTGCAATTATAAATTACCAACTTAAATTCATTTGACCTGTAAAAGCAACATACAGTATCTTCACGTAGATAGTATCATGCATAAAAGTTTAAGCAAGCTTTGCATCTATGATCCATGACAATAAAAAAAATCTAAACATAAGAAAATGGCAGCACCTTCAAATAAGGTGGTTCATTCACAACTCACACACTTACAATTATTTTCGATGTTGTTCCAAGTGTTATAACATCTCCATTAGCAAGATTCATCGGATCTCCCCAATGCCTACGTCCAGTGTCCAGACGATTGATTGACTTAGAATTCAACAGTGTTCCATTCAGGCTACCCATATCCACCAGCTCCCATTTCATCGTCTGAAAATTCAATTCAAACAACAATTATAGCTCAGAATACCACACATAAATACATTGTATAAAACAATCCAATCACAAATCTAATAGAAACGAATAGGGTTTACATCCAAATTCCACTTGACCAAAGCATGCTTCCCCGACACTTCATTATCCTTTATCAAAAAATCACTAGGAAAAATCCGTCCCAACGTCAACGGTAAACGAGAAGTGTCCGTCGACTGTACAGACCATCGTTGTCCGCGAGAAGGACCACTGATAACCTCGAGAGTAAGACAACTTCCTGCACTTCTAAAACAACAATACGTTATCCCCATTAACACAATATACAAATACAAAAAATTCAAAAAAAAAAAAACTCAATCACTATAAAAAGAGTTCAAAAAAATTACTTTGATCACTGATATCTCTCTCCACAAAATCCTGCAATCTAGAATCATTTCGAAAATCGTTCTTTCGAATTTGAGCTAAAACAGGAGCATCATCAACAACCTTAACAACTTCACCAACATGATGGACATCCTCAGTGATTACATCAACAACCAAACTATCAGCAGCAACAACACCACCTTGTTGAAAATTATTGGAAACAGGAACATTATGAAACCTTTGTTTATGAACAAGAGCTTGTCCATGTGTTCTTGGAGAACGAAAATTAACTTCATTAGGATAATAACACGCACCTTCAAGATCATAATCCCTAGATAATAATCCATTATTATTAATATTTTGATTATCTTCAACTAACGGCCTCTCTAATTCATCAACAGAACCCTAATCAAATAATAAAAAAAAATACAGATCAAGATTAGGTAAATGAAATCATGATTATAAATAAGATTAATTATTAATAATTTTACCTTGATGAAAGAACGAAAGCGAGAAGAGAAAAAGAAGCGCCATGGTTTGAAGAGAAAGAAAAGGAAAATGAAGATGAGAAGAAGCATAAGGAGAAGAAGCACAGTCACAATGTTTTGTAACATCGTTTGTTCCATCTTCTCTTCGTGACACAACACACACACACAAACACTTTGAGATTGGGTTTGGGTTTGCGACAATTTCGTTCTTTGAAATAGTCACTTCTTTTTTCCTTCTTCTTTTTTCCATTAATGTGCTGATTTTGCTAATTATTACAAAGATTATTGCATTATGTGTAATTCATTTTTTTACCTTTTCTTTTTACGCGTTTTCTCTTTATTTCATTTTTGCATTTTCTAACAATAAACTAATCGGTATAAATCATTTTACATTGATAACAAACTATATTGATTAAACTCTTTCAGCAATTATCGGTGTAATGTATGTATGTTTTTTCTAATTTTTTGTTTGTTGCGCTTAGGTGGGTTGGATTACAATTTACAAGATCAAATTGAATCATCTCTTTTATGTTTATCTTGTAATTCTATGTTTCTCTCTTAATCTCATCCTCTCTCCTGATTATATTTTTAATTATTAATAAATAAGTTGTGAATTTAAAAAAGATAGCGAGTTAGGAAACTAGATAGGATAAAAGTGAAGTAAATGATTCAAGTTCAATCAGTTTCGACAAACCATAAAACTTACATACAGATCACCCACAAATATATTCTAACGTTGGTTGTATGAGTTGAACGCACAATCTTATAAATGAGTCAATTTTTTATCAACTAAGTCAACATTCATTTACATGTGTATTCCAACATTCTTTTGGATTGGATTCATTTGTAATTTTTTTTATTAATATTAAATCATGGTTTTGTAATTTTATTTTAACTATATTCTTTTAAATAAGGTAATAAAATATTGTAAAAAAATTCATACAAAAAAATTGAAATGCTTTTATCGAATTCAAATCCCGGTTTGATATTTTTATACTAAGTGTATTCTTTTGAATGATGCTGTAAAATATTATAAAAAAGATAATAAATGCCTAAAAAATGAATTATTTTTATCGAATTTCAAATCATAAATTCATATATTTATTTTAATTTATTCTTTAAAAGAGGCAATAAAATATTATTAAAAAACATACAATAAATGCATAAAAAATTAATAATTTGAAATATTTTTTTTTTATCAATTTCAGATCATGGTTTCATATTTTCATATCCATTGTATTCTTTTAAATGAGACAGTTAAATATTATAAAAGATAGACGATAAATGCATACAAAAATAATAATAATTTGAAAAGTTTTTATCAAATTTAAATCATGAATTCATATAACCAAGTAATTGAGCTCATATGTTAATGAGTCCCACTAAAGGATAGATCATTGTATAGAACCTTAGTTCGATTCATAGGTCGAATACATTTTTGCCAGACTTTATTCATCTTTCGGCTGAACTCCAGATTACTAGACCTCATTCCTCTAAAAATCGGAGGGTTAACACAAAAAAAACCATGAATCTGTATTTTTATTTTAATTGTATTATTTTAAAGAAAAACACAATAAAATATTATATAAAAACATACAATGAATGCATAAAAAACAATTAACTGAAATTATTCTAGAATTTCCTTTATTTTTTATTTAATATTATAAGATTTATATATTTTTAAATTTAATAAATAAATTATTTATTTATGATTTGTTCACCATTAGTGAACTAATTCAAGTTAAGAGGACATTTAAAAAAAATCAAATTAAGAGGATTAGTAATAGTCATAGTTTAAATCTTAATGGATAACAAAAATTAAGTTGAAGGTAATTAATCATACTCTTTCTTTACTCAAGTAATTACATTTATCACCCTAAATTGCAAATTACACTAAACTTACTACATTGTATTCTTATGACTTTATTTTAAATTTCAAATAGGGACTGTTTTTTGTGCAATTCTTCAAAAATAATAGCACCTTTTATGTTCATAATGAAACCAACAAAAAACACATTTTCTTCCACTTTCATAAAATTAAGAGCGACCTATAAGATATGGCAATTGGCAAGGTACCTTGTAGCATCGCAAAGGAAAGATTGAAGGACTTGAATATAATTGTAACAACAACAACAACAACAATAATAATAATAATAATAATAATAATAATAATAATAATAATAATAATAATAATACACAAATTATTATAATATACATTGTATTAATGATAGATGACGAATTGCATACCTTTAGATCCATAACAACGGATAGATGGTGATCAAAAGTATGATCAGTAGAGAATGCCAGTGTACTCACTACTACCTTATGTCCAATTAGGTCTTTATAGTTCTTTAACCATCTAATGGACAATGATTAAATAGTCACATTAGAGTTAGAAAACTTTTATCGGGTATAATAAAATGATCTGATCCAATCTAACTAAGCCCAACAAATGATTTATCAATACCTAATAATAATTAATATTAATAATAACTCATATAATTAATTATGGCAATCAATAATTGATTAATTAAATAATAAATTTAAGAGAACTCTTATCTCCTTAAAAAAAGAGCTTTTATCTCAATCTAGTTTGAATCTCAGTAATTTACGATTAGTCTCATCTCATCACAATAATAATTTACAATTACAGTCAACGAAAATTGAAATTTCTACCACAAGTCAATAAGTGGCATGTCCACAAATTAACACATCAACGAAATTACTTTCACATTTTTTTTGTCAAGTAGACTAATGACTAAAAATTCACTTTTTAAATATGAATAAGTGAGAGTTCGGGGTTTAAACTTCGACCCACGCATATATGATGTAATGTTCCTATCAATTGAATTAAGTTTGTGGAGACTACTTTATCACATTCTTACCTTTGCCATTTAAGGAATTAATGACTAAACCAAGAATAAAGAGTGTTCAACAAATGAAAAAAAAAACAAGTGATTAATGACTTACACCAAAAGACGAATCGTTTGGAAGAACCCGAATTTGATTTTTGGATTAAACAATTCTTGATCAAGTTATACTTACCTAACTGCCGAATTTCGGATGATCAAAGACACTTTCTCCTAAAAGGTTAAAAAAAAGGCAAAAAGCAATTATACACTATATTTTGGTACATATTGTTACTGGGATTACACTTCAAAAATTCTCCAGTAGCCCAACTTCATCAAAGCAATTATTAGGCCCAAAACACATAACGTACCTTGAAAGCTGCTCTATGTGCCCCTTTAATTGCTCACAGACCCCAAATACCCTTTATACAATGCTTGGGTGCTACGTTCTGATGGGATCAGAAGTTAAACCTATATTCTTATTAGAAGATAACATTTGATGCATCATTCAACTGATTTTGCAAACATTTAAACCAATTAAGAGAACATGGTTTGGTTCCTTATTCTCATTCCAGTTGCCATTCATATAAGAATGTTGCAACGACATCATGTCCCTCAAACTCGTACACGACATTATTGGACCAATCATCTCAATCTAGGTCGTGCCTTTGTTTTCCTTCAAAGGCGAATGAAAATTTTTTGGAAACTTGTTTTGATCACTAAATCATTTTTTAATGAAGTCATTGATTTTGCCTCGATCCCTAACTTCTGGTGATTATGTATGGAGACATTTTTGAAATTTTATGGGGTCTATGAACAATGTAAATGCCTATAGAGAAACTTTCAAGCACCTTAGCTTCCAAAGCCTGCACCAAAGTCCAAAACTCGAGCGGAAAACACAAAACCAGAAAATCCCTCCACTCAAATCCTAAAAATATGATTTGTCTTTCATTTTCCATGTTTAGTTCCTCCCCATACAACTTTTGTTTAACCTCTTTCCCATAAAGTTTTTACATGAATATTTATAGTTTACTTGAAACAATTCGGTATTACAGTTGTGCATTGAATGAACTGTTCTAGAGATATTAGAGATGAATTATATTTTTCAAAAAAATGAGATGGTAAAAATTTAAAAATTTAAAAAAATGCTGAAAAGAGATATTTAAAAAAAAGTCTTGCTTTTTTTTTATTAAAAAGTAAGTAATCACTACAAAATTATATATGATTCTAATAATATTTACTGGTAAGGTTCTTAAAACAAAATTGTAAGGAGTTTGGTTTCTTAGCAAGTACAAGAATACTTAAAAAAAAGGTATAAAGTTAGTTTGGTGGTTAAAAAGGCTAAAATGTAAAGTAATAAGAAGTTTGAGGGTTCGATCTCTATCCAACACAACGCTTACAATACTTTTTGATGACTAGTACTAACATTTGTGACTTAAAAAAACAAGACATGATTATTAACACTACAAGAAAACAACGAAATAGCGTCGAATATTAGCGTCGGTCCCCCGTTTGGATTGTCTTACTTTTGATCCTGCGCATAATAACTTATGCAAATAAATAAGTTTTTATGTATTATTCATAAGTTTGTCAAGGTAGTTTATGAAAACATAGATTATGAAGATACAATTTTCGTTAGTGGGAACTTATGGATTAACATAAACTTAATTATTTGCATAAGCTATTTTTCATAAACCCAAAAATAAGCCAGTCCAAAAAGGCCCTAAAATCAAATTATCATTCATTACTTTTAAACCAATGACCGAATCTTTACATTTTTCTAGTGAAAAATTCAATCAATTTTTAATTTATTTATCAATATATAATAACAAAATGATCATTCTATGCACACTAGCATTGTATAGAATTGACTAACATTGTTCATGTAAGCATATCTTAGTTGATAGAGATATTACAATATATAGGGGTCGGAGTTGCAACCTGGATTTTCCACTTATTGATCTTAAGGAACGAAATTCTGACCACTAAACTACTTTACCAAAAAGAATTGAACAACATTTTTCATACTTAATAAAAAAAGCGAGTGGAACAAACAATTATTTATATTTTCTTTCTTCCAAAAACAAAAAAATTATACATCACCATTTCTGACGGGGTTGATGTCACATAAATAAACATAAATAGTAAAATTTATTTATTATTTCACTAGTGTATGACTGGGGTGAGTAGCTTAATAGATCAATCATCTTGAATCGATAAGAACATGTGGGACTCGTTCAAAACCAGTTAGAAGACTAGATTGGTTTGATGAACAAGTTCAAGTCAGTTCACATGTTATTATAATAAATATTTTTTAGAAAATGTAATCATTAAAAATTTAAAAATAAAAAGAGTAACCGGGGGTTCTAAGTTCCCTCAATCTCCTTCATCTTCTCAAAGAACTAGGAACCCTAAACAGCTAATCCAAAACTTCATTGTGGCCAACATCTTTGCTTCTGTCCTTCACGATTTCATTCCCTTTTTATTGTTGCCTGCATTTATTATCTCTTTTGTTGTTCATCTTCAACATACAAGATAAGAGCATTGTTCATCGGACAAAACTTACAAACAGTTCTCTACATACTGTTATTACTGTCACTCAATAGAAAAATGGCACCTAGATTAAATATTATACACCCGAGAAAACGGTATTCACATGATAACTGATGAGAACCTAATATTCTCACCTTCTACGAGAGTTAATTTAATAATGGAATAAAATGAACCAAATTAATTTGGGTTCTTTTCGTAGGTGATTACACGACTGTCTTGTTTTTGTCATATCTTGAGTTCTGAATCTCCGATTAAGGTGATCTTTAATGTGTTGGAAAGCTTAAGTCTAACATAAGAAATATAGGCAATTTTCTAAGCTTTCCAACACATTAAAGATCACCTTAATCGGAGATTCAGAACTCAAGATATGACAAAAACAAGACAGTCGTGTAATCACCTACGAAAAGAACCCAAATTAATTTGGTTCATTTTATTCCATTATTAAATTAACTCTCGTAGAAGGTGAGAATATTAGGTTCTCATCAATAACCACACCACCAACCTTTTTTTTTCCTTCCGGAAAACACCTTACTTTCTGTAATATCCCGTTCAAACATGACTTTTAATAGTATCACAGGATTTAAACGAACGGAATGGCGTTATAGTAATTAAGAGAGGAAGAGGTTATAAAAGGAGATAAATATGAAAATTATCATATTTATCATGTCCTTCTCTCTCTAAATTCAATTCCTCTCCCTTCTCTCTTCACCCACTCTTGCGCCTCCCTCCAAACCTTCATCAATCAGCAAACTTCAACATAGAATCATGGATTCAAGCAAGCTTGGTTGTGGGGGAAGTTAGAACATGAAGAAATTAAAGAAAACAAGAAGAAAGGAAAGAGTTAAAAGCTAGGGTTTTGAGGTAAAGGGCAAGCAAGCTAAACCAGCACCAAATCAAGATTAAGGTGAGCTCCCTAGGGATTTTAGAATCCCCTCTTGTGAGTTTTATAGTGTTTCAATTCATAGGAAAAGTTATAGAAGTTTTAGAGTTTTACCCTAATTTCCTACTTGCTAATTCCTTGCTCAAACATGTTTTGAACTATCAATTTGTAATAGAAAATCAACCCTAGCATGTTTTGGATGCTTGGGTATCTTTGATTGGGCAAAAATGGTGGAAAATCACATTTTTACACATTTTTCTACTGATACGGTCGCTGTAGCGACGGACTGTCGCTTGTAGCGACCAAGCAGGAAAATTCCCTGCCTATCCGCGCTTCAAGCGACCACACTGGCGCTTGTAGCGACCAGGGGCGCTTGTAGCGACGGCTCTGCGCTTGTAGCGACCAAGCCAGAACAGCACAACTTAGTTGAGCTGTTCTGGGGGTCCTGGTGCGCGCGGGCATAGCTTTTTGCAACTGATTTCTTATAATATATTTTAGAAACATTAACCACCATTTTAACTCATCCAAAGTCTTTTAATGAATGAGAAATTAGAGGAGCAAGGAATGCGCAAGGCATGGGAATTACGGGAAGTAAAGGTTATATGAATAGTTAAACCCTAATAGCGGCACATGACAACGATGTGTCGAATCCTTTGATAGGAAGACATGAATTATAGTATGAGTGCAAGGATTTTATGGATAGATTCCCTGCACGTGAGTTGATAACTCTTAGGAAATGCAGACGACTTTACTAAGTCAAGAACCTATTTTTAGGTATAAGAAATCATAGAAGTATTCAGTTTAGAATACAAGGATTATAGGAAGGTTTCTACAATCATAGTTACAGATAAAGTTTATAGTGTTGGTTCTCCAACGTTTATAGGTGGCTTATGAGAACGATAAGCCAAGAATTATAAGCTATAGATTATAGTTACAGGAATGTTATATGTTCATAGTAACCGATTATACGTTCAAACGTTAAAGTTAAAGAATTAAAGATTAAAGATATTGGCGTGTTTACACGTTTTATAGTGGCGTGCTTGCACGTTTTACAGTGGCGTGTTCATCAGACTCCGGGATTCGCCGGATGGGACTTCTCCGAGAGGGTTGTCCACACGTTTTATAGGGAGCCCGGTGTTAGCCTGATATGATAGGAGTTTCACCGGTTTATAGGGAGACGTATCTCGGGGTTGCTCCACCCGGGTGCCCTCCGTAAAATTGAACTCAGATAATTGTTTGTTCAACGCTAACAGCTAACATAAAACTGCTATCGAACTGTGTATATGTTTTATGTTTTATAGTTATAGTCAAAGTTACAGTTATAGTTATAGTCACAGGAAATTCACAGTTATAGTTATAGACAGTTATCAGAAAGTGATCCTAGGTCTTCCCCTCGATCACTAAGTTAAAGTTATAGGCAGATTACAGTTATGGTTATAGATAGTCACAGCAAAGGCTATAGGCAGTTCAAGTTATAGTTACAGGAGGACTTATAGTCATAGGCTGATTAAAAGACTTGGCGATCATAGGAAATCCCCAAGATTGCCAAGGTAGGCATGGCGACCCTAGGTTCCCTGTGGTTGCCAACAGTAGGTTGGGCTGGAGCTCACTGAGACATTATGTCTCATCCCATTCCTTCTGGTGCAGGTTTACAGGTTAGTCAGAGGTTCGTGACGAAGATCTTCATAGAGGTACTGGATGGAGTGCTTTTGCTCGTTGTGTACCAGCTCAGAAGCTTTATGGACATTTGTAAAAGTATTGTAACAGTATTGGACTATTGTACAAACGAGTAAACGTGTATTTATTCTGTTTGATGTAATATTATTATTGAAATTTTTAAATGTATTCAGTATCAGTTTAATGCACATGCTAATATACTAGTTAAAATTAGTATGGGTGTTACAATTGGTATCAGAGCAGGTCGATTCAGACCGTGCCATGGGTCATTTAAGATTCAATAAAAGTAGTGGAATCATTGGGTTCCAGATGTTGTTCTAAATGTCATGTCTAGTTGAGCCTGATCAACTCAGTCTAGTATATGACAGTTAGGACAAATATCCGAGAGCTGAATGTGACCAAGGAGGAAAGAAGTGTTCAAAGGGTGAAGGTTAAGACGTCAGATTCTAAGACGAATTTGGCAAAGTGTTTTGTGTCAAAGGATGGTTCTCTAACAGTGAAGTAACTGAGCCAGTTAACGGCAAGGTTTCAGGAATATAAGAGGTATTAAAGAGTAAGGTCAGGTACCTTAACTAGTTGGACGCATCATTGAACGATGTCTTCTCCGAGGAGACATGAACAGTAAAGAACTGTGGAAATACTTTAAGGAATGATCAATTAATTATCGGAAGCTCTGGAATTCCAGTAAGGACATAGTGTATAAGGATGGAAGAACTTGCGCACGTGGATCGGATGAGATTTAGATATCTGATGGATAAGAGACTCGTTTATGGATTAAGCGAAATATTGGACAGATGAAACATATTACCTTCTTTCATTGTGGGTCATCAAGATACTTGATATGAGGAACGCGAGCTTAGCGGTAAGTGAAGGAAACCCCCGTTAAGGGTATGGATTAAAGATTGAATCGTTGGTTGTCAGATTATGGCAGGCCGGTTTCGAGGATTAAGCAGGAGTTAGCCAAGGACTACTGTGAGACTCTAGCAGCAGGAAGATCGTCACTAACGTACAAGTTACAGTTAAAATTATGGTTAATGTTAAGGAGTTCTATGTTATCCTTTGATGGGCTCCTTACATGAGTATTTGGGTAAGCCGACAAAGATCACCTTATGTGGGTAGATGTTAAAGATGGTAGATATATATATATATACCTTGGATTGTTCGATACCATGAAGAGGGCAACGGTTGAGTAGACCTATGGAATATTATACAGATAACAAGATTAGATTGGAAGGGTGAATATAGTAACAAGTTACAGGAAGGATCCAATGGGAAATAATAGGAGTTGGAATTTAAGATTGATTAATCGGGTACTCGAAGAGGTGTATCATGTGTTTGAATGTACAGGAGAGCCGGTAAAAGTTGAATTCTATCCAGACGGATTATTTTCGGAGAAACCCGAGGAGTAACCAAGAGTTATGTTAGAGTTTTGTGGACCTAAGTGTCTTGGAAAAAGGTTGTGGATGTGAAATCCTTACGGATAATTATAGGATGAGACTCGATTCATTGATCGATTAAGTATATGAAGGACGGGGATTTCTGGAAGTCATAGAAGGTTTCTAGAAGTTACCACAAGTAAATAAGATATGAACTTAAGTTGTTTTAACAGGAGCATAGTTGGGCTCGTATTCATTGTTAAAGACTGTTATAGGTTTTGGTGTATTTCGTGAAAGTAAGAATTTTGTTTATGTTCTAAAGGAAACGCTAAGTCAAGCGTCGAGCAATCAGTAAGGTTAACAGGTGAATTTAACCACAAGAGAAATTTTAATGGAAGATGGTCATATATGGTAATTACGAAGTTATAGAGTCAAAGGATTGGCCAAAGAGATTTTATATGGTAATGGTGGAGTATTACTTCTATCCCAAGGTTAATTGTTTAAATCAGAGTTGCGCAGCGGAGAAGTAATCCAATAATGAGTTAACAGGCAAATCAAGCTGAAGTTTAGAGAAAAGGATGTTTGTGAAGTCCTCGCCAGATGAATTGCAGGAAAGGTATTCAGAGATTAATTCTCAAGTTACAGAAGGATTGTAAGTAGTGATGACTTGAACTTATCATTAGTTCCAACAGGAGGTTTTAATAGATAAGTCGAGGGATGTTTCAGATCTCGAAACTCATGAGATAAGAGAATCAAAGCGGTTTGATAAATTAAAGGATGTGTTTATAGCACGCGAAGGAGGCTACATTTCATACGGTGATTTAGCTTTTTAGCTCGGTAATTTAAAGTTAACTTGAGAAGTGAGTTTAACCAAAGAGGAATTGTTCAGTGGCATGCAGTTATTCCGCATCGTATCCACGTTATGCTAGCATGTCGCATGTAACAGGCATGTAACAGGTTATGATTAGTATTATGTATACTGATCAGGCAGAGTTTATGCTACTTAGATAGTAGTGTAACATTTTTATAGTCATGAGACATGTGTTAGTAATCGTGGTACGCAGCCGATAATGTTTTAACAGAAAAGTTATATGCATAACAGGTTTGTTGTTGCCGAATAAATCTCGGTTAAGGAGTTCAGAAAATTCTTGAACCTAATATTAAAAGTTAAAGGAAGGAAATGTTTTACGCGGATCAGAGGATTTCTCATAGTTTACGTGAATTAAAGTTATAAAATAAAGGATTAAGAGTTTTAAAGTGCTGTTCTGACAGCGATCAGGATAGAGTTTTCTTTTCGAAAATAGAGAATGTCTTTTGACAAGTAAGTTATTACGACAACGGAATGTAACCATAACTTACGTTATGGGATTGTGAATGTTTAAAGGATACAAGAATGAATTAGGAGTCAAGAGAGTGACCTTGGTTGACGTGGTTTGTCTCAAGTATATTTTTATTAAGTATGATGTCCCGTTAGTTGGACAATGTTGATGCGATGTACCATGTATCCGGTAGTAGTGAATACGTACTCGATCGTGTATGTAAGCTATGTGCTATGGACTGCATTATATGATGATATGTGAGACGGTTTATGCCACATGTCACTTATACTGGATTTTCATAAGTTTGAAAGTATTGGTAAGGAAGAAAGTTCCTAAGGCCTTTGGCTACTTGTTGTCGTTGATTAATTAATCAGAGCATGAGTGACTCATAAGATTTCTCGAGCTTTAAGGATTCCCGTAGTGGGGAGGTGAGCAATGCTTAAGGTTGTGGTAATAGTTACACCAGGATGTCAGAAAGAAAGGAACTTGCACCATGAGTTCAGTCACCACCTTATATTTGAAACGTGAAGGTAATTGTAATAGGCTTCACTTCCATTTGAGAATACTCACTATCAGATATCTTTCAGTGCAAGAATAAATTTATATGAAGAATGATACGAATGTAACAGTAAGAGGTCGTCTTGCGAGGTGAAAGTTATGGACGAAAGTTCTCAGAACTAAAAGTAATGTAATAGATTCCTTGAAAAGCTGAGATAATTGAGGAAAATCAGATCGACCCGACGTCTTCAGGTTAATATGGAATGGTCAATTAAAGAAGAACTGATAGAGTTCAGTAAAGGAAATCAAAGGTTTAGTAATTTTACTTTGGATTTGTAAGGAAATATGTCGAACAGAGATCATAATCAGATAATAGGGATAAGTTGGTTCAGATAACCACACGTCTTAGCAAGTAATAGTTATGTATTATACGTCAGACCTTACGGTCGGAAAGAGATTGTCGCATGTTTGGATTACAGAAATGGAAATCATGGCTAAAGAACAAGTCTTAACCAGTATAGTTTAATCGGGGTGCGTGATCAATCTACATGTCAGGCCCTGGAGTTGCCATGAAGTTCCAACAAGCTTAAAGGATTGGAAATTTTCATAGTAGAGAAAGAGGTAGAAGGATTTATCTTTTCAGGATCTCATAAGGATTATCTAAATTTCGAGGACGAAATTTCTTTTAAGGGGGGTAGAGTGTAATATCCCGTTCAAACATGACTTTTAATAGTATCACAGGATTTAAACGAACGGAATGGCGTTATAGTAATTAAGAGAGGAAGAGGTTATAAAAGGAGATAAATATGAAAATTATCATATTTATCATGTCCTTCTCTCTCTAAATTCAATTCCTCTCCCTTCTCTCTTCACCCACTCTTGCGCCTCCCTCCAAACCTTCATCAATCAGCAAACTTCAACATAGAATCATGGATTCAAGCAAGCTTGGTTGTGGGGGAAGTTAGAACATGAAGAAATTAAAGAAAACAAGAAGAAAGGAAAGAGTTAAAAGCTAGGGTTTTGAGGTAAAGGGCAAGCAAGCTAAACCAGCACCAAATCAAGATTAAGGTGAGCTCCCTAGGGATTTTAGAATCCCCTCTTGTGAGTTTTATAGTGTTTCAATTCATAGGAAAAGTTATAGAAGTTTTAGAGTTTTACCCTAATTTCCTACTTGCTAATTCCTTGCTCAAACATGTTTTGAACTATCAATTTGTAATAGAAAATCAACCCTAGCATGTTTTGGATGCTTGGGTATCTTTGATTGGGCAAAAATGGTGGAAAATCACATTTTTACACATTTTTCTACTGATACGGTCGCTGTAGCGACGGACTGTCGCTTGTAGCGACCAAGCAGGAAAATTCCCTGCCTATCCGCGCTTCAAGCGACCACACTGGCGCTTGTAGCGACCAGGGGCGCTTGTAGCGACGGCTCTGCGCTTGTAGCGACCAAGCCAGAACAGCACAACTTAGTTGAGCTGTTCTGGGGGTCCTGGTGCGCGCGGGCATAGCTTTTTGCAACTGATTTCTTATAATATATTTTAGAAACATTAACCACCATTTTAACTCATCCAAAGTCTTTTAATGAATGAGAAATTAGAGGAGCAAGGAATGCGCAAGGCATGGGAATTACGGGAAGTAAAGGTTATATGAATAGTTAAACCCTAATAGCGGCACATGACAACGATGTGTCGAATCCTTTGATAGGAAGACATGAATTATAGTATGAGTGCAAGGATTTTATGGATAGATTCCCTGCACGTGAGTTGATAACTCTTAGGAAATGCAGACGACTTTACTAAGTCAAGAACCTATTTTTAGGTATAAGAAATCATAGAAGTATTCAGTTTAGAATACAAGGATTATAGGAAGGTTTCTACAATCATAGTTACAGATAAAGTTTATAGTGTTGGTTCTCCAACGTTTATAGGTGGCTTATGAGAACGATAAGCCAAGAATTATAAGCTATAGATTATAGTTACAGGAATGTTATATGTTCATAGTAACCGATTATACGTTCAAACGTTAAAGTTAAAGAATTAAAGATTAAAGATATTGGCGTGTTTACACGTTTTATAGTGGCGTGCTTGCACGTTTTACAGTGGCGTGTTCATCAGACTCCGGGATTCGCCGGATGGGACTTCTCCGAGAGGGTTGTCCACACGTTTTATAGGGAGTCCGGTGTTAGCCTGATATGATAGGAGTTTCACCGGTTTATAGGGAGATGTATCTCGGGGTTGCTCCACCCGGGTGCCCTCCGTAAAATTGAACTCAGATAATTGTTTGTTCAACGCTAACAGCTAACATAAAACTGCTATCGAACTGTGTATATGTTTTATGTTTTATAGTTATAGTCAAAGTTACAGTTATAGTTATAGTCACAGGAAATTCACAGTTATAGTTATAGACAGTTATCAGAAAGTGATCCTAGGTCTTCCCCTCGATCACTAAGTTAAAGTTATAGGCAGATTACAGTTATGGTTATAGATAGTCACAGCAAAGGCTATAGGCAGTTCAAGTTATAGTTACAGGAGGACTTATAGTCATAGGCTGATTAAAAGACTTGGCGATCATAGGAAATCCCCAAGATTGCCAAGGTAGGCATGGCGACCCTAGGTTCCCTGTGGTTGCCAACAGTAGGTTGGGCTGGAGCTCACTGAGACATTATGTCTCATCCCATTCCTTCTGGTGCAGGTTTACAGGTTAGTCAGAGGTTCGTGACGAAGATCTTCATAGAGGTACTGGATGGAGTGCTTTTGCTCGTTGTGTACCAGCTCAGAAGCTTTATGGACATTTGTAAAAGTATTGTAACAGTATTGGACTATTGTACAAACGAGTAAACGTGTATTTATTCTGTTTGATGTAATATTATTATTGAAATTTTTAAATGTATCCAGTATCAGTTTAATGCACATGCTAATATACTAGTTAAAATTAGTATGGGTGTTACACTTTCCCCTGTCTATTTGCGCTCCGGCAGTTGTTCATCTCTTGTTTGTGTAAAACAACTGCCGATTAAGATTTAAAAACCATTGCCGATCACCCCGTACACTCTCCTCCGTCGCAACAGAAAAGATAATATATACTCATCAACTGTTTGATGTTTTTTCAAGAGAAACTTTTTATAGATACATGATTGTCAATATTACCATCAACACAAGAACCTTCACAAGGTGATGGGCCTTTACAATTAGACAATTAATTAAATAAATCTGAGTTTCTATTGTCAAAATGTAACACCCATACTAAATTATCTAGAATGTTTAGCATGTGTATTATTCTGATACTGGGTACATTAAAATTTTCAATAATAATAACAATAATACATACAATACAACTGAAAGGGGTACAAGTAGCTCGTTTATACATTTGTCCAAATTCATATACATATACTTAAACATATACTGATGAACTTCTGAGCTTGACCATGACGAGCAACTGCACTCCATCCAGCGTCTTCCTGAAGAACTTCATCTGAAAATCTCTCGCTAACCTGTAACCTACACCAGAAGGATTGGGGTGAGACATTACGTCTCAGTGAGCTCCAGCCCAACCTACTGTTGGCAACCACGGGGGAAACCTAGGGTCGCCGTGCCTACTCTCGGCAATCTTGGGGATACCTATGATCGCCAAGTCTTAACCTTACCCATAGAGGGCTACCTGACTGTTCTTGCTAAACTGTGTAGTCATGACTAGACTACATCTTGCTAATCTAGTGATCAAGGGGAAACCTAGGATCACTGTCTGAACCTGATACTGAATATTCATGAGTTCTAGACTATATCCTGATAACTGGGTGATCAAGGGGAAACCTAGGACCACCGCCTGATAATTGATACCTGATATCTGATACCTGATAACTATCTCTGCCTGATAACATAATAAAAATATTAACTGGTACATGTCTTTATGTTAGCTGTTAGCGTTGAACAAGCAATATTATCTGGGTTCATTTTACGGAATGCCCCCGGGTGGAGTAACCCCGAAGCACATTCCCCTGATAACCGGTGAAAATTCCTATCATATCAGGCTAACACCGGACTCCTTTTGTCGTCGTGCGGTTATCCTTGCGGAATAACGCGTCCCACTGGCGTGAACCTCCTGTGTCCCACTGGCGTGAACAACAGAAGACACGACTTAATAATAATCTTAACTTACGCGTATACCTCCCGTGTCCCACTGGCGTGAACGACGGAAGACGCGAATTAATATTCTTTCATTATTAGTCTTAACTTATGCATGAACCTTTCGTGCCCCACTGGCGTGAGCAACGAAAGACACGACTTAATGTTTTAATTAAACTCTTATGTGCGGCTATCCTCGCGGATGATAACTACACCGTTCCAACTGGCGGGAACCCCCGTGTTCTAACTGGCGAGAACACTGGAGACACATAAGGTTGTCATATAACTCTTGTTCTTATATATATAACTTACAACTATGTCTATTGCATATCTGATGCATTCTTGAATGCTTAACCTATTAAAGGTTCCTAACTATGAACATAGATTTATTCTTGTTCTCATTAATTCTTAACTTATGTACTTGAAAGTACGTCTAATAATTTACTATAAACTTTTGCATATTCATGCATTCCTTAATGGGAATCAAACTCCCAAAACATAACTTGTAAACTTATGGTCTTAGGCTTATTGTTCTCTTAAGCCTTTGCTTGATTATTAGCAACATTCCATAGCTTAATAACCTCTCTATATCAACTTATGGATTAAGGTATCCATCTCTCAATTATTGTACCTTTCCTCAACCTACATTGGTCTATACATCCTCTAAAATAACATGCAATTCGGTGGCCGAATTAGCCCATTCGGTGGCCGATTTTCTGCGAACCAAAAATGGAGATTTTGCTGTCAAATTCGGTGGCCGAATTTGGGCATTCGGTGGCCGAATTGCTACTGTTCCAAAACGTGATTTCACCACTTTTGGCTTATCCAATCATGCCAAACATCATAACAGCTTAATAACAGCTTAAGGGATTAATTTCTAAGGCATATTGACAGATTACAACATGGTTGATCAAGAAATTACAAGCCAAAGGGGATTAGGGCATAAATTATAAACTTGCTCATAATACTAAATACTCTTAAACTTACTCAAGCGGGTTATAAAACCCTAGGGAGCTCACCTTAAACCTCAATTCGGTGCTTGCTAAGTTCTGGTTCCAAAAGCCCTACTTGCTCCAATCTTCCTCTTCTCTTGATTTCTTCCTTATTCCTTCTTTTCTTTCTTTAGTTCTACCTTTCCAAACCAACTTGCTAGCAAGAACCTACAAGAATTTGGATGAAGTTTGATGGGTAATGGCAAGGTGAAGGAGGGCGTGTGAGCAAGAGGGAGAGGGTGAGAAAATTCTGGTTTTGGAAGGGAGTGAGAAAGATGAGAAGAAAATGAGTAGAAAAAATATCTTGGTTCCCTTTTATAATTCTTTCCCTCCCAAACTTCCAATTTTACAAAATTGCCATTGCTTATGACTTAACCTTCTAACACCGATAGCAGTTGCATCTAAGCGGGATATTACACAAAATATAGCACTAATCTTTTTTCCAATTATTAGTTGCGATCATAAATTCTTTTATTAGATGGGGTATGCCGATGTTTACGCCAAACGGATCCAGAAAACAGAGTGTAGGTGAGGGGGGAGAAGGGTTAACGTAACACTTTTGTGGTTATTATCTAGTGTGCATCGCTGACTCTGGTGTAGTGTATTTAAACCAGGTATCATATTTTTATTGGTAACGGCAAAAACAGTATGTAGAGAACCGTTTGTAAGTTTTGTCCTTGTTCATCTTCTTCTACCTTCCACTAGGATCTTTCTATTAGATTCCAATTTATTTAGATGACACATTTTCATTTGGTCAGCGTGCTACAACCTTTATAATTGCATGGCACTAAAATTGCCTCAGGATGTACAAAATAACACAATAAACACAAACACTTATTCACTTTTTTTTTTTTGGTGAAAAAAGAAACTCCCATTTTTGCCGTCTTGTTTTTTTGATGTAAGAGAACTGACCAACTTTCAAATTAATTTTAATTTTTACCTTTTTTTTTTGCGTTTTCAATACAAGAGCTCACCTCAAAAAAAAAAAAAAAAACTCGTACTTTCTTTTCATCACTTGTATTCCTCCTACATGTAAAAGTGCAGGCTAAAAGATTGAAAGCATCTCCTGCTTCTAAGCTCACAAGGCTCAACTACTCTAAGCTAAATTAGTTGTTACGTATTTACCCTCAAATTTACTATGTTGCATTAGTGATTCATAATATTTTTACTATAATCGGTTGCATATAGGGGATAATTATAAAATTTGTAGTTAATTTGTTTCATTATATATATATATATATATATATATATATATATATATATATATATATATATATATGATAATCTATCGTTCTATCTATCTATCACAATAAATCCTAATAGGTCATACACTATAATTTTCAAAACCCTAATGCCCAAACTTAATTCTCGCCCAAATTCACAATATTTAAATCAATAATGCTAAATACATCGAATATTCTTATCACGAATGCATCACGATTGATGTGGCATGGGCACTTGTGTCTTTTTATACATGTTTATTTCCATTTTTATCTCCCATTGGCATTTCTTTTTTATTTTATTTTTTGACATACCCATTAGCATCTTCTGTTATTTATCTCTCTTTTGTCTTCCACAACCTTCACCCCTTCCATGACATTTATCATTGCCGACAAAAATGAACTCCCATCTCTTCTCCAACATTCAGCATGGCCTGTGTTTTAATTAATAAGAGTAGATCACAAAGTTCACAATCAAGTGCTACAATCCTAACTAATCATCATAGAATACTTGGGTAAGTCCAGAAGAATATCAAATGATTTTAGTGAGCGGTGGTGGACTAGTGGTTCTATTATTTTTTAATACTTTTGAGAAAGAAACATGAAAAACAGGCAAATAGCTTTCATGAAATTTTCAAGCATTTGGAAAGCCAAATATACCAATAAGAGATTGTGAAATTGTAGATATGGAAATTGAGCAAAACCCTAACATCTCTTCATTTTTTCCCTTTCATATTTTCATTGCTCGATAATGCAAGACGCGCCATTCCTTTCCCACTTCCACACAACCTCATCTGTAACATCCATACTAATTTAATCTAGAATATCAGCATGTGCGTTAAACTGATACTGGATACATTTAAAATTTTCAATAATAATATTACATCACATCTGAACGAATACAAGTTTACTCGTTTGTGCAAATAATCCAATACCATTACAATACTTATACAAATGTCCAATAAGCTCCTGAGCTGGTACACGACGAGCAACTGTACTCCATCCAGTATCTCTCTGAAGAACTCCGTCACGAACCTTTGGCTTACCTGTAAACCTGCACCAGAAGGAATGGGATGAGACATAATGTCTCAGTGAGCTCTACCCAACCTATTGTTGGCAACCACAGGGAACCTAGGGTCGCCATGCCTACCTTGGCAATCTTGGGGATTTCCTAGGATCGCCAAGTCTTATCTCTATCCACAAAGGATATAAACGTGCCTATGACTTTAAGTCTGCCTGTAACTTATATCTTTAAACTGCCTGCAACTATAACAGTAACTGCCTATAACTATAACTGTAACCTATCTGTAACTATAATTCTGCCTGTAACTATAACTCTGACTATAACTATGAAACATAATACGTATAACAAATATTATGTTAGCTGTTAGCGTTGAACAAACATTATTATCTGAGTTCATTTTACGGAGTGCAGTCCGGGTGGAGTAACCCCGAAGTACATCTCCCTATGACCCAGTGAAATTCCTATCATATCAGGCTAACACCGGACTCCTCTTTGAATTTGCATGTGGACAACCCTCTCGGTGAAGTCCCATCCGGCGTATCCCGGAGTCTGCTGAACATGCCTATGACTGTGATATATTATTCTTTATCTTTTACATATAAACATGCATATCTGTTACTTTAATCATATAATAACAATCGTATAACACTTAACCTATAACTTGTGATTCTTGGCTTATCGTTCTCATAAGCCACCTATTAATTGTTGGAAAACGAACTCTATAAGCTTATCCGAAACTTTCCTATTACTCTTGTATTCTAAACCGGATACATCTATAATCTTGTTTACCTAATGTAGGTTCCTGACTTATAAAAGTCGTATGCCTTCCTTAAGAGTTATCGACTCACATGTAATGGTTTATCCATCTAATCCTTACTCTCATACTCCTAATGCGTCGCTAAACCCTTGTTCATTTATTCCTTATGTGTTATATGCCCCTCGTATATGTCCACAATGGTGTTTTTCTTAGTAAATAAGGTTTTCTTTGAAGATGGTTACCAACTGCCTCGCCTGACGCGTATGTAGCTCACAAAACGAAACAGAACAACCCTGGGAGGTCTGTCTATTTTCGCTGGGCGAGCCCCCATTTCGCTGGGCGATTTGAGACAGGGAAAAAAATGTTGAAAATCGCTGTAATCTCGCCCCGAGCTCGCCGGGCGAAATTGACAGCCCAGAAATAGTTCAAAACGTGATTTTTCACCATTTTTGACTTATCTAGGCATACCTAAGCACCATAACAGCATAAGGAATGACTTACAACTATGAATTGAATGATTAAAACATGATTGAACAAGGAATTAGCAAGCAAAAGGGATTAGGGTACAAAAATGCAAACTTTGCTCAAAATACACAATACTCTTCAAAAACTCTCAAAGTGGGTTCTAAAACCCCTAGGAGCTCACCTTAAACTTGATTACAGCTTGATTGCTTACTTGTCAACTTTCCTCAAAACCCTAGCTCATAATCCTTTCCTTTCTTCTTAACTTCCTCTTGTTCTACTCTTCCAACTTTAGCTTGCTAGCCAAGGTTCCCACAAGATTTGATGCAATTTTGATGGATGGTGGTAAGGATTGATGGAGGCCGAGTTTATAGAGAGAGGGAGAGGAAAAATCAACTCTTAGAGAGAGAGAGAGAGAAATGATAGATATGAAGAAAATTTCATGTTGATCCCTTTATAAACCCTTTCCTCTCATAATTACTATAATGCCATTTCATACGTTTCATTCCTCTATTACTGTTAAAAGTCATGCCTGAGCGGGATATTACACTCTACCCCCCTTAAAAGAAATTTCGTCCTCGAAATTTAGAAAATCCTCCTGAGATCTTGAAAAGATAAATCCTTTCCACTTTCCACCTCTTTCTCTACTATGCAAAACTCTAATTCTTTTTGCTTATTGGGATTCCATGGCAACTCTAGGGTCTGACATGTAGATTAATCACGCACCTCGATTAAACCATATTGATTAAAACTTGTTCTTTAGCCATGATTTCCATCTCTGTAAATCAAAACATATGACAATCTCTTTCCAGCCGAAAGGTCTGATGCATGTTACATAACTCTCACCTGTTAGGACGTATGGTTATCTGAACCAACATATCCATCTTATCTGATTTTCCTCAATTATTCCAACTTTCCGAGGAATCTATTACATCACTTTTAATTCGAAAGGACTCTTGTCTTTGACTTTCGCCTCGTGAGACGTCATCTTACCGTTACATTTGTAACATTCTTTATATAGATTTATTCTTACACTGAAAGGCATCTGATGTTGAGTATTCTCAAACGAAAGCAAAGTCTATCGCAATTACCTTCACGATTCAAATACAAGGTGGTGGCTGTACTTATGGTACATGTTTCTTTCTGACATCCTGGTGTAACTATTATCACAACCATGAGCATTGCTCACATTCCCACTGCGGGAATTCTTAAGGCTCGAGAAATCATATGAGCCACTCGTGCTCCGATTTAATTAATCAACGATAACGCGTAGCTAAAGGTCTTAGGAGCTTCATTCCTTCTAGGACTCTGACAATCTTGCATCATTCCAGATATTCCTTACTCATGGGATTAATATTTCCTTTACCAATAATTTCCAACTTATGAAAGTTTAGTACAAGTGAC
Source organism: Medicago ruthenica (assembly GCA_018208015.1). NCBI lineage: Eukaryota > Viridiplantae > Streptophyta > Magnoliopsida > Fabales > Fabaceae > Medicago > Medicago ruthenica. The sequence goes on from CM031375.1 coordinate 96,842,401, forward strand.
GTGTGGCATAAGCCGTCTCACATATCATCATATAATACAGTCCATAACACATAGCTTCCATACATGATCAAGTACGTGTACACTACTATCGGGTACACAGTACACCGCATCATCATTGTCCAACTAACGGGACATCATACTTAGTCAAAATATACTTGAGACAATGCCACGCCAACTAAGGTCACTTTTCTTGCTCTTAAATCGTGCTTGTATTCTTTGAGTATCCACAATCCCATAACGTAAATTATGGTTACATTCCATTGGCGTTATAAACTTATTTTGTTCAAGAACATCCTCTGTTTTCGAAAGGAAACCCTATTCTGATCGCTATCAAACTAGCACTCTTAAACTCTGAATCACTTTATTTCATAACTTGAATTCACGTAGCCCTTTACTATAAACTATGAGTAATCTTCTGATCTGTGTAAAACATTTCCTTCCTTTAACTGTGAACATTAAGTTCAAGAATTTCTGAATTCCTCAACTAAGATTTGTTCGGTAACAACAAACCTGTTCTGCTTAAGACTTTCCTGTTAAAACATTACTGACTGCGTACCACGGTTACCAATACATGTCATATGACTATAAAAATATGTTACACTACTATCTAAGTAGCATAAACTCTGTCCAATCAGTATACATAATACTAATCATAACCTGTTACATGCGACATGCTAGCATAACGTGGGTACGATGTGGAATAATCTCATAACTAATTCTCTTTGGTTAAACTTACTATTTAAGTCAACTTGAAGTTACTGAACTAAAATAGCTAGATTACCTCATTAGATGTGGCTTTCTTCGCTAAGTACTTATTGTGCTAGAAACACATCCTTTAAATTTCTCAAACTGCTTCGATACTCTTTTCTCATAAATTTCGAGGTCTGAAGCATTCCTCGACTTAACTCTTAAAATTTCCTGTTAGAACTGATGATAAGTTCAAGTCATCACCACTTACTAATATTTTGTAGCTTCAAAATTAATCACTGAATACCTTTCTTGTAATTCGTCTGGCAAGGACTTCACAAACATCCTTTTTCTCTAAACTTCAGCTTTGAATTGTTTGTTAACTCATCCTTGGATTACTTCTCGGCTGCGTAACTCTGATTTAAACAATTCGCCTTGGGATAGAAGTAATACACCACTATTACCAAATTAGATCTCCTCGTTAAACTCATTCCTTAATGGCTCAAACCACCTGCTCAACTTATTAATTGATCGTCATCTGACTTTGTGTTTCCTTTCGGACATAAACAATATACTTACTTTCACGAAAATACGCCGAAACCTGTAAACAGTCTTTAGCAATAATTACGAGCCCAACAATGCTCCTGTCAAAACAACTTATACACTAGTTCTGACTTTACTCTTCATATTCTGAATTCTATAACCATCTCATGGTTGGCTCAACATGTATATTCATTTAAACTTTGCAGAAACCCTACCGAAAATATACCTGAAGCAACTTAAGTTCATACATTATTTACTTGTGGTAACTTCTGGAAATTCTCATATTTCATATACTGAATCGAGTTCCGTTCTATAATTATCCGTAAGGATTTCACATCCACAACCTTTTCCCAATACAACTTAGGTCCACATAACTCTATCATATTTCTTGGTTACTCCGGAAATAATCTGTCTGGATAAGACTCAACTTTAACCGGCTCTCATGTAAGCACAAACACATGTTACGCCTCTCCGAGTACCCGATTAATTAATCTTAAACTTCAACACTTATCATTTCCTATTGGATCCTTCCAGTAACTTATTACCGTATCGACAATTCACATCTAACCCTATTATCTGGATAATTCTCCATAGGTCTTTTCATCCATGGCCCTTTTCATATGGTTTCGAGCATTCCACGGTCTGTATTTCCACCATCTCTAACACATACCGACATAAGGTGATCTTTGTCGGCTTACCCGAATACTTGTGTAAGGAACCCATCAAAAGAAAACATAGAACTCCTTAACATTAACCATAACTTTAACTGTAACTTGTACGTTAGTGACGATCCTCCTACTGCTAGGTTCATTTTATATAAGCTTGCACCATGTTCATTTTCTTCCATCAGAAGACTTAGAAAAAATTCGACATCATTTTCTCATATATTCTACTCTCCTCCAACAACACTAATCTTCTTTAATTAGGTAAAACTCTCTTCATTTATATTTTTATGTTTCTATTTTTTTTCTTATTGACATATAATTTTTTTATTTCAATTAAGTATATGAACAAAAAATCGAATTTTAAATGTATGTTTTGAGATATTTATGTGTTATTGTTTTTAGAAAATATGTTGTTACATAATATCTCAAATTATTTGTAGAAAATATGTATGTTTTAATGTTTAGTAATAAATATGTATGTTGATTTTCTTTTGAAGAAATACATGTTGTTGAATATATGTTATTTTTGGTAGATTTGTTGATTATATGTATACTTATAGTTATAGTTATACTAGAATGACAAAAAATATATGGTCCAACCACTAAGTTTTATAGTATATTGTGTTTTTTTAAATATATAACTGATATTTTTTCTAAAAAAACATTGGATATGTTTTTTTAATTATTATAGAAAACTGTTTAATTTATATAATAATTTGGAACTGTTTTTTTAAATTAGTGTAGTAAAAATTTGGAAATGTATTATAAAAAATTTGAAACTGTTTTTTTTAATTATTATAAAAATTTGGAGAAAACAGTTTTTTAAAATCGTTTTCTTTTTTAATTTAGAGAAAACAATTTTTTAAAATATATAGTGTAGTAAAAATATGTTTACTTTTTAATTTAATTAAACTGTTGGTTAAAGTTAATTTTTTAAAAATTAAATCTGTTTCTTTTTTAAATTAATAACTGTTTTTCAAATTAAAATACTTCATAAAAAATTATACTAATAAGGCTTATTGTTGGAAAACAGTTTTTTAAAAATAGTGTAGTTAAAATCTGTTTTTTTTAACTTTAAATTGTTTGTAAAAATTAAATCTGTTTTTTTTTAATTTAAAACTCTTTTTTAGATTAAAACAGTTCAAAAAAAGACAATATACTAATAAGACTTATTGTTGGAAATAATAATTATATATTAATTTGTGAGTAAAATGATTATTATTAAAAAATATTGTTGTTACTGTTTAAAAATATATCTATGAAATAAATATATTGGTCTACATTAACTGAGAAATCGGTTATTTTAAATGAATTTTATTTTTAAAATAAGTATTAACCATTTTAAATAAATTTTATTTTTAAAATGATTTTAAAACAATGAATTGTTTTAAAAAAACCAATTTTAAAAAATAAAACATTTTTTAAATTATTAATCATTTTAAATAAATTTTATTTTAAAAATGATTTTAAAACAATGAATTATTTTTTAAAAAAATCGATTTTAAAAAATAAAAACTTTTTTTTTTAAAAAATTTTTTATATTGACAGGGGTTTAACCCCTCGCATATGGTACCTGACAGATTTGACACTTGCGTCAAAAAAACAGTGCGTAAGAAAACAGTGGGTCAATGCAGTTACGTCAGAAAATAAAACAGGGGCTGAAACAGGCGTTTTGCCAGGGGTAAAGCGAGAGATATTGTGAGGGCTCAACCCCTCGCATTTTTCCCAGGGGTTTAACCTCTCACTTTTTATTTGCGACGACCGTATTTGCCAGGGATTCCGCCCCTGGCAAAACCTCTGGCAAACGTCAGTTTCACAAGGCTTTCAGCCTTTTTTCCAGGGAATCTGCCCCTGGCAAACAAGCGTTTTTCTTGTAGTGATACATTCATTAAAAAAATATACACTAAAAGTAATAAAAAGAAAATAAGGTAATTTAGTCTATGTACTGTGAGGTTTGCAAATACTAATGTACATATAGCAACTAATGTCCCACATCGGAAGTTTAGCGAGTAAGTGGAGGAAAATTGGCTATAAATATTTGGTGAAGAGCCTAGTCTTGAAAATGCAAAAAGTGCAACCTACTCACCAGTTGGGCTTGTGTTGTCTATGTACCGTGATGTTAATGCAGTTTTAGATTTTTTCGAAGCGGTAACAATTTTAATATTTTTTTAGGACGATAACAACAAGTTAAGTTACTATTGTTCCTAACTGAACCTAGCGAGCTGAAACGAGCTATTCGTGAACTTTAAATGAGCCGAACTCAAGCTTAAAAAAGGTTCGTTTTGAACTCGAGTTGAGTTTCGAGCCGAACTTATTTTTGTCGAGTCGAGTCGAGCTCAGACAGGTTTGATTCGACTCGACTCATTTTCAGCCCTATTTGCCGCCCAATCCATGCTACGACCAGTGTGATAGGTGATTCGCAACTAAGTGATAGCTAAACAACTTTTGCTAGAAATTAGCTACGAATTAGCTACCATTTGCACCGTAGCAAATCACTGATTTTCTCGTAGTGAGGTACCCATATCCTCTTAATATAAGAACAATGTATGCTGAGTAAAATATTTTTTTGCCCTTTATTGTACAACTGACACGTGGCTATTTAAGGGGCAAAACATGTCCTAATATTGCTTTTTCCAACCAAATGACATATGTTTAAGGTAGTTTGCTTGGTTTGCTCTCTATACCACCTTTAAGACTTCCAATCCAACTGGAAACTGCTCTACAAAAACACCCTTTCCCTTACATTGCAACTAGATAAATCACTTTTGTTGGTATTATGTCAGCATTTATGTCAATACCAATGCTGCAAGTTGTACTCTTGGGGGCAAAATTTCAAATTTCAAATTTCAAATACTTTTTTATATATCATCCAATACTCCTTCACTATTATACCATTCTCTCTTTTTCCTCTTTCTCTGGTTTTTATGTTCACTTTTTTTTTCTTCTCAATTTTTTCTAACCTCCATTTTATTTTCATCTCTCTTTTGCAGAAAAGTTGTTCTTCAACAACACGGGTAGGTAAATGAAACTTCTTTTATCTTCACAAAGGTATGAACATGATTTTTATCTTCAATATCTCTACTTTGTATTTTTACAAGTGAAAATGTTGTTTTGCAGGAATGTTGAATGATCTTCCAGCAAACTACAAAAAGATAAACAAAAGATAGGGGTAAGTAAATGAAGAGAAATACTTGATGTTTTGAAAAGAGAAATACTTGACATTTTCAATTTTTACTTTTTGCTGTTTTGAAAGAAAATAAGTACCAGAAAGCAAATCTACATAAAAATCATTTTTTGAAATATTTATATTTTCTTTGATACACATGCTTTCTTGTGTAAATAAAGAGGATATAAAGTAGAGATATTGAAGATAAAACATAAATATTTTCTTTGATTAAACATAAATATCATATATTCTTAGATATACATACTTACTACACTTTTTTTCTTTTCATCTTCAACTTCAACTTCATTTTTTGATCTTCGATATATTTTTCTGCAGAAAAGGCGAACCAATGATGGGTAAACAAATGATGAGAAAACAACCGATAAGAGTTTGATTACGAATTTGTGTGTGGTTGTAAATGTAATTTTCACTTTAGCAAGTACTGATTTTTTTAAGGAACTCAGCAATTATTATAAAGAAAATAAATATACAAGAAAAGAAGAATTTTTAAGGTGTGGTTGAAAAAATTCTGATTAATTTTTTTTGCAGATAAGAGATGAAGTGGGAGATAAATCTATGTCATTACTAACTGGTGGTGATTTTTGCAGTAGAAAAAAGTGAGAGACACAAGAATATCTAATCATCTTAATGATATAAATAATTTTTAGATTTGGGTTGGACAAGGGTTGGGATCTCAAATTAAAATCAAGTCTTTATGATTTAGATGCACAAACAAAGACAAATGATATAATTAAACAAAATAACATTTTTTTATCCAAATTAAACAAAATAACATAAGAATAGTTTTTTGTGTATGTTTAGATTCAGATTTCGGTAAGCAGATTTAATAAAAAGAAAGTTAGATGTTTAAATAAAATTAGAAAACAATCAATTTAAATTAGAAATATGAGAAGGTGGAGTTATTGTACCAAGAAAATAAAGAAGTAGAAGGACTTACCAAGAAAAAGAAAGAAAATACTCCGTTGCGGTGGTTACCGGCGGTGGTGCGGTGGTTTCCGACGTAGTTTGTGAGACCATGATTTTTCTTTGGGGTTTTTGTTAATCAGCTGGTCAAAAGTGCGGATCCAATTTTTTATTTCAAAAAGCAACGTCGAAGTTGCCGGAAATGGCCTCTAAAGCCGGCGGTCTGAAAAAATCAAATTGATAAATCAGAGAAATAAAAAAGTGTCTTTTATAAAGGAGGAAGTGATTAGTTTAGTGGTGGTGGTGGTGCATCCAAAGGTTGTCAGCGGTGGCTGGAAATCTCATTTTTAAAAATGAGAAATTATCAAGTTATTTCCTTTTGAAAATCTAATTTGATAGAAAGATAGAGGAGAATGAGATGATGAATAATATATGATTTTTTTTAAGTAAAGGTCGCCGGAAGGATGTGGATCTGGTCGGAAGATGGCCGGTGTTGGTGGTTTATGGTGGAGAAGAAAAAGAGATGAAGAAAACGTGGTGGTTTTCAAGAAAGAGAGAGAATGGAAATAATTACTGAGAGAGTCAAGATATGGAAATTGATTGGTTTTGTTAAAAGTAAACAATTTATTAATTAAATATTAATCCCTCATAATCTTTTTATTAGTAAGTTTTGCTTTTTTTTAAGAATTTTTATAGCAAGTTAGTAAATCTTTGTTATGTAAAATCTTTCTTTATTTGACCATCAAAAACTTATTTTTAAAGAAATCAAATTAAGACTTTGCCATAATTTTAAATATTTTATTTTATTTTTAAAAAGAATTCAAGTGTTTTTTTAACAAAAGAATTCAAAGTAAAATATTTTTTATTAGAAATTTATAAAAGATGGTCTTCTAAGAATTTATAATTTGGGATAAATATTTGTAAATGATATATAAAAAGAAATAAGGTATAAAAATTTATGTGGCAAACATATTCTAAAATTATATAAGTCGATAATTATTACACAAAATTGAAAAATTGTCGTTGCTAAATACTTATACATTATAAAAAAGTCTACAAAATAAGAAAGGGATAATTTGTCACTGTTAAAAAGTTAAAACTAATAATTATACACGGGACATGTTGTCACTGATAAATTTTTAAAATGATTATTATCCACGTGACAAGTTGGCAAACATATTCTAAAATTGTATAAAACTATAATTATTATACACTTGAAAAATTGTCGTTGCTAAAAATCTATACAATATAAAAAAATCTACGCAACATAAGAAAGAGATAAGTTGTTAATGCTAAAAAGTTAAAAATAATAATTATACACGAGACATGTTGTCACTGATAAAGTTTTAAAATGATTATTATAGACATGACAAGGTATCATTGATAAATTTTTTAAAATATGATTATACACGGGATGAATCGTCACTAAACAACTTTTAAAATAATTATTATATACATGACAAGTTGTCATTGCTAAAAATTTAAAAACAATTACTATAAACGTGACATGTTATCATTGATAAATAATTAAAAATAAGTATAATACACACAGGTCATGTTGTCTTTGATATAAATTTTAAAATAATCTCTAAAAAAACAACTTTCAAAATAATTTTCTTAAAAAAATAAATTTTAAAATTATTATTGGACATGAGACAAGTCGTCGGTGATACAGATTATATATAAATTTTAAAATGATTATTATACACATGACAAATTGACAAAATTATTCTAAAATTATGTAAGTCGATAATTATTACACACTAGAAAAATTGGCGTTGCTAAAAACCTATAGACAATAAAAAAGTCTAAAATATAAAAAAGAGATAATTTGTCACTATTAAAAAGTTAAAACTAATAATTATACACGGGACATGTTGTCACTGATAAATTATTAAAATAATTATTTTACACATGACAAGTTGGCAAACATATTTTAATATTGTATAAGTCAATAATTATTATACACTTGAAAAAATTGTTGTTGCTAAAAATGTATACAATATAAAAAAAATCTACACAACGTAAGAAAGAGATAAGTTGTTACTACAAAAAAGTTAAAAATAATAATTATATACATGACATGTTGTCACTGATAAAGTTTTAAAATGATTACTATAGACATGTCAAGTTGCCATTGATAAATTTGATAAAATAATTATTATACACTTGAAAAATTATTGCTGCTAAAAACTTAAAAATTATTATTATATACGGGACGAGTTGTCACCAAAACAACTTTTAAAATAATTATTATGCACATGACAAGTTGTCATTAGTAATAAGTTAAAAAAAAGTAACTATAAACGTGACATGTTATCATTGATAAATAATTAAAAATAATTATAATACACAGGTCATGTTGTCATTGATATAAATTTTAAAATAATCTCTAGAAAAAACAACTTTTAAAATAATTTCCTTAAAAAAATAAATTTTAAAATAACTATTGTACATTAGACAAGTCGTCGCTAATACAGATTATATATAAATTTTGAAATAATTATTATACACACGACAAGTTGGCAAACATATTCTAAAATTATATAAGTCGATAATTATTACACACTTGAAAAATTATCGTAGCTAAAAACCTATACACTATAAAAAAGTCTACAATATAAGAAAGGGATAATTTGTCACTGTTAAGAAGTTAAAACTAATAATTATACACGGGACATGTTGTCATTGATAATTTTTTAAAATGATTATTATACACATGACAAGTTGACAAACATATTCTAAAATTGTATTAGTCGATAATTATTATACACATGAAAAATTGCCGTTGCAAAAAATCTATACGATATAAAAAAATCTACACAACATAAGAAAGAGATAAGTTGTTAATGCTAAAAAGTTAAAAATAATAATTATACACGGGACATGTTGTCACTGATAAAGTTTTAAAATGATTATTATAGACATGACAAGTTATCATTGATAAATTTTTTAAAATGATATTATACCCTTGAAAAATTATTGCTACGAAAAACTTAAAAAATATTATTATACACGGGACGAGTCGTCACTAATACAACTTTTAAAATAATTATTATGCACATGACAAGTTACTATAAATGTGACATGTTATCATTGATAAATAATTTAAAATAATTATAATACACGGGTCATGTTGTCATTGATATAAATTTTAAAATAATTATTATACATGTGACAAATCATCACTAATACATATTATAAAATTATTATTATACATGGGACAAGTTATCAATCATAAAAAGTTAAAAATAAGAATTATACACGGGACCTTTTTTTAAGGATACACGAGACATGTTTTCATTGATAAATTTTTAAAATAATTATTATACACATGACAAGTTGGCAAACATATTCTAAAATCATATAACTCGATAATTATCATACACTTGAAAATATGTCGTTGCTTACATTCCATACAATATAAAAAAGTTTACACAATATAAGAAATGGATAATTTGTTATAATACACAGGTCATGTTGTCATTGATATAAATTTTAAAATAATTATTATACATACGACGAGTCGTCACTATACACGAGACATGTTCTCATTGATAAAAAAACTTAAAGTAATTACAATACACATGCCATGTTGTCAGTGATATACATTTTAAAATAATTATTATACACGGGACGTGTTGTCACTAATAAATTTTTAAAATGATTATTATACACATGACAAGTTGGTAAACGTATTTTAAAATTATATAAGTCGATATTTTTTTAGGAGAAAAATCATCTATGTTTATAATATTACTGTTTAAACTTGTATATGAAAATTCCAAAATTATATAAATGATTCACACTGACGGGTACACCGAAATTATCTAAGCTTATGCTCATTATAGCAACAACCATATATATATAATATCACATATCAGATCAAAATTTAACTTCTATTGGGATGACCCGTTTTTTATTAAGCCCAATGACTTAACTTCTATTGACACACCCATTAATGTTTAAAATTAAGCCACTGAATTATCAAATTATACATAAATAAACGTAAATAACTACATAAAACTCATACAACACAATTCCAATACTTTCTTTACTAAATTTATTTTTATTATTTAAAAAAATTCATTATATTTGATATATTAAACTTACACAATCAAAATTATTTAAATATGCATAAAAGCTATTTTTTCAATTTTAATTTATAACTACCAAATTCATCTTGACCTAAGTCATCTTGATACCTATTATAAAAGATTATTATATATAAATTTTAAAATAAATTTTATACATGTAACAAGTCATCGCTAATACGTATGATAAAATTATTATTATTATACACGGGAAAAGTTATCACCCTAAAAAGTTAAAATCAGTAATTTAACGAGCAATCTTTATGTTTATCTTTATTTCTCAAAAAAGTGGGCATTGAAACTTTATCTTTATGTTTATCTTTACCTTTATCTACTATTTAGAATATCACATCACTTTAATTCTACGATAATATTGAACACTCATAAACTAAAATGCACGGGATAAGTGGACATTGACTAAAACTTTGGAAACAACTAAAATGCATATGAGAAGTTGACATCGGTTAAATATAACTATCATGCACAAGATAAATTGTCATTGATAAAATGCACAAGAGAAGTTGACATTGATTAAATAAAACTATCATGCACTTCACAAGTTTTCAGTAATAAAATTTCAGAATTAACTCAAATGCACGAGATCAGTTGTCACTGAATAAACTAACTTTGGTGCACGGGACAAGTTGTCATTTATAAAAATTGTTCCTGATATAATATTTATACTATTCAGAATATCACATCACTTCAATTCTATGATTATATTGAATCCTCAAAACTAAAATGCACAAGATAAATGAACATTGACTAAAATTTTGTAAATAACTAAAATGCATGGGAGAAGTGGGTGTTGACTAAAATTTTAGAATCAAATCAAATGAATGGTATAAGTTGTCACGGACTAAACTATCCTTGACTTACAGGACAAACTGTCATTTAGAAAAAATTGTTCCTGCTAAAACGTTTATATTATTTATAATATCACCTCGCTTCAACTCTACAATGATATTGAACCCTTATCAACTAAAATGTATGGGATAAGTGGACATTAACTGAAATTTCGTAGATAACTAAAATGCACGGGAGAAGTGGACATTAACTGAAATTTCGTAGATAACTAAAATGCATGAGAGAAGTGGACATTGACTAAAATTTCAGAATTAACTCAAATGCACGGGATAAGTTGTCCCTTACTAAACTAACTTTGATACACGGAACAAGTTGTTATTTATAAAAAAATTGTTCATTCTAAAACGTTTCTACTATTTAGAACACCACCTCACTTCAATTCTACAATGATATTGAATCCTCATCAACTAAAATGCGTGTGATAAGTGGGTATATACTAAAGTTTCAGAAATTACTAAAATGCATGAGAGAAGCTGCATTGATTAAATAGAACAATCATGCACAAGATAAGTTGTCATGAATAAAATGCACAAAAAAGTCGACATTGATTAAATTAACTTATAATGCACTTGAAAAGTTTTCAGTGATAAAATTTCAAAATCAACTCAAATGCACGGGATAAGTTGTCATTGACTAAACTATTATGGTACATGGGACATGTTATCTTTGATACAAAATTTATAATAATTATAACACATGGGCCATGTTGTTATTTATATAAATTTAAAAATAATTATTATACACGGGACAAGTCATCGTTGATACATATTATAAAATATTATTATATATAAATTTTAAAATAATTTTTATACATGTAAGAAGTCATCGCTAATACATACGATAAAATTATTATTATACACGGGAAAAATTATCACCCTAAAAAGTTAAAATCAGTAATTTAACGAGCAAACTTTATGTTTATCTTTATCTTTATTTCTAAAAAAAGTAGGCATTGAACTCTTTATCTTTATGTTTATGTTTATCTTTATCTACTATTTAGAATATCACCTCACTTTAATTATACAATGATATTGAACACTCATAAAATGAAATGCACGGGATAAGTGGACATTGACTGAAACTTAACAACTAAAATGCATAAGAGAAGTTGACATTGGTTAAATAGAACTATCATGCACAAGACAAGTTGTCATTGATAAAATGCACAAGAGAAGTTGAGTAGAACTATCATGCACAAGACAAGTTGTTATTATACACATGACATGTTGGCAAACATATTCAAAAAAATCATATAAGTCGATATTTTTTTAGGACAACAATTATATAAGTTGATATTATTATTGTCTAAACTATCGTATAAAAAATTCTGAAATTATATAAATCATTCACATCAACGGTACCCATGCGGAGGGACCACAATGTACTTTTATGTGGGCTTATCCACCTCATATCTAACCCAACTCTTTTCTACTAATTCACCCCCACGTTATTGCTTAATACATACATTTTCTCAAATTTATAAACATGTATTCCACATTAGTTCCAATTTGCTAATTTGTTTATATCAATTTTTTCTTTTTTTAGTTATTTTATTTTTCTTTATAACTATAATTATTGTTCTTTTTTAAATCTAAACTAAACACAAGTTTATTAATCAAATTTTTAACTGCATTAAATCATCCCGACCAACAGGTACCCGTACAGATTCATCTTTGGTCTAATTCATATTTTAATATATATCATATAATCAAGTATTTACTGTTTAAATCATTCCGACCAAAACATTCAAACATTATTCATTATTATATATTATTTTTTCTTTCAAACTTTATATTAACATATATAACAAATTTTATCAACAATTTATTGTTTTTTTTAAATCAAAATTTCTTACTATACCCGTGCGTCCGCACGGGTTTGTTACTAGTTAACCATAAAATCTTGCATTTTTTTACTCCCTCCGTCCCAAATTGTATGACGTTTTGGGCATTTCACACGTATTAAGAAATATAATTAATTTTGTGTGGAAAAGAGATATTATGAGTTATTTTACAAAATTGTCCTTAATAAATGGTATGAGAAAGATAAATTAAAGAATTAAAAGAAGAGAGTAATAAATAGTTAAGGATATAATAGGAAAAGTAACATTAATGTTTCATTGATATTGTAAAACGACATACAATTTGAGACAAATTTTTTTTCCAAAGCGACATACAATTTGGGACGGAGGGAGTATAATGTTTTCTTTAACTTTATGATTTATGATAGTTTTTCAATATTAACTATCTGATTTTGAACAGCTCGGTAAATATCGATAATGATATTGTATAATACATGAAAGTGATGGAATTGATTTCTATTTTCTAGGTAACCCATTTGAGGTTTTTATGCCATTGATGTAATGTATTTTGGTGGCAATCGATTCAATAATCCTTCAACAATAAATTCAAGGCATGTCCTTTAATTCAAACGCCTTCTTGAATTATTTGTACTTCTTTTTTTCTTACATGTCATTTTCTATGATTATTAAATTGAGTTGGGATATGATATTTACATTTGTTACCTCGATTTATTTATATGTCATTTATTTTTCTCTTGTCATTCGTTTTGTCATTAACCATTCTAGATGATAAATTTTGATTATCTTATAAATGTATTGAGTATGTTGGAGTTTCCACTTTTGATTATGGTGAACCATGAGTAGCTTTCAATACTTATTTTGGCACTATAGGTATTTTTCTTTTGGTGGATTTGAGTGATTGATAAACGACAAATATGTCAGTTATTACCTTGCATAACTTTCAATATATGTGATCTCCGAGTTCATGCAAAGCCTACTTAGCCTTTATTTAGTTTAATTAGTCTTTTATTGTTTTAAGAATTTTTATTTCAGTTTTTTATGATTATTTGAGTTTTAGGAACCTTTTATGCTTTCTAGTGTTGGCTTGAATGACATGTCATGTGAAGATATTCAAAGATATATCACTGAGAAGCATGTTAACGATGTAAGAAGTTGTAGCGCTCGAAAGGAGTCTGGAGCTATGTTGTTGAAGATCTCTCAATACGGGTCGTACAAGTATACGACTTTGGGTCCATTATTTGCAAGTTTTAATAACTAAGTTTACATGAGCCGATTCCATGGAATGTAATACAAGGAAGAAGGAATATGCTGATTTCCAATAGATAAGGCTAACAACTCAGAAGAGAAAGTACTAAAGGCCATAACAACTTTGCGACGTATCAGACTTGGTTTATTGGATATGTACTGAAGTGGGTCTAGAACATCTTGTCCCCGGAGAGGAAGATAAGAGAGTCTCAAATAGTACAACAAAGGGATAAGATATATTCATATGCTTAATGGTTAAGGCAAACACCAGCACATGAAAAGACCAAAAGGGCTCTAAAGGATAAGAAATTACTTGTACTATAAAAGAACAACAAGCTTTCATTTACAAAGGTGTGATGTGTTGTGCTGTGCTGAATAGAATAAAGATTAGAGACAACAACCTCCAATCAACCCTAGCCACCATCTTTAGAGATTCAAATCATGATTCTTCTTCTCATACCTTCATCCATTTCATATAGAAAACATAGTAGTTAAGTCTTAGAGTTTGAGTCATTAGAGTAAATTGTTGAGTGAGTACTACAAAGACTCACCTTCATCCTCAAAGGATTGTAATTTCTCTTTTGTAAACTCTAATCTTATCTAATGATTTATGTAATTATCTCTTATCTTTTCCATTTTTAATTTTGTGTTTAAGTTCATTATTTAGGGAATGATTAGGTAATAATTATCTTTGCAAGTTCAGTTTGTTACAACCTTTAAAGCTTCTTCCAAACAAACTGTCTTAACTCAAAATCTTTGAAAGTAAAACTTGATCTATTTTATTTTGATGCTATAGTTCCCTGAAACTGAGAGGGAATGAGAATGGAAAATATTTGTTTGATATGAGTTATGTCCCCATGTGCATCGAGAAGAGACGGGAAGAAGAGAGACTGTTTTGAATGAAAACTAGATCTTAGAAGAGCCTGAAAGTGCTGAGATCTAACTAGGACTCATAGGCGATGGCTCATCCTCTGCCACTCTTGTAGAGGACCTAACCTGGTAATGTTGCATGTTAAGTACTGTGATTGCATCCCGAGAGGTGTGTTTTCACATGCTTAACATGATGGCTGAGTCGAACCCCAAAGTCCACCAGGTTGCCAGGAAGCTATGCAAAGCTATAACTCTCTACATTTTTCCTCAGGAAGCTATGCACGAAGCTATAGCTTCCATCTTAGAGTTGTAGCTTTCTAAATCTTACAAACCTCTATTTTTACCAAGGTAATTCTTTAACCACACTTTTTCACTTGAATCTCTAAATCCTTTTTATATGCTTTATTTACTTCTGCATTTTACTTTAGTATTTTAAAATATTATCTTTGTTGTTTGTCATTTTGGATCTTAAATAATTAAACTTAGCATTTGGACATACTTCTAATGTATCCACTCCAATCCTCGTGAGATCGATACTCTACTTACTCTTTATTACTTGTTGCGACAATGTATACTTACACTAAGTATGCATTGAAGAATAGACAACTATTTTTCGAGCATCAGTAGTATGTCTACGAAATTTCATTTTCATGTAGTGGACTCAAAACTATGCAATGAGAAGTAAATATCTATGATGAAATTTTTGTTGTAGAATGTTAGAGTGAATGTATTTCATTTTTCCAAGTTCATGATATGTTTCTCTATCTTTTTGGTTCATATTAGATTTTTTTCCATGTTGATCTACCGATATATTCTGAAAATATTTTATGAATCAAAACAGTTATTGGAATGTGCATATTTGACAAAAACTACCAAGGATTTTTAGCAATTAAAGAATCTATACAATTTAAGTTGTCAGAAATCTGTTCCTATATTAGCATATGTGATGTTCATATTAGTGTCTTGAATAAAAGTAATTTATTGGTTTTGAATTGCTTTATTGTGTCCACTTACGTACTTCTTAAAACAATAAAACAATAACATTTTCGTCCAACCTAAAAATGTAAGACAAAACTCACGTCTGTTATTCACATTTTGAAACTCTACTTAAAGTAGCATATCAAAAAACACTATAAACTCTTAAAAAGATGACGTTACCAAACAATTTAATTTTGATTATAGGAGCTTATACAATATAAACTTAGAAAATCGAAAAAAATTCACAAATTTTTTAGAAATAGATATTTTTTTAGAAGCTACTATATTTATTTTCTAAGTTGCTATAGAAAAAAATATAGTAGCTACTATATTTGTTCCAAAGCAACCTGCTTAAACACTATTTTTTTAAAAGCTACTATATTATTTATTTTCGAATTTTTTTTACAAATTATAGAATATAGTAGTATATATAAGCAGTGTGCAAGCAGGTCACAGTGGGATACTTCGAGACAATGATGGCAATTAGATAAACGGTTTTGCTAAAAGTTTGGGTATACTTGTGGCAGAGTTGTGGAGTGTTTTAGAAGAGCTCCAACTTGCAAAATGGAGAGGCGTTTAAGCCTTGTAGTAGTTGAACGTGGGCACCAAAGTTGTTGCCAAGGGTGTGAAGGACGGTGGAACAAAGAATGCCATTTGGTGGAGCCTTATTCAACGTATTCTAAAACTCATTGCGATTAATTGGAAGGTGAAAATTTGCCTGTTATATCGTGAAGCAAACACTTGTGCCGCCTTGCAGAATATGAGATGTGATTCCATTGATGGTTGAATTGTTTATGAGTCATGCCCAACATATTCTACTCCTTGTTTAGTTACTTTGTAATATATTTTTTTTGGGCTTAGACCCTCTTTTTTTTTATCATAAATAAATAAATAAAACTTGATATAAATAATTTAGAGAATATTAAGAAAAAAATAATATATTTTTGTGTTTGTTTAAAATTATAAAAATAGATTTTGTATTTCTCTAAACGACTCTTCCTTTTTGGTTACAAAGCTAATCAAACAAAACAAAAGAAAGAGCAAAAAAAGAAAAACTAGGGCCTAGAGAAGAAAGTTCCCAACACGTCGATCCTTAACAGAGAGAGGGAGGAGGTCGACTGGAGGCAATGAGTGAACGATGAACTCAACTTCAGAGGAAGCTTCTAATTTAGCCATGTAGTCGGCACACTTGTTTCCCTCTCTGAGAGTATGGTGGAGAGAGAAGTTACGGTTGGCTAACAGGTCCTTAATATCCTGAACTAAAACAGTGTAGATGTGATACCGAGGAGTGTCAACAGAGATGAGATTGATGGAAAAGAGAGTCTCAGTGGCAAATCAAATCATCAATACCCATTTTGATAGCCAGAAGAACGCCATGGTAAATTGTTGTGAGTTCTGCCAAGAGGATATCACTTGAGTTAGGGATGAAACCTGAAAAGACTGATAGATAAAAACCTGCACTGTTACGGAGGACACCACCATAGCCAGCTCGAATTGGAGTTCCTAAGTAGCTGCCATCAACGTTTATAATGGAACCCGGGTGATTGTTGCAGTTCCATTTAATTAGCCGATCTGGATGTGTGGTACTGCCATCTCTCAAGAAGCTTGATCTGACTGCATCCGTTGAACCATGATTGTTGTTGCAAAGACGAGTCAGAGACCAGGTTTCATTATTGAGGCACATCAATAAAATAGCTTTTAATTTTCAGCATACAAATCAAGTTTTATAACAAAATAATTTTTGAAAAGAACTCATACAAACATAACTTAATCATCATTTAAATTTTGTCAAAAAAAACTTGATCATTAAAAATAATTTTCATCTAAAATTTGATTTCCTCCTCAAAAGACCGTAATCAATCACACTCTGTGTAACAAAAAAATGCACTCTTATGAGACAGTGCCAAATTAATTCATCTCTGTAACAAAAAATATATATTATACCTATTTTTTTGGTCAAGTAGCTTAGTGGTTTGAGCTCACACATTTTAAATGTGGAGAAGTGGGGTGTCTGGTGTTTCAACCCCGACCCTTGCATATATTATGCATTGTCCCTACCAACTAAGCTAAGCTCACAAGGACATTATTATACCTATTTGATTAAAATGACTATGTTTTTTTTTTGACAAAATTACATTTTTAATCCCTTAACTTAATTTCAGGTAACGTTTCAGTCATTTATTTTTTTTTTCAATTTAATCCTTTATGTATTTAAATTTTTTTGAAGAACCTTTATGTATTTAAATGTTAACATTGTTATCCTTTTTTTTTAATTTTTTAAAAAATCATAAAACTCATAAAAAAACTCAAATGTTCATCAATAAATCCAGATCTTCATCAAAGACCCATAATCTAAAATAAAACGAAAAATTCAGATTAATGCATAAAAAAGCCAAAACTCAATCAAATTAACCATAACCCCATCAACATCAAATCCCCAAACAAAAAAACTCTAATTATCATTTTCTTCACCAATTTAATGTTGTTGGAATATATTTTTCAAAACCCATTCATATGAAGAGGGAACATGAGATTTTTATTCATTTGAATGTGCTACGATTGAATTGTGTGAAAGCATAATATTAAAGCTAAATTGAAGATTCTTATTCAAAAGGGTTGTTTAGAGTTATCAAATTTGCAGCATAATACACAATTTGTCATTTTTGTGCATCACGTGAAGATAATAAATCCCTTGAATTCCTTTGAACACAAACCCAACAAACCAAACATGTGAGTGAGAGTTTTATTGGGATGAAATTGCAATCTTTGGGAAGCGATTAGAAGTATGTTTCAGATTTCGATGGCGGATCTCTGCTCCCTCGTCAATGGAGACAATGAATTGAATGAGTTTTGAAAATGTGGACTCCAACAACAACAAATTGGTGAAGATTGAGTTTTTTTGGGGTATTTGAATTTGATGTTGTTGAGAGTCGCAGTTAAGTTGATTGATGATCTGAGTATTTTACACATTAATATAATTTCTAGGTTTTTAGAATTTCTAAGTTTTTTTTATGAGCATACGAGTTTATTGATGAAAATATGACCTTTTTTTTATGATTTTTTTTGAATTTTTGTTAAAAAAGGGCAACAATGTTAACATTTAAAAACATAAAAGATTAAATTGAAGAAAAAAAGAAGATAAACGGCTGAAACGTTACCTAAAGTTAAATTAAGAGACTAAATATATAATTTTACCTTTTTTTTGGCAAATTAAAATGACTACGTTAATGCATTCAAACTTGTACTATTTGATCAAAATTTATTATACCTTTATCAAAAAAATATTACACCTTTTTGAATTTTATTGGATATGAGTCTACTGATTTTATTCTTCTAACCAAGTATCGGTGACATCAACATGGATATTAAAAAATATTTTAAAAAAAATGTAAATGCTTTTAAAACGTGTGATTTTTGTCACTCATGGGGAGAATCATTGGTGGAGTAAACTAGCCCACAATCGATAAACTATACTATCCGCAATTTGGTTAGCCTCTGGAAGAATGTGTTGCCAAAACACAATTCTCCTTCCTTCAACTAGAAGATGAACCGCAAATATGTTATGATTTGTATCTCTATGGTTATATTCATTAAGTCCCACGTTGATTATGAATGAGTTTAACGATGAATATATAAAAGAGACAACTCATATTTTTAATGTCTTATGATTTTAAATGAACAAGTGGTGTCAAAATATCTTGTTAATTTTAAATCATCGGTTCATTCATTGTTGGACCCAGCCTCATACTCCCAACATATACCCCACAATTTCTTGACAAACTTCTGATTTTTTTTTTACAGAAATTAACTACTATAAATTTCTGATTTTAGTGTCATTATATCGTAATTTATGCACTCACTAGGTGCACAAATTAATATCCCAATAATTATCTGAAATGACATTAACTACTACAAATTTTTCAATAGAATTACTTATAATCTACCTAAGAGATTAGTGGTGTGTGAGTTTAACTTTACAAGTTTTACATTGGATGTTGAAGAACATAAAAATGACGAGACACATGTACTTAATATCTTAGAGTTTTGAGTTAAGAATGTGGTGTACGTCTATTCCACTTGTCCGATTACTTAGGTTTAATGTGATATGATCGAACACTAATAAACTATGAAATCTCTTTTATTAGTTAAAGTTCATATGAGTACTGTCAAATTTAAACGGAACACATAATTTAATGGAATCATATAAATTTTAACTGATAAAAAAGCGTTGAAAATATGTGTTGCTAGAACTTTTCTTGTTAGTGTACTATTTTAGCAGCCCAACCACATTAATTAGTTGATAAACATCATTTTTTGTTAATTACCAGCACACACTAATAATAGAATTAACACGAGTCATTTATTCCCAATGAGATTATCTAGAACTGGTAGCAATTTGTACTTGTGTGGTCCTAGATAGTCTCTGTCTCAACTATGACACTATATATATTTATAATTAACCAGCTTTTAAACCTTTTGGACTCAACAAACATAAAGTTTATAGTTACCTAATCTTACAGTTAGCAATTTGTTTACTACTACTATTTAGTTGTCATGCTCTCATCTGTTACCTAAAATAGTCTCATCATTATTTTGTTTAATTGAAAAGGAGGAACAGGATTAAAAAATAACTACAATAATTAGAAAGGTGACACAAACACATGGTCCAAAAGATGGGTTGGGGGAACATTTTAGTCATTTTTTACTTGCTTGTGTAGGCCGTATGATTTGGATTCTCTTGTCCTTCCCTATAAAGTTTTTAGGCAAACAATTTGAAAGCTTGAGTAACCATAGGCTTCACTTAATTAAGGGACCGTGACGTATCCTTGGTTAAAAGATTCTCCATTAATTAAAACAAAGCTAAAGAACATGCATTTATAAATGGATTCTGATGCAAATATCATTGTTCCTCTCTCTCATCAGCTTACTAGCTAGATTTAAGCTTTTTAAGGGGGAAACACATAGGTACTATGCAAAATTTGGTCATGTCATGTTTTTTCCTCTCTATTGGTATGATTGCACATATTATAATATAAATTTGATGTTTACTTGAGAAAGAAGCTTTCCAAGCTACAAATACAATGCTTACTCAAAAAGTACTTTTAGGGGGGAAATAATTATTATATTTCCAATAATATGATATGACGCAATATACTAATCTCAGTTGAGAATAGGCTGCTCCAAATCCAATGGGGAGTCATTAGTATTACTGAGTTGAAAATAAAGTTCAGTGTGGAATATGAAGCTCTCAAATTTAATGAACAAGTATTTTTTTTACCATTGTATCAATATGTCTCACCATTGTATTAATGATAAAAACTAGTAATATGTAACTTATTTCATTTATACACCTTAAAATTGCCTATAAATAAAGGTCTCAAGCACAAATAGAGGAATAGGAATCCTCTCAATTTCTTACATCATCACTTTTAGAGTCTAGACCACTGCACAATACAATCAGAAAACTGTTCTTTGGAATCCTCTCAATTTTTTAAATGTTTAATAGCTTTGGACCTACTTCAGCTAGCTTACCTACTTCAGCTAGCTTCAACCCATTACAAAGGCATTCATTCAAAATACTTTAGCACTTGTTTGGAACAGCATTTCATTCACATTTATCGTGTCCCTAGACAATTCTAACGTGGAAATCTAGAAGCTGAAAAAAGTAGCATTGAGGTAGACACACGTTAAATTGGTTTTTGACGTGAAAACAAACAAGCACTTAGTATGTTTGACAAATCAGTGATACTTGATTCCAATGCGTATTTTAGGAGGGATCCTTTGCCTTTTGGGAGGGAAAGATAGAGTGAATTTAGGCAAAAATTGAAGGAAATGAAAGAGATTTTAAATGATTTTTTATCATGTACAAATTTGCACATGTTTAAAAAATTAAAATGGTAAGTTTATCTTAAAACATGTGCATCTTATATTAAATATATAACTTGTTAATAAATAATCAGTGTTTCTCAATAAAAAAAGTTACTATTTTTTGTTACTTTAACATGTATAATATTGCACATGTTAGACAAATTCATTTAAAATGGTGGGAAATAGATGTGAGAGAACATAAATCAAGAGAGGGTTAGAGAGAAAAGAGGAGAAGTGAAAGTTAAAGAATCCAAATAGGATTCTATTTAATCCTCACAAAGAAAAGTTGAGTTTATTTTTTGGCTTAATTGATCATCCGGTCCCTTAACTTAATTATTTATTTCACAATGGTCCCTTAACTAAAAAAATGTCTCAAAATGGTCCCTTATGTATTCTGACGTAATCTAAATTGGTCATCGCAGTTAGTTTTTTGATGTCTAATATTTTTAATATGATTATAACTATTCGATTGCAGGTCCATAGTATATTTCGGTGAACCACCCATATCTAATTTTTTTTTCCTATTCCTCTTCTACTCCTCCCCTATTCTTCCTCTGATTATCAAATTTGAAACCCATATCAATTTCTTGCTTCATTACAGCCACCAACAACACACAATTAATACAAATAAATCACAATAAACACCTAATTTTTTCTTCCTTTTTCTTCATCTTCTTTCCCCTTCTTCAACATCAGGCTCAAGAACAAAAATCCAACAACCCAAAAATTGAACACAAACGAAAGCATATACAACCCGAAAATTGATCGAAATGACACGACCTAGAAATCAAACACATCCCAGAACTGAAATCAAACACAACCCAGAACCATGAAATCGAACACAACCCAATCATAAATCGAAGACGAATCAGACCCTGAAAATCGAAATTGAAAATTGAACAGAAGCAGAAAATCGAAGCAGAAACCGAAATAAAAAATCGAAGACGAATCACAACCCAATCACTTTGATCTTAAGAATGAGCTTCGGTTGCACGAATGGGAATTAAGAAGAAAGGAACGAAGAAGGTGAAAAAGAGGGGTTTTCTCTTTATTTGTTTGATTTGATGATTTAATTATAAATTAATTAATTAATAATGTTATTAATTAATCAATGTATTAAAATGGTTATGGGAAAAGAAAAGGGTGGGAATTTGTGTTCGTTTGTGCGGGAGAGAATAGAAGAGAATGGGATTGAGTGATGAATGATGATGATGGAAACAAGAAAGGGGTGAGGGAATAAAATTGATGGAATATATTGGGGAGAAGTGTTGCAATTGGGTTAATGGAAGATGATGAAGATTATGGGTCTCCAAGTTTTTTTTTTCTTTTTTTGGGTTAATGGAAGATTGATGAAGAAGATGAGAGAAGAAGATGAAGAAAAGTGAGAAAATATTAGGTGTTAGTGGTTAACAGTAAAATACAATAGACCCTACATGATCCAACAATCATCTTTTAAAGAAAAAATCAAAAGGTTAAAATTAAAAAATTTACTAAGGATCATGGTGAACCACCTTTAAATATGGTTCACACATTTGATGTTAAAAACTAACGGAGAGGACCAAAAGAGGTAACGACATAAGACATAAGGGATCAAATTGAAACATTTTTATCTAAAGGACCATTGTGAAATAAAATTAAGTTAAGAGACTGAATCATCAATTAAGCCTTATTTTTTTATGAACAAACAAAATTTTATAAGATCATCTCCAATAACAAGTTTGTAAGGGACTCAAATTTAGTTTCATAACTACGATTATATGGCTCAAACAATGCGATATCACATTAATGTAACTCAAGCATATCTTACTCCAATAATATTATTTTTTTAAAAGTTCTATGAAACTCATACATTTAATGATTTTTTATTTGCAACTTTTAATTTGAGAATATAAACCAACTTTTGATTTGATAATACCCTAGCTTATTTAAGCTATTTCAACCATTTCTTTACTTCTCACACTGTCACATCATAATTCCTCAAATGAGTAGAAAAATAGGAATAATTCATCATTCTATTACAATCACTTAAATACCTCCATTGAATATGCTGTAGATATATATAAAAAAAAAAAAAAAAAACTCTAATACATTATGACTATGAGTTATGACTTTAACCAACTTGACATAGTAATCTGTAGACATATAGTACGTAATTGCACGGTTGTATTTCATATTAAAATATTACTGTCATAGAGATTTTGTATTGATAATCACTTTCTTCTCACTATGATTATTAATATAATTGGATAAAAACTATGATTAGTAGTTAAAACTGTGACAAGTTAAAAATGGTCACGAATATGGTCATGATATTAGAGATTTGCATCTTGAACACTTTTAATATTATCATGGTACTTTGAGTTAGGGTCATAATGGTCACTCCAACTCGAAATAATTTTTCTATTCGCACAAGACTTATATAGCAAGAAAATATTTAAACTGCTACAAGATTTTTTTTTATAGACTGAGTATCTCTGTGTAACTGTAGAGGGTAATCTCTCGAGTCAGTTAGGATCTCAATGAGTACATAATTATCTCTTAAAAAATTTACTATTGCTGCATTTTTAGAGTTGTATTCGAACACAAAACTTCTAAGTAAGTTTAAAAAAATCTTTTAACATATCATTCAAATGCTCTTGGGTAGCGGTCACAAGATTTGGATGCACACATGAAAATACATATCTTTTAATTAATTGAAAAACAAACATTATTTGTTGTTTTCTTTTTCTACCTTTTATCATTTTTGTGAGTGTGTTTAAATCTTGTGTCAAAAATCTTGTGAACACACAAAAGTTTCTTTATATAAAAAAATTTGCTATAAAAAGGGTCATGCTAAA
Source organism: Medicago ruthenica (assembly GCA_018208015.1). NCBI lineage: Eukaryota > Viridiplantae > Streptophyta > Magnoliopsida > Fabales > Fabaceae > Medicago > Medicago ruthenica. The sequence goes on from CM031375.1 coordinate 96,866,967, forward strand.
AAAATCATTTCCAAGTTAAAATTTATATAGAAAAAGTCGGTTTCAAGTTTCAAAATGTTAGATGCATCATTTAAAAGATAAAATTTCCCTTTTGAATTTCTTAATTAATAGATACTCTAATTAAAAAATACATTAAACATTGAAAAACTTTGAAGTATTCGGGTAGGGTGGTTCATTACATGGGGTATGGGTTGCCAATTTAGTCTGCTTTTAATTTTCTTATGAAGTAAGAGAATGAGAAAGATCAATTAACCTTTTCTATCTATAAAACATGTTTAAGATTGATTGGTTAAGCTTAGCCGACGGTGGCAAAGTGATGTCCTTAGTGTTAGTGGAGAATCACTCATTTCCTTTTCATATGACTTTTGTACATGTCTTTATGAGATATCCGTACATATTAGGGAAGTGGCTGGGCCAGAGTTTCCTCCTTTGGGTATGAAGAGATGCCTTGTTTGGAAAATAATAAATATGCAAAACACCAATCCAATTGCAATCATCGAGCTATATCTATTATCATGTGCTAATTCTATGGTGCGCAAAGGAAATTACTATGCATGAGTTTTTTTTTTCTTTCCCCAAAACATTCATTATTCCCTAGCATGTCCATTGTGTTACCCTCAATGTTCCGATCAGTATCGAAATTCAGAATATCAACTTCATCATCGTTCAATTAGAGATCCTCCAATATGCCAGTAGATCGCAAATACCGTAATGAAAAAACAAAACCTCTCACCACGAAAGGAGAGAAAAACAATTAGACTTGTCACAAAGATGAAGAACAAGACACAGAGACAGAGATAACCCTAACAATGACCCCTATATCATTTTGCTTAGAAAAACTTACTCTAATGGTGATTAAAACAGTATTGTGCATTTGATCCGCTAAAAAGTAAGTTTCATGACAACTCCAATATGTATTGTGTTTGATTGTATGACTGTTCTAGGAACATGACAAACTATGAGGCAAGGGACAGACAAAAACTAAAATTCTTCTCCCTTAACAAACCACAACACGATTTTGTTTGTCCAAAGTACAAAATGTTTAAAATACCAAAATACTATTTTGTTCACCAAACATCGTATAAGATAAAAAATTGTTCAATACCATAAAAGTTTGTCATGTGTTGTTCTACCTTATGATGTGTTGTTCTGTCCATGACTTACCTCTTAGCATATCAATATATAGGTGAGTTTGATTTGCTGAGAAAAATAAGAGACTGGATTGAACAATTTTTTTTATACCCTGTTTGATTTATAAAATTGTCATGAGATTGGACCTCACTAAGCCTTGAGACAACTTATTGTCCACAATACTGACTATCAAAAATATCAAGGCTTATTTGATCATTTGGTCTCATAACTTATTACTTGTTTTTATTTTGGTCTCATAACTCTAAAAAAATTATTTTCGGTCCCTCAAATATACCTCCGTCAGCCAAATTGATCAACTCTATTAGTTTTTTAATGTCTAATATTTTGATATGATTTTAATTAATTGATTGCATGTCGGTTATATTTAATAGTATCAACACCTAATTTTTTTAATTTTTCATCATCTTCCCTGTACTTCTTTCTCCCCACGTCTTCATCAACATCATTATCTTTCCATTCTTCATCTTCATCAACATCTTCAAACAACTTCATAAAAACCCAGATTTCTTTATTAAAAAAAAAACTCAAAATCATCATTATCTTTCCATTCTCAATTTGTTCATTCTCATTCTTATTCATTCATTCATTTGTTCATTCGTTCTTCAATCATTTTATTTCATAGATTCTTTATGATTTATTCTTTTTTGGGTTTATTCTTGGCTCTTTGATGTTTGAAATTTGATTGGTGTTAAGCCTGCGTTGCCACGGTCGAAACCACGTTTTCTGGGTCGTAACCACGCATAGCAACATTGAAACCATGGCTAATTTCCAGATTGTCCAGATTTCACTATAATCTTTGTTCTCAGCTAGTTCAATAAAAAAAATCAACACCCTCATCAGACAACATCTCAGATTCAAATTACAACAACAAAATTCCCATTGAGAATGCTCAGATTCCCAATTTTGAAGAAATTTATAAAATTTCCAAATTAAAAAATCTAAAAATTGGAGATTTTGATTTCAGCTTTGATTGGAAGAAAAGGGTATGTTCAATGTGGAGAGTAGTTAGCGATTATTTACCCACCAGAGTTCGTTTATAAGAGGGAGGGATGGAGATAGTGGGTTTATGTCTTTGTGTGTTGTAGAACAAGAATCGAATACACATTTGATATTTCATTTGATTATAACATAACATTCACTGTTTTGAAACAAAAATAAAATGCTAAAATCATCAAAGATTTGGAATGAAGAGAGAGTAAAATACCAAGTAGCACAAGGAATAATGGTGACAGCCTTTCCTTATTTCTACCCACTCAAATGTTAAACGTGACAAACTTTTTTTTTCTGGATTAATTTGAGTTTTTTTTTATGAATGTATGAATATGTTGATGAATATGAAGAAGAGGAATGAGGAAGAAGATGAAGAGAAGTACAACAAATGAGGTGCTGATGGTGCACTATTAGATCTGGCACACATGCATGATTTAATGGTTGTGTGATGATATGAAGAAGAGGAATAAGGAAGAATGATCTAACGTTTTTTAATTAAACCAAGAGACTAAAATGTTTAACGGAGATAAAATTAAAAAACTGAAACAAACTTTTTATTATTTATAGAATCAAAGCGATACCAAAAAAATAATTAAGGGACCAAAAGAACAATTTAGCCAAAATATTATCTCTCTATCTATCAACAATACAGTATTAGATATGCTATTAGATCTCATACTCTTGTGTCAAGTATTTACCGTTTTGTGAATAAACATTTCCTTCATAAACAAACTTTAAAAAAAAAACCAAAAAAGTGGTATATTCTTATTAAGTCATGCTTAGGGTCTGATTGGCAAGACCATGAAAAGAGCTTATAGTGATTAAGCTCATATGACTAAAAAAGCTCTATTTGGTAAACATCATTTCATCACGAGCTTATAACTTATTTTACGAGCTTATAACTTATTTTCCAGACGCTATTTCAAGTAGCGTTTGAGTTTATAGCTTATAGTTTATCATCTTTTCTTCCAATTATACCCTTATCATTTTATCTAAAATCTGTTTTTATCCTTTATAATTTATTTTAATTTAAATAAAATAGATTTAATGTTCTAATTATTTTTTTTTTTTTTTGAACAAGCAAAAATGAGATATATATTAATAGATGAGGAGTCTCTAAATTAGCACAAGGTGTGCCAACCCAGAGCTCCACCAAAAGTCAAAAACACAGTTCACCTCAGTAACCAAGAGTCGGTTAGCCGATGCCCATACAAACAAAGGAGCTCGACCACCAACAATGAGAATTATTACGAACATTAATATTACAAGTTTTCACCCACCAAATAGTATGAACCTTTACTTTATCTAATAGTTGGTAGATGGTACTCTCCTGATTGTTGTAAAGTCGGTTGTTTCTTTCCGTCCAAATGACCCACACGGTACAAAGCCACACAAGCTGCAAAAAAGAACAACTAGAGCGCACACCACCGGCTAAATAAACAAACTGAAGAAAATGATCCTTAACATGGAGCGGATCAACCGAGCAAACACCAATCCAGCCCCGAACCAGACTCAATAAAGGGCCAAAACACGAACAATGAAGAAATAAATGCTCAGCTGATTCGTTGCCCCCACACCCAGTCACACAAGATTGATCTTCAAAAGAAATTATACCACGAGCCAACAGATTATCTTTAGATGGCAAGCGATTTTGAAGCAACCGCCAAGCCAAGATAGACACCTTCAAGGGTACTTGTTTGTGCCAAGTAAGATCCAAAACATCGTCAACCGGAATAGACTCCTGTTTAGAGAGCATCTGGTACACACCACGAACGGAATACCCCCCACCAGAGTCAAGCTTCCACCTCCACCGATCAGGAACATTAGGCTGCAAAGAAATGTCAAGCAATAAAACCCTAAGCTCTGCTAACAGTTCCTCCTCCCACGCCCACAACCGTCTACGCCACTGCCAAGCCTCCCCTGCTACCCCCCCACCCTAGGTCACACATATCTTCCACCGATATCGACTTGTTAATAGCTAAGTCAAAAAGACGGCCAAACCTCTCACATAACGGAACCCCACCAAGCCACGGGTCAGTCCAAAAAAACGACATAGAACCACACCCAACAGATCTATCGACACACCCTGCAAACCACCCACCGTCCACCCCTCCAGCCCCGTCACGGATTTTGACAACCTCCCGCCACCAAGAAGAAGCACTCCGGCCCCCTACCTCCAACCTCCCATTCACCTCACCATACCTAGCTACCAACACCCTGTACCACAAACCCCCTCTATCCACCAAAAGCCTCCAACACCACTTACCTAACAAAGCAATGTTAAACTCCCTCATCCGCCTCACCCCCAAACCGCCATCCTCCTTACTTTTACAAATATTACACCAAGCAATCCAAGATAATTTCCTAGGTCCCTCACTCCCCCCCCCCCAAAAAAAAATTTAACAATAAAGAAAGGAATCTACTACGCCACCCAGACAAACGATCACGGATACGAGTCAACACAGGCTCCCAAAACAACAAACGACGTGGATCACCGCCTATAAGCAAGCCCAAATACACAAAAGGAATTTTACCAACGCGGCAATTTAAAGCCATAGCAGCGGCCTGCAGCCAAGATGCAGAAACATTGACCCCAACCAACATACTCTTGTGAAAATTCACCTTCAGGCCCGACATCAATTCAAAAAGAACCAGAACCGCCCGAAGGGCTCGCACATTCGCCCAACTCTTAACTCCCAAAAGAAGGGTATCATCAGCAAATTGAAGATGAGAGACTAAAGTAGGATTACCCGAACCAATAGTGTACCCCGTGAATATACTAGAATCAACCATAGCTTTCATAAGAACATTCAACCCCTCAGCCGCCAGCAGAAAAAGAAACGGAGACAACGGATCACCCTGACGTAAACCTCGTTCAAGAGGAAATTCCTCCGTAGGACTACCATTAACTAACACAGACGCCGTAGCAGTACAAACACAAGCTTGCATCCACTTCCTCCATAACACAGGAAAAGACATTTTTTCCATTACCATGTCTAGGTAACCCCAATCGACAGAATCATAGGCCTTTTCAAAATCAACTTTAAATAGCAACAGTTCTTTGTTACACCTGCGGGCTTCATCCACCACCTCATTAGCTATTAGGATACCATCAAGAATCTGTCTATCCTTAACAAACGCTGACTGAGCCTCAGAGACAACACTGCCAATAACCATTCTCAATGTCCAAAAAAAAGGTTGTTACATTATTGTAAAGAAAAATGTTACATTAAATGGTTATATATTTTTCTTTGTTGAGCGGTTTACGTTATTTTTTTTAAGGACTTTTTTTTTAGGCCAAATACCTCTTTTGGTCCTTTAAGTTTGGCAAAAATATTGGATTAGTCCTTTAAGTTCTTAAGTTTCAAATATGTCATTTAAATTGTTAATTTATTACACCGTTACCCTTTTAAGGACCTATTTGAAACTTAAAAACTTAAAAAAACTTCAAATAGGTGCATTAAATTAACAACTTAAAAGACCTATTTAAAACTTAAAAAACTTAAAGGACTAATCTGGTATTCTTGTCAAACTTAAAGGACAAAAAATGGTATTTCGCCTTTTTTTAAAGGACAGGGGTTACGCTTATATATAAGTATATTGGTACGTTCATAATTTTTTTTTTTAGGGATTCATAACTTTTATTGTTAGTTTATACTTTTATTATTAGGTTTATAATTTAAAATGAATGCATAGAAAAAATAATAATGGATAGAAGCATATTTTAGTGTTACGTTTTTTTCTTCCGTAAAGTATAGTACTTTTTAATGAAAATAAATTTAAAATAATTATATAAAAGATACATTAAATTAATAAATTCTAAGTATTTTAAATATTTTGAAAAAAAAAAATTATATAAAAGATATATTAAATTAATGAATTAAGATTGTCCTTTTATGTCATTTTACATTTATCAGCTAGTTGAACCGCTAATTTTACCAAACACTTTAATTAACTTATCAACTATAAGTCATCAGTCATTAGCTATCCGCTGTAAGCTATCAATCATCAGTTAAAAGCTATCAGCTAACTTATCAGATATCCGCTATTTTTACCAAAAATTAGTGGAAAAAAAAAAAACAAATATGCCCATGTTCGAGTTTCAAAGGCTGTATAGAAAGATAAAGCCATAGAATCGCGTTTTCATGGCTCTCAATTTTGTTCAAACATAAACCATGTTGCATATAGCAGTTAGTCTTCCCAACATCTACCAAACACAAACATTTATTATGTCATAAACTTATGATGGTGTTTAGGAGTAATTTGTAAAACACCCTTTTGGTCTGATTTTTTGTTGCTCACAACATTCCTTTCATCATTTTGGATAGAAATAAATGGCCACTTACCCTTTTTGTCAAAAGCTGTGGGCTGCATTTTTTTTTCTCTTCCTCTCACGCGTTTGAATAGAATTATCAACCAGCATAGATTTTGACTCTATATAGCATTTCGATTGCCTTGAAAAAAAAAAGAAAAAGAAAGCACTACTTAAAGAAGCTGAATAATATTAAGAGAGAAGCAAATAGCAATCACTATCAAGCAATATTTGGGAGAATCCAATTAGTGGTATGGCCTTTTGTTGGCTTTCTTATGGAAAGGAATAGTAATTGTTAGGAGGTAATTTTCTTTAAAAAAGTTAGGAGGTAATTTTGCAGCAAAGTTTAAAACCCACCTGTCTCTCTCTTTTAGCATTGATTTCATCATAATGACATGCATAAAAGACCCATTTCTCAAATTTTAAATTGTTGGAAGGTTATGGGGAAATACATTTTTCTCCCAAATTATGTTAAATTATATATTTTTCCTTACTACAGTATTATAAAAATTATATTATAAATCAATTATAATTGTCGGATTATTAAAAAATATTTGATTTTAATTAAAAAAATCTTAAAAGTCACATATACAAACCCCTTAAAAAGCTTGTAAAAAAAAAACCCATTAAAAAAAGTCACATATACAATCAAAATTAGTTGTTATTGTTTTCTAACTAAAATATTTGATTTCTTTAAAAATAAATTAGTTTTTTTTATCACACTAATAGCAAGATTATTTTTTTGACAAAATTAATAACAAGATCTAATAAGACTTTATCATGTCCATATTATATTCTATTCTTAACTAACTCTCTTATCTTATCGATCTCTATAACATGACCATCAAACAAACTATTAAAGTCGTGGACATTTATATTTGTACATCTTTTATTTTCTTTCATCGATATAACATATCATTTTTTTTATTTCTCTTCATATCACATCATCTATCTATCACAACACTCTCTTTATTTCTTCCTCTCTCTAATGGTAGATTAAATATTGGGTGTCTAAGAATTATTTTCCTAAAGTGATGTATATCATTTGTGTCATGAGAATGTAGTAGAGTGGATATTCGTTTACTTGCCCATTTTCTCATTTTTTGAAAATGTCTTTTGAATCACTTTTGTATCATGTGGTGGATTAGGAATTGTATAATTCTAGTGGTGTAAAAAGGCACCATTCATAATCTCCCTACATGACATGCCCCCTCGTCACTTTTTGGCTACTACAAATATAGTCCCATCCCCTCAATTCTACCACATGCATTTCCATTGCCTCTTCTCCAATTCCTTTCTCTCCCACTCTCACTATCTTTTCATCCAACCCACAAACAACTAACCTTGATCAACCGTGCTTTTCTTAACCATAATTCTCAAAACACAAAACAGAACACTCTGTTTTCTTCTGTTTTATCCTTTTAGATTTGAACATCTCAACCCATCAAATGGCTACAATAGTTTGCCACGGGTTATCTTCATGTCATGATTCTCACCTTGTTGAGTCAAGGTTTCATAATCTTCGTTCACCTTCCCCAAAACCACTCACCACTCAACCCATTGATTTACCTTTCAAGACTTGTTTTTGGGAACCAAATAACAAACCCCATTTCGAAAACAACATTAATAAAACTGAAACTGTTGACTCTAATCCCAAAGAAGATAGTTGGAGTTCCATTCAATCACTTTCCAAATCCATTGCTTCCAAAGGCCTTAAAGAAACTACCTATGTTCATCCCAATGTGAAGCTTCCATGGCATAGACTTAGCCCTAAGGGTTTGGAGCTTTGCACTGAGAATTTAGGGAATGAAACAGGTGCTGATATCCCAGAATTTAGCATTGACTTGCTATCTTCGACAAACTCAGCTTGTGGTAATTCAGAGACAAAGGAAAAAAAGAAAAAATCTTGTCAAAATTTGGGAAGTGAGAAAGTGAGAACCAAGAATTTTCCACCCCCATTGAAGAGTATGAGAGGATCAGAATCTCTAAGAGTGAGACCACACAGAGAAAATGGAAGGTTAGTGATTGAGCTAACCAAAGTGCCATCAACTGTTTCTTGCTTCCAAGCCGAGAGAAGTAATGGACGACTTCGTCTTTCTTTTTGGAATGACACTGAAGAAGATGAAAATCAAGGGTTTGAGGACGTCGAGAATTCCCAGGTTGTTGTTGTTCCTGACGCTCCCTCGATCTCCCCAACAAAAGAAGAGTTCGAAACTAAAATGAAAGTGGAGGGCCAAGAAGAAGAAGAAGAAGAAGAAGAAGAAGTGAATGATGAGGAAGTGGTAGAAGAAGGTACTATTGATAATGAGAATGAGGAGGGAGAGACACCTACACGTGTCGGCGAGTGTATAGAGAGCAAAGAAAATGGTTGGAAAGTTGGGAGTGAAGTGATGAGAATGGAAAATCAAAAGTATGAGAGGGGAAGTAGAAGAAGGAGATGCAAAGAAGGTAAACATGAAAGCAATGAAAGGTTGGGAAATTGGGGTGAACCTCTTTGGCTTGCATTGGCAACTTCTTGAAACGTCTCATTTGGATCTTTGTCTCTCTATGTAACAATGATGTAAAACTATTTTTTTAGAATTTTTAGGTCTGTTCTTTTACTTCTGAATATCCCTTTTGTTTTTGCTACTTGTTTTGTATCTTACTAATGAAAAATTCCAGTGTTTTTTTACTTAAGAAAAATGGTCGTGGTAGGTAGTTAGTTAATATTGTTATTCTTTCTGTTTCTTGGACTGGACAGTGGACACAGTTAAACTGAAACATGCAAGTTGTGACATGTTTGGAGCAAAAATCAATTTTAATTTTTTTATAAATAATAACCTAGAAAAAAAAAATATAACTTTGTGGACCAAAAAAACTTTAATAAATACATTTTAAATTTAAATTTTAAATTACAAAAAAAAAGAAAAATCAGTTTTTGTGAAAATTGTTATAAAAGGACCTTTTTTAAAAGCACAATTTTTGAAAGTCATAGGAATAGAGACTAGACTCTTTTACTTTATTTAAAGGGACAAAAATTTTGAATTTTGTGGTGTTGTCTCACTATTTCATCTATGCAAAAGAGTTTTGCAGAGATTATATTTTTACGGTTTACGTTAGAGTGTCCAATAATATAACAATGAGCACAAATAAGAGGAAGTCTCTCATATTCTACTCCGATGTAAAAAGCAAAACATTCTCTTTCCTACCATGATTTTATTATGTGATATTATTGTTAATGATCGAAAACGCGATCCCTCGTGACTATATCTAAAGTAATTGGAGTCTCAATACTACAAGCAATTTCAAACAGAAGTCTATGTTCCCAATATTCCAACGACAAATTGATTGATAGGATCCAACATTGTACATTAGTTTGTCTTTGTTTGCTCGGACTGAAATCTAGAGTTCACTTGTGCAAATGCAAGATACTAGGATGTCGAGGTTATGCTTCCACATCTCAGGCGCTTCTCAAATCCACTTCAGAAGCAAAACAAAATTCATAAAAACCCCTACCTAGTGGTATCATCTTCCAAGAGCATAATGGTTTCCATGGTGTGCTAATTTGGATAGTAAGGTCCTCGATTTTAGCAGTCTATCCTCCTTCTGCAACGTAACTTTGCAATGTAGTTTGTTCTTGCGTTTTACCAACCCTAGTTGATATAAATCAGCTGAATTTTTAATTAGACAAATGATATATGTACAACCAATTTATGACAACTTTCTCTCTAATACTCACATTATGTTTTTACTTTATCTCTCTATTGTTTTGGTTTTCGTGTCAATGTCTACTTTTCTTTGTAAATCTATGGTTGTCACAAAAGTTGTCATGAAAATGATTGTTCAAATAACACATTTTTTCACCTTTTATACAAGGTTTTGGGAGCTCGCTAAAAGGAACATCAATCACATCATTTAAGGCTTGTGTGAAGAAATGGCATTGCTTGGTTGGCGAAGGATCATCACTAATTTCACGATGTTAAATATGTGCAATATGAGGAGACGATGATGAAGCCAACAAAAAAAAACTCCAAAACAAGTTACAAGCCATAAAAGCGACAACACAACGAGCAACAACACACACGAGACAATGTCACAAAAGATAGAACAAGCAATCTTGTTTAGACATGACTCAATAGGTTTCGCGCCACATAATATGGACATCCTAACAAAAGGTGTTACAGAGGATAGTGCAATGATACACATGACACAACATGTACACAAGACGCGCCACGTAAAACATAAAGCACATGAACCACACATGCAGGGGGACACATCAATAGACACCGTATTGCTCTGAGTTGTATTCAGACCTGGTGGCGCTGGCTGCACATTTTCCCAACACAAATGCTTAATGGCACGACTTGAGTTGTCGTGGTATACGCACGACCTTGTATTGAACTAGACACTATTCAAAATTTTCTAATTTATTTTAATTAAAATTTAATTTAGAAAAAGGAAGTGATGCCACATCACATGTCGTGCCGTTCGTGGGTATGTGCTTGTCGTGCACTATAGCACTGCTCTTTTCCCAATATGCATGCTTAATGCATTTATTTTGTTATCGTGTCATATGTTGTATATTACTTGGTGGGATAATACTTGGTTGTTGTTGATGATGTATACGTTGTCTCTATGATTTTTTATATAGGTGCCACGCCATCTATTCATTCTTATATCCTTAATGAAATCTACATCCTTTTTGATAACCCTTATCATTCATATTGACGCAGTCGGAAGCGTACTAGCAAGCGCTAAACTTAGGTTGAAAAGAAACAAGTTTGCAAGCGACAAACTTGTGAAAATATGGTTCCACAATCCACCAGAAATTGAGAAAAACTCTCTAAAATATTATTGATTGAATGAAAGTTGCCTCTTAGGCTACAACTGTTAAGCTTAAATATGGAAATAACAAACCCCTAATGGGCCTAAAAATAACAAATTGAAATAAAACAAAAAATAACAAACTGAAATAAAACAAATAAAATAACAAACTGAAATATTAAAAATACTATAAAAACCCTCCTACATCAGACTCTACCACTTCTGAAGAACTCGACCCCGAGTTCTCATTCTAATAAAGAGTTTCTCATGCATGTTGACTTCTCTAATGAACAAGAGACCACCCTCCTGGATCCCATTGAGTGAAATACCAAGATGACTTGATTTGAAAAGTACAACAGTTGCTTTTATGCCATCGAAGAAATGTAGTAGCTCATGTATTTTTAGGGAACATATCTTTCAACTTTCCATTAGCCACACGACGTGACATTAACATAGTATTCAAACTTTCTTGACCACTTTTTCTACAACTTGGATGCAATTTTTCCCTCATGTATTCATATGTCCAGAAGTAAAAACCATGAGAAGGTACATCCCTCATTATAGTGATGCCAAGTCCTCGATATATGCCGCAAAACCCCTCTTTTCTCCATATGTTTTTAGCTATCTTTACAGGAGTTGTTCCAGATTCTTTTTTCGATTCAACTGGTGCTTCCTCTTTGGGTTTTTCAGCGACAACAACAGCATTCAAGCTTCCACATAAAGTTGTTCCACCGGTTCCGCCACAGATGTTCCTTCCACTTGAGTCTTTTCCAATTCAGCTATATTATTTTCTTTTTTCAACTCAACTGGTGCCTCCCCTGATAGTTTTTCAGCGACAACAGCAGCCAAAGATTTCTCAAAAAGGTGTTCTGCCGGTTCCGCCATCGATACTTCTTCGACTTCAGAACTCAAATTCTCAATAATTTGATTAGTTCTACCACGTGGAACCCTAATTGGTCCACCTCTCCTGTTCAGATTGTTTTTGTTGTTGTTGTTGGTGATGTCATCGACTCTAGTTGTTAAAACCGCCATCTGATCTGAAAACTCCTTGACCGTCGCGGCTAAATCGTTGACTGTCGCAGCTAAAACGTTGAAGTCTGCTTTCGTAACAAATTGATCTCCCATGGCTGATCACGTTAGGAAAAGAACAGGAGAAACCTGCTCTGATACCAAATGACGCAGTCGGAAACGTAGGCTAACAAGCGCTAAACCTAGGTTGAAAAGAAACAAGTTTGCAAGCGACAAACTTGTGAAAATATGGTTCCGGAATCCACCAGAAATTGAGAAAAACTCTCTAAAATATTATTGATTGAATGAAAGTTGCCTAATAGGGAAATAACAAACCCCCAATGAGCCTAAAAATAACAAATTAAAATAAAACAAAAAATAACAAACTGAAACAAAACAAATAAAATAACAAACTAAAATATTATAAATATTATAAAAATCCTCCTAAATCACATATTGGAAAAGCGGTACGTGACCGAAAGCAAGCCTCACACCCAACAAGGGAAAAAACGGGTCACTAATTTCAAAATTTGGTTGATATGATTTCACTTCTAAAATCTGTACGTGTACTCCAATCGAATCCGTTTTTCCTCTTCTGAAAAAGTGCATTGGCGTAACATGTATATATGTTTGCTCTACTACCTAGATTTTAACCTTTTTGAGATAACCTGAAGCAACTTAGAACTGTACTAAATTGAGTACATCTTGAAAGTATCCACATATATCTGTCGTACCAATTTGGGGGACCAACATATCCATAACTCTGAAACAAAATCAAAAATTGAATCCTGTCTTTATTGTGTATTTGATCCACTTGTGACTTTGTGAGGATATATATGATTTGCGAAAGAGATATGTGAGTAGTGCTCATCTTATTAAAGTGGGTAGCAATAGCATACTTCCATAATTCCGTTGACAACTCATCCATCATCCCTCATATGTACCTGTACCCTATTCCTTTTTTTTACCTTACCGTGTATATCATGAATTCAATTCATCAATCATGCATGGAATTCAATTATCAAGTCGGTACATTATTAAAAATAATCATGCATGGAATTCAAGCAATATAAATTATAGTTTTTTTTCCGGATAAAATTAACAATGTATTAATCTCATCACCAACAATATCTTGTTTCTTCCGATAGGACATCTTGTTTCTTTGTAAGAGAAAATCGCAGCGATGGGATTGGTATGGTATGGAGCACCCCCAATGCTAAAAGACAGACCGTCCGAGGTATACTTGCTTAAGCACAAGTCCAAATAAATATATTTAGGCACACACACAAAACCATAAAAAAAAAGAGAATAAAATTGAATAATGTCAATTGGTATGACTAAATACTTTTCCGTAATTTTTTTTTTCATTTCATGTGAGGGTGTATCTAACAAAATTGATTTGTGATTGTGTCCATGAAAGATTTTCTCCATCCTAATCTCTTAAGCATACGTGCAAATACAATCTAGATATTTTTTTAAACACGATATCTCACTCAAATGTTGACAAACTAAAGATCAATTTTATCATCTACTAGCAGGTGACTTAATTGAAGTCGGAGTAAAACATTCTATGAATTAGCTCAACACATAATTGTTAGCACCTGAAGGAACTAAATTGACATTAAGGAAAGTATACTACTAGGTTCTAAACCTACACCACAATCTATGTAATATTTCCAAGTTGATATAGTAAACGGCTAATCAGGTCAATTCAGTAAATCTTTCATTGATTTTGATAAATGTTTACTAAAGAGATATTTTGGTGGATTGATTGAATTAATTGACGTTCTTTGATTTAATAGACCATTTTATTATTTTATAAATTTGAAGAACTAAATTATTTCACTCTTACAATTTCAAGCACTGAAATCTTAATTTACTAAGAAAATTACATTAAGTTTGGACGCAAAGAAACATACCAAATCAAAAAGGGGTGAAGGAAAAGCACTTCTTTAAGAATTTTTCCACAATTTGATGCAATAGAAAACATATGGGAAGAAAAAACATATGTGGCCCCACAAAAATCCAATCTTTTTTTTTTATCGGTAACTTTATGTGAAAGCCTAAGTAAGGATCCTTAACCACCTATTTAACTTTATATAGGATTGTCTTATAAACACAACTTAGTTGTAAGACAATGAAGGGTTGAGGTTCGGAGTCCAGACTTCCCACTTTTCTATGTTTAAAATGTATGAATTCCAACTCTTAAACTACTTGATATAAAAGAAAACTTTACATAGGTCATATTGTTATTATACTTTAATATGACTTAATAATGACATCGACATCCTTATCACTCTATTTCCTTATCTCTTCCACCCTAACTACTAAATAGGATTGAATGTTAGGCCTAAACAAATTTTTTTTTGGCTAGTTTGAAGTATAACTTTTTTTAGCGAAATAAACTTCAATAAATATTTGAATCTAAACCCTATATCTTAAACCCTATAAATCACGACTCATTTAAGATGACATGAGATAATCCAACCCATAGACATCTAAGTGGAATTAAATAATTTTTTATGAATAAGACATCTGGTTTTCTTGATTGTTAAGCATTGGAAAGCGTTTGACTTTTGTTTTGTTTATTGGTAATAGAAATAAAACTTTTCATTCCCTCCATCCACAATTTCTTAGAAAGCTAATTGTGAAATAACACTTATTGGACCATAAAAAGAAAAAATTTTGCACGAACAACTTGTTCAAACTATTCCAAGAAGAGTGTTGAATATTTTGAAGGGAATGCATGGATGAACTTTCCAACAAATGGACAATTCAATGCGTTAGAAACTTTTGATTTGAATGACAAATGCACTTCCATTCTCATTTTTTAAATTAAAAAAATGCATTGTTATTGAACATCAGAAAAATGGTTTTTGAATGATTTTTTGGAAAAGAGAAGAAAGATTGAGCATAGTAAAAAAGAGATCTTTCCCCATTAATTATTGGTGGGTCTAAACTGCCATGCATCACCAACAAAAAGAACAATCGTTGTCGTAAAAGCATTCCTTCATCCTCTGGAGTTTAGAGGCTTTAGACCCCACCACTCACATCCACCCCACTCAAAGGGGACAAAATTGGAGAAGTCAACCAATTCAGTCGTTAATTGGCTATGGATATAGCACTTCATATGTAATTCAAGAATTTATATTTATATCCTAGTATATTGTTTATCTTTTGCCTTTTCGAAAAAAAATATATTTCACTCATTGGAAAGTTGAAAGTGAAAACTCATATAGGACATAACGTGGGGTGTTTATGGCCATATTATTAATTTAAAATACAAATGAAAATAAGGAAAACGTCATATATTGATTATATTTTGAAATGACCGGTGTTAATATTGTTAATAAGTATGTGTTTGTTTCAAGTTATATTCGTATATTTCTGAGAATAAAATGATAGAAATAGTACTGACAGTCAGTACAATATAGGAAAACTAGAGTTTTCAGAGTCTGTTTAGATCATGCCTTGGGAATGATCCCAAGGTTACTATTTGTAGCCTCGATTTGGGCCTATCCGATCATGGTTTGAGCCCAAATTGTATAGGGCCAAAACTATGGCTAGGGCGCCCTCATAGGCTGCTGAGGGCGCCCCCAGAGGATCTCTTTTTAGGAGAGTTCCCTAAGGTTATATATGAATGTCAGGTGGGCCTTGTGCCCTTCTGGAGGGCGCCCACCCTGACTCTAAGGGTCCAAGCCCTTGTCTGTAGGGCCTACAGGCCTAAATGGTAAGATCTACAGTCCACAGCCCAACAAGCACGAGCTTTGGAACAAGGCGAAGTGATTAAACTGTTGCCGGAAAATTTGTCTATGACTTCTTACCCAGCAAGTGAGACTTACTGGTTGTGAAACTATGTGAAAATTTTTTAGTTATGTGGCGTGTAAAGCTTTTTATGAGTACTAACTCGATACGGGTGCTGGACCAAACATGGGTGCTAGCCCGACATGGGTGCTAGCCCGACATGGGTGCTAGCTATATGTTTTTTGTTTTGGAGCCTTGGTGGGTGCTAGCTCGACGAGAGTATTCCTATTAGCCCAACAAGCACGAGCTTTGGAACGAGGCGAGGTGATTTAAATTATGTAGAGAGAGTGACTTTATTGAGTGGTTAAGATCGCCACGCCATGACTGAGCCCAATATGGGCGTGATACGTTTTTGAATTTCAGATTCAGAGCGCACCCTTATGAGATCCTACGGTTGAAACGGGGCAACCGTTCGCTTTCGCTGACGTGTTCGCATCGTAATGGTTCTTGGAAATCGTGCCAGTTTAAGTGACGTCATCTGTGCGTTTTCCCAGGCTTTTGTACTTTGAACTGTTTTTCGGATCTACTTTCCTTGTTGCCTATTTATCTCTTATCTTTTCACTTTCCTCACTCTTTTCTTCCCTCAAAAAACGTAACGACTTCCTGGATCGTCTCTTGACTTTGGAGATCGCTGCACCTTCAATTCCCGAATCGTTTGGAGCTTCTTTTCATCCTCGATCTCTCGCTATCGTTTAAATCAGGTAATCCTTTTCGATCTCCTCCTTATTAATTAGATTCGTAGTATGGTAGTGATTAGAGTGTGTGATGGGGCGGGTAGGGAACTATCCCCGGCAAGTTCAGAGGAGAGGATTAGGTTGTGGAGGGAAAACGTTAGACATGCAAAGCGGTCAGATGGAACCACCGACTGGGTGGTGTTTGAGAGAGCTTATTACGGCACTCCCTCTTAGAGGAATTTTCAAGCGATTCGGACGAGGGTGAAGGAGGGAGTAGTAGTGGGAATTCATCTAACTGCGTTATTCTTTCTGTTTGCCAAGGTCCTTTTTGTAGGAGAGGAATTTGTTACATGGCGTCCTCTAGTGGATCAGAGCAAGAAAGCTTCGCTGACGAAGTGCTTCGTTCAGAGTCCGTGTACATGGATCCCCAACGAGTGGCGTTCTTTCGGAGTAAGTTGCACGTGTCCTCTACTAGATTTGAAGAGGACGTGGTCTTGGAACATTGTCACCCAGGCGAGAAGGTGTGATTACAAAGGCCGAAGGGGGTGAAGAATGAGATGTTTCACATGTATACGGCTGTTTTTGAAGATTTGGGTGTGAAGTATCCCTTCACGCTCTTTGAAGTCGACGTCCTCAATTGTTTGAATGTCGCGCCGTCTTAGCTGCAGCCAAACAGCTGGGCGTTTATACGCGCTTTTGAGATTTTATGCGAGGGGCTAGGTTTCCAACCCTCGGTTGGATCCTTCTTCACGTTCTATGGCACGAATGGGGTAGATAAGTTGTCTTGGGTATCCATCAGTGCGCATCCTGGCAAGAGGTTATTTCCGCCCTACGCCTCTCATTATAAGAATTGGAGGCAGACGTTCCTCAGGACTCGGGGAAGAAAGGATTGTGAAGCAGCTGCTGTGCGGGTCGATGGTAAGCTGAGGTTTCCCGTATGCTGGACGAACGCTCCGGCGTCGATCATGAGATTTGATTATGAGAAGCTGGACGGGTATGACCAAGGCGTCATCTGTTTTTTGGACAAGATGCTTCCTATGAACATTCGGGAGCTGTTGAACAGGGAAGGGGATGCGAATAGCTTAAACGCGTACTTTCCTGAGTTGACTTTGTTTATTTGTGCGTATATTGTGCATTCCTATTTTCTTGTCCTCATAACCTTTTCGTTTTCATTTTTGTAGAGTCCATGGCGCCCATGACTGCGGCGGAGAGGAAGAAATATCTCGAGGAAATGAAGGCAAAGAAGGCTGCTGAGGGGTTGGCAGTCAGTGACCCTACTGGGCTCATCACACGTATGCCTAAGAGGAAGGTTGATCAACCGTCTGAGACTCAGTCTGGTTTCATCGTGGTGGCCATGCAGGACAAGGCGTCGCCCGGGAAAGATGATAAAGGGAAGGCCTTGGCTGAGAAAAAGAGTAAGAAAATGCCCGCCCCTTCCTCGACTATTGCCGCCAGGACCAGTGGATCAGTGCAATCCTTCTGGGATAAGGATTATAACTATGGTGCCTATATCAAAGAGAGGTTGGTCTTTAATCTAGAGGACTTGAAGGCTGGGAATCAAGGCGTTGTTCCTTTATGACGAGAGATGTGGGAGTTCTTTGCTTGCAGCCCATAATGATCTTGGATGCGATAGACCGAAAACATGAAGAACAGGTGCAGAATGAAGAGGCCCTTCAAGCCACGGTGAGGGCACTGGAAAAAGAGTTGGAGGAGGCCAAGGATGCCAGGGAGAAAGAAGTGAAGGAAGCCAGAGAGGCGGTGAAACTTGAGTGTGATAAGCACATCTCTGATCTGAAAATTGGTTATGTAGCGGATCTTGCTGGGAAGGATGGGGTTATCGCGAAGCTTCAAAATGATGTCGCGGCTGGAGTGGAAAGGGAAGTTCAGCTTAATGCTGAGGTTTTCGAGGCGAAGGGCGAGTTGGCCTTGACTTTTGATGCTGGTTTTGAACGGGCTAAAGCTCAAGTTGCCCTCTTGCACCCTGGCGTTGATCTCTCCGCCCTTGACTCTTTTAAGGTTATTGTAGATGGCGTTTTAGTGGACGAACTGTAATTCCGCTTGTTGTATTTTTAATTGTAATTTGAACTCAGTACTCTCTCCGAATTTGTAGTGATGCATTGTTCTCTTTAGGCCGTTTATCTGTAGCTCTTAGCTTCAAATTTTCTCTTCTTAGGGGGTGCCTTTTGGGTGGCGATTATTATTTGTGCTTATTTCACAACTTTGTTAAGACGCAACTATGTTAAAATTTGTCGGATTGTTTTATTTTCAATGTTGTTGTTTCTTGTGTGCACCGTCTTATCCTTTGCAACGCCTTAGAGCCCTCATTAGGGTTAAGGAATCAGGTGGCAATCTCATTTTTGGTTCACAACGTCTTAGAGCCCTCATTGGGGTTAAGGAATAAATTGGCGATCTTATTTAAGCTCACGACGTCTTAGAGCCCTTGTTGGGTTAAGGAATTAGGTGACAACCCTCGTTGGGGTTAACGAATCGGATGGCGATCTTATTTAAGCTCACGACGTCTTAAAGCCCTTGTTGGGTTAAGGAATTAGGTGGCAACCCTCGTTGGGGTTACCGAATCAGATGTCGATCTCATTTAAGCTCACGACGTCTTAGTGCCCTTGTTGGGTTAAGGAATTAGGTGGCAACCCTCGTTGGGGTTAACGAATCAGATGGTGATCTCATTTAAGCTCACAACGTCTTAGAGCCCTTGTTGGGTTAAGGAATTAGGTGGCAACCCTGGTTGGGGTTAACGAATCAGATGGCGATCTTATTTAAGCTCACGACGTCTTAGAGCCCTTGTTGGGTTAAGGAATTAGGTGGCAACCCTCGTTGGGGTTAACGAATCAGATGGCGATCTTATTTAAGCTCACGACGTCTTAGAGCCCTCATTAGGGTTAAGGAATTAGGTGGCAACCCTCATTGGGGTTAACGAATCAGATGGCCATCTTATTTAAGCTCACGACGTCTTAGAGCCCTCATTAGGGTTAAGGAATTAGGTGGCAACCCTCGTTGGGGTTAACGAATCAGATGGCGATCTTATTTAAGCTCACGACGTCTTAGAGCCCTCATTAGGGTTAAGAAATTAGGTGGCAACCTGATGTTGAGTCAAAAGTAAGTATTTTTATATCGTCTCCACAGGGACTAGTGCGATACCATAAGCCATTCAACAATTGTAATCATTTCAAGTATTGGGTTTATAAATTGTTTGCATTAAAAACTATTTGACTGTTAAAGAGGTAAATAAAAATAGAGAGTAACAGGGAGTAAAAGTGTTGGAATTAGAGTTCGTCAATCTAGCCTCGAATATACTCTAATGATCATGCATATGAATTCTAGCTTTTTAGAGAAATTATCACGTATCACTCAACAACATCATTCGTGTCCAAATGACGTCGTGAGATCGATCGTATCGTTTAATCGACGATTTCCCAATCTATTAAACAATCCAAAAGCATTACGTTCCAATACTTTGTGTGATTATCAAAACCCAATTCCATGTCTAGAATTTCTTATTTTGATAGAAGATTATTCTAAACCTAGATTCAAAAGTATTTGTCAATATCATTTAAATCAAGCATAAGAATGAAAAGCAAGAATAACTTCAATATCACATAAGTTACTAGAATCATATATTTGCAAGATCAAAAGATTACATCTTAACTATATTAAGTACCTCTAACCCCAACAAGGAAAGTTAGTTATTCATTGTCATGACAACAATACAAAAGTGGAAAGAAAGATGAAGATCCAAAGCTAAGTCTTGATTTCCCAAAGAATCTTAGTTAATCCACACTCCTTTTCTCTTGCTCCTTGAAGAACAACACTTTTATCCCTATTTTCTATCTAAAAATATAACTTAATAATTAATACAACTCCTACGTACATCTTCTAAACAAATCCAGCACTTGAATCTATTTATAGGTTCTGTTTTTAATGAATTCTTCATCAGCTATGAACAGTTAAACCGTCCTACTTGTTTCTGCCACATCAGCTTCAGACCAAACCGCCCTACTTCTTCAGAAGCTAAACTCAGACTGTGTTCATCAGAAGCTGAACTCAGACACTGTTCATCAGAAGCTGAACTAAGTTACTGTTCATCAGAAGCTGAACTAAGTTACTGTTCATCAGAAGCACCTTCAGAAACTGTTCATCAGAAGCACCTTCAGAAGCTGTTCATCAGAAGCACCTTCAGAAGCTGGCCTTCAGAAGCTACTCATCAGAAGCTGGCCTTCAGACTCTGACCTTCAGAAGCTGAACTTCAGACTCTGACCTTCAGAAGCTGAACTTCAGACTCTGACCTTCAGAAGCTGAACTTCAGACTCTGACCTTTAGACGCTGAACTTCAGACTCTCAACTTCAGAAGCTGAACTTCAGACGCTGAACTTCAGAGTCTGGTCTGATTTTCTTCAAAATAGCATGTACCTACAAAATGGTTGGGATTAGGTCTAAAAAGCATGAAATGATATTTATCCTTTATTTTGGAGCTTTTACCTAGATAAATTGTAAAACAAGTAAGATAAGTGCCTAAAATAAATATGCTTTAAAACTAGTTTCTGGCACTTATCACAACCCTCGTTGGGGTTAACGAATCAGATGGCGATGATTCTCTTTCGTTCTTGGCGTTGTTGATCTGTTAGAGGCGATATAAGTAATGTAAAATAAGTGATATAGATATATTTTTATAAGAAAGCAGGGCCTCGTTAAAAACCCCACTACTGCGGGGAAAAGAGTGCTTTGTGCTCCTCTTCACTTAAGTAATACAGAAATATATGAAATAAAAGACAAAGCAATAATTAAAATGGCTTCACAGGCCCTCTAGTTCTCCTTTGAGTTGCCGTGGCGAGCTTCTCCCTGTTTGATAGCTGAAATGTGGTTAGGTTTGTGAGATCCCAAGATCATGTTTGTTCCCTCTGGTAGGTCTGTCTTGCTAGCTTTCTTTGTGAAATTTCCGGTACGCCAGGCTGGTGTGCTGACCGGCTTATCTTCTGAACACAGAGCGAGGTGACGATACACTTCGGCGGGGTAAGCGCTAAGCATATCTGTCGGCTGACGAGCGATAAGATTTAGGTTCTTCTTTAGGAGCTCTGTTATGCTCAGCTCTTCATCCATTAAACTTTCTTTTGCTTTGAGGGTTTCTGCCAGCAACTTGCACTTGAGAGAGTCAGCGGCGCCGATGATGGCCATTTGAGTGTTGAAAGCAGTCACGTGTTCCACTGGGTCGCTCTTTCCATCAAAGGATGAAAGAGAGGGTGGCTTGAAGTTTTCTGGGATTGGCGCGTTCCAGACTTTGGCTGAAAGTGGCTGCGGATCCGGATCTAATGATTCGTCTTGTTGAGATATGTTCCCTTCGGCGTGTTGTTGTTGCTGGATTGTCTCCATTGTCGCTTGCAGGGCTTCGTTGTGGTCGCGAAGCTATTGAACCTGTTGCTGTAGAGCTTCCAAGGCCGCCGGGTCCGCCATTAGTGGTGGCGACGACGGTTGTTTGAGTCGGTATGTGAAGATTAAAATTGGTGGTTGGAGATTAGCGATTGGGCTCGCGAATCTCAGGGTTTGGATTGGTTTTTCAAACAAAGAGCGGGTTGAACGTTCGATTAAAGTTAGGGTTTATCAGGAAAAGGATGGATTTAGGGTTGAATCGCGGCGGACTCGGAGGTTTTAGGGTTGCTTCTGAAAGACACGGTGGATTCACGGCGTTCTGACGATGTACGGAGGCCGCGAATCGGCTGCTTTTCTTTCAGAGATGGTGGCTAGGTCAGTTTTACCGTACCCCCACGGTGGGCGCCAACTGTATTAGCAGTCAGTACAATATAGGAAAACTAGGGTTTTCAGAGTCTGTTTAGGTCATGCCTTGAGAATGATCTCAAGGTTACTATTTGTAGCCTCGGTTTGGGCATATCCGATCATGGTTTGGGCCCAAATTGTATAGGGTCAAAACTATGGCTAGGGCGCCCTCATAGGCTGCTGAGGGTGCCCCCAGAGGATCTATTTTTAGGAGAGTTCCCTAAGGTTATATATGAATGTCAGGTGAGCCTTGTGCCCTTCTGGAGGGCGCCCACCTTGACTCTAAGGGTCCAAGCCCTTGTCTGTAGGGCCTACAGGCCTAAATGGTAAGATCTACATTCCAAATATACATGTTTAAATTTGTTATAGGTTTACTAAATTTTATTCCCAGTTATAAAATGTTCTCGAGAATAGAAAAATTTTCTCAAAAAATGGCGGGAATAAAGATTTTCATGAAGATGGGAATAAATTATTGTGTAACTAACTATTAATCTTTCTATTTTTAAGGTTTTTGGGAACATGATATTGTTAACCAAACATCTTTTTTTCTAAATACTTTAAAATAAAATTCACATCTTTATATTTCAAGAAATGTTATTCCTAGGAATAAATTTAATAAAAGAGGAATGTTAGCAACAAACATTTTAACACACACTTTCTTTAATTGGTTAAAATCCAGATGGGTCCCATGTGAATTTTAACAAATCAAAGAAAGTGTATTGGAAAGTGTGTGTTAAAATATGTGTTGCTAGCATTTCTCTTAATAAAATTGAAACAAACACGCCCTAATTGTTAATTAGTAGTATATTGAGATTGAGAATCAATCGAACTGTAGTTTTAATTTATCACGCATATAAATACTTATCTCTTTTTTAAGAACATTATAAAAAACTCTTTTATAAAAAAATTAAAATCTTCTAACATGTAATGAATTAAATATGAATATTTTTAAACACCAAAATTTCAAGATAAAACTAATGAAAATTTCAACCTAAGAATCAAAATTAGAGCTAATTTTATGGAGGAACTTTTTATAATGTTTTAAACAAGTCTTTAAAAAACCATTCAAAAATTTTAAAGTTTAATTATAATTAAACAAATTTTAATTTAACAGGTATTAAAACTACATGCTGAAATTTTATATAAGGATCAAAACATGTCAATTTTTTTACTAGGATTAAAAACAAAATTGAATATATTTATAGACACCAAAAACTTATTTAACCCTAGATTATTCAATGTCGACATATCCAACTTGTATCATATGCGCAAATTTTATTATATTGAGTTGCACACTTTTAATACTTGTTTGCTTGACATTTAACAATTTAACAATGAAAAGGGATAAATTGATAAATTGGTCGTTATTTCATGCCACTATTTCAAATGGAAAAAGCTGAAAAGAGCAAAAATTTCCTTCGTGAGTGAATGTTTTATAATCATTGGATCATGTTTTGTTTTCATCTTCTAAGATTTGTGATCTGCAACCTGACATCTTTTTTTTTCTTTGGAATGTGAAAACGTAAGTTGTTTGTCATTTTTTGAGATATTCTGCAATCTCATTCTAGGGTTCATTTACTTTTCTGATTTCTCTATTTTCATGATCTCTGCCAAACTTCTCCTATGGAGGGAGGAAAAAGAAGCACGAAAGAAGAATGATAGAGATTTAAAATCTAACACGGATACCAAAACTTCAAATTCCGGTAATTTAAATCTTATGGACTAATTTGTACTTTTATGTCTTAGAGAAAACAACTTGATAGTGTGGAACCGCTGAAAATATCAACTATCCTTAAAAAAAAATATATCAACTAATTAAGCTAATTAATGATGTCAATTACATCCGAAAATGGGAAACACAGCGGGGGACCGTCCCATTTGGGGATCCGTAAATGGGAAATTGTTTATGTGTGGATGGGGTGGAAGTCTCCCTGAAGGTAGTGCGGGTAGTGGCAGAGCAAAAAAAAATCTCGGGTGAACCACAAAATTATAATATGATAATATTAAACATAAAATTGATCATCAAAACATTAAACTACACACCTTAAAAATTTAAAATAATTCTCAATGTGATTTCAATGACTTGGAATCGTCAATAATTGACTCAAAACTAATAGTTGTATTAATTCTCCTTTCAATAATGGATCGTTGGTCGAAGTTGGGTGGATGAAGGGGGCTAGATAGTTGAATGGATTGAGAAACAGAGAGTGTGAAGAAGGAAGTATAGGGACATACATGAACATGGGAAACAAAGATAATGAGTCGAGTTTGCTCAAAAAAACACAGAGAGAATGGGTTGGGTGAGCCAGCTTGAAATTTACTTTAAAGTTAGGAATATTTTTGTCATTTTACCTATAAAAAGAATCTTTTTGAAGGGGTGGGTCGTAGTCCACCTATGCTCTTGTAATGCTCCACGACTGAGTGTAGAGAATGGAGATGGAGAATAATTTGTGTGACGGGACGGAGAGCAAAAAAGTATTCATGTCCCCGCTGATCCCTAAATTAAGCAAATGCACACACTAGATTTGAACCTGAGAACCTCAACTGGAACATAAGCTTTCAACAAACAAAGCTAAAAGGAAATAGTTAAAAAAATAAAATAAAATAGAGTTTACTATAAAATAAAATTGGTTTTGCAATAGAAGTTAACGTAGAAACTAGCGTATGATGCTTAAATTTCTCATAAACTAAAAGTAGAGTTTAATTACTTTTCTTAAAAATTAACCACCTTAACAATTTTTGCTTTCTCGGACAGAAATTAGGTTTCCACTCTCATTTCAAAGAGTAGAGATGCTCTTTTTTTTTTTTTAAAGAGATAGACACCTTTATTACTATAATTTAGACGTATAAATGTTTAACTATGATTACCTTTTTGAA
Organism: Medicago ruthenica; assembly: GCA_018208015.1. NCBI lineage: Eukaryota > Viridiplantae > Streptophyta > Magnoliopsida > Fabales > Fabaceae > Medicago > Medicago ruthenica. The sequence continues at coordinate 96,892,368 of CM031375.1, forward strand.
AAATTTGTGTTTTAAACTTTTATAAACAGCATTGTCTGTATTTCTTTTAAGAAAAATAGAGAACTCTTACAATATTCAAAGTACCAAAATGAGAAGAGGTTTTTTTCTTTTGGACAAAAAAAATGAAAAGAGTTATTTACATCGTTTTTAAATTATGTATTATATGTGGCATAAAATTCACTACTGAAATGGATAAGCATGCAGCTATCTGAGTGTGATGTTGTATTTAACCACGTTCTCTTATAGACACATTGCTGTTTCCCACACGGATATCACCATCATTAGAAAGCAGTACTACTACCAATACAATTTCTTTCTATTGATTATGAATTGAGAACGAATTTTTTTGGGGGGTAAGATAATGAGAAAGCTTTTAACATGAAAATTCGTTAAAATGTTAACTATTACTCTTAAAACATCGATTAAAGAAACAACTTGTGCACCTCACACTTATTTAATCATTTTTTTTTTGTAATTAAGCTATACATCTCTTACTTGTCTTTTTTTTTGGACAAACGCACTTGTTTAATGATTAAAAATAAATAAGAAAGTTTTTCCAAGTTAAATATAGTCTAAATTGTTCATTTGTTACCGTTCATACAATAATTAATCATTAGAGATAGGGATAACCTAGGTCTTGAAATTAAAAAGAGAACCATAACTAGCACAAAGAGCTAGGCCCCTTTCTATGTTTGTGGTTGTCTTAAAAGAATTATGATGTAATTTAACATGTAGAGTAAAATGATTGAGAATTTCTTTTTCCACATTCTACTCTTCCGTTAAAAAAAACAATTTTGTGCTTTTGAAAATAAGTCTCATCAATGATCATATCTTCTATGTATAAATAGAGTTTAATAGTGGTGGATTGACGGTTTAAAATAATTTTACACACACAACCAATTAAAACATTATAAATTGTCACATAAATTAAAAAAATTAATTGATGTGGCGATTCTAAATGTTTTGATTGGTTACGTGTGCAAAACTGTTTTTGACCGTTAATCCACCACCATTAAACTCATATAAATATGTGGTGGAGTTTAACATGGAAAAGGTGAATCCACTTCTATTAGTTTGGTATACACACCGTAATAATTATTGTATCTTAACTTAGAGATTGTAGATCCAATTATTCTTATACTAGAGCAAGAATGACACAACAATGTTGTATTCAAAAATTAAAATTCTGTATACATTTGGTCAAAGAAACAATCCATAATACCGCTAGTTAATAATTTCAGAGGGGGGACATGGAAACTTTCTGCTTTTGATTATTCAGTTCCCTCCTATGTGGGATTTATTCTCATAAGGACAAAGTTGTGCATTTCTCCCTCTTGAATTATTAACTAGGAACCAAGAAAAGATACGACAATTGACGTGGGATGTAAATTTAATAAAACATTTTCATAGTTATAGATGTTAAGCATAGATGAATATTCATTTCTCTCGTATGTGAAACTTATTTTCAATGTAAATGCATATTTTTGTTGATTCTTCTATTGAATTATTAACAAATTTTTCTTTTGCGAATAAAGTTTCTATAATTTTTGCAAGAATCCTTCCTTCATTTTTTTTGGTAAGAAAATACTTTCTTTTATCTCATGTGATGAATTCTACAGTATCTCTCATTTGACATATAATTGTTAATGACATGGAAACCACTATGTAGTGGAGTTAACATTTTACGATATATTGTCTTTTTTTTTGCTTTAGGTGCTTAAGTCTCAAATCGAGTAACTCAAGGTTAAAGAATATATAACCTGTCTCCGAACTTAACTCAATTGGTTAGAAACATTGCATAATTTATATGTGTGAGTTTCAGCCATTATGCTACTAAACCAAATATATATATATATATATATATATATATAACCTTGCAATCAAGTGACCTTCCAAGAGCCAAGTTTTAATTTTTTAGATCCAATGCAATTTTAATGCAGAATTTGATCCATTTTTTTAATCTCTTTTTCTGGGTTTATTTGAACTTTTTGATGAATGTATGAAGATGAGGAGGGAAGAAGATGAAGAAATGTTAAAAAAATTAAATGTTGGTGATGCACCGTTAGATACAATCGATCTCCATAATCCAGCCATTCCCTTTTTGAAAAAAAAATATCAAAGGCCAAAATTAAAAAATTAATAAGGTCTACGGTGGATCACCTACAATGTTAGTCCACTTAATATATTTGAGGTTAAAGTTAACCGACATGATCAAACTGATTGGCAGAAACATGTTTGAGGGACCGAAAAGAAATTTTTTAGAATTACGAGACCAAAAATAAAAATAACAAATAATTAGGAGATCAAAAGATCAATTAAATATTTTTTTTTATGATCTTCAGATCTTGAGTAAAAAGTATATTCTTTTTCATGATCGTCTTTCATGTTGATTTTTCTCACTTCACCGTATCTACCAAATGATATTTTTCATGCATCTTTTTCGACATATATCACGTTGATCTGCCCAGAATATTGATTGGTCTCTTACGTCAAAGAGGTTTTCTTTTGCTACAAAATACAAACAAAAAAGAAAATGATGCGTCCGTCTCCACCGGCACAAACCATCTTATCATTAACTTTGGACCTTATAATAATTCAAAATTCATCCCCTTTTGTTTTTTCAATTTTTTTCTTTTCAACATGTAATCTCACTGTTAAGGGTCCTGCTGACAACTTTGTTCAACACTGTGTGTGACTAAAAATATATCATGAAAAAAGTGTGCAACTTTTGTGATTTTTTTTTGACCAAAACACTAATTTGAAAATTGAGGGAATATCCCAATAGATCGCCTTGATTAATTCCAGGGAACAAAAAGATTTAATGTGGATTTTTAATGATCTTTGCTCAAAGAAAATTACGGCAATGAGGGTCCAATAATCCAATTATGCTTAATTTTGGAAGGCATAAAGGGTAACCCGTAGGTAACTTGTGGCAATTGATGCAGTTCCTTGCCCCTTCATTACCCACATAATTCATCATTTTTCTTATATAGTAAGTACATCTTTTTACAAATATTTTTTATAATCTTGTGTGGTATTTTTTGACGTCACAAAATACTCCACTTTTCAACATAAATGAACAGGCTATTCTCATTTGAGTAATCTTTATAATACTAAATGTTAGGTAGTCTTGACCTAACCCTAATGACTAACCCTAATTTTTTGTTTTGAAATTTTTTTATGAAAAACAATTCCTGCTGAGAGTTGAACCACAGACCAAGTTCTGGCAGATCACAACCGTTACCACTGGATCACTAAAGCTTTTTGTGACTTATAGTTGCTTTCATTTTATTTATCTAGCACAAATGTGAGTTCACTTTAAGTCATTCCCACAACCCTGAATTCCAACATCATTTGAACACGAATTGAACGTCATTCACACATATCATGCGATTCAACTTCATTTTCACCGCCGCAGGTGACCCCAATAACAACATCCCGCCGCCGTTGCAATTGCCACTTCAACAACACATGCCGCCGTAACTGCCACCGCCGGAAAATCACTTTCTCTCACTTATCCACACACATCACGCCGCCGCCCCAACTGCCACCTCACCAACAACTGACCGCCATAAATATCATTGCCAGTAACTCACTTTCTCTCACCGATTCACACCATCTTTCATCGAATTGACAAAAAATTATGACCAGTGTTGATATTAATTGTCTGAATTTTGTTAATTTCGAATCCTTGACATTAGGGTTTGAAAATCATTGATTTTGATATGTGATTGTGTGAATTTTAGCTTTTTCTTCATTGTTCTTTTTTCATACTAAATGTTAAGCAGTGTTGCCCTAACCCTAATGATTAGCCCTAAATTTTAGTTCTTAAAAACTTCTGGTGGGGATCGAACCAGGTACCACATGCTTTCAATTCACAACTCTTACCACCAAGGTACTGATGTTTTTTATGACATATGATTGTTTCAATGTTGTATATTCAACACAAATCTTGGGTCCCCTTTCTTTCAATCTTACAATCCCTGAATCATTTCTCACTCACTTTCATCTCTCTCACTATCTTGCAATTGAACCTAATAACCATAACACCATCATTTTTGACGGACCTAATTAATTTTTATGAAAAAAAAATATACAAGAAATTGAATCAGATAACACATGAAAATGTCATTTTTTTAAAAGTCACTAACGTCATTGCAATTCATTTTTTGATAGTAGTTCCTTTTCGTTATTTGCGGTTCCTTTTCATTATTATTTTTTCTTTCAATTACCACATAATGTTCCTTTTTATTTTTTTTCTTTCGGTTACCAAATAACAATTCCTTTTCATTATTTTTTTCTTTCGAATTACCACATATCACTTTCTTTTCCTTTTCATTTTTATAGATTTAACAGCTTTCGCGGTTATGACCAATTTCTTGGTGCAAGCTTTTGTATATATTTTTTCTTTTGATTTTTCATTTTTATTGCAGTTCATATTTTATTTTTATTGTTTTTTGAGATAGTTTGATAACATAATACTGAATGTAACTATAAAAGTAATAATATAGCCAATTTAATAGTTATATATGAAGCTATACAAAACTCGTGCGATCTATACAAAACTCGTGCATCGCACGGGTTAGAGTCTAGTAAGCATGAAAACAACTGGTACCTGAAAGAGTCGATAAATAACCAATTTCCATGATTTCGGTTTTGGTTTCCATTAATAATCCACATGATTTCCGGAAATATGATCTTCACAATTTACGTTCATATAATGCAGCTAATGGGGCCTTTACGATTTGATTCAAAGTCTAAATTTGAATTTAAAGATAAGTGTTAAATTTAAACTAACTAATGTGATACCGTGCTTATTTATACAATTTTAGTAAAAAAAAAAAAATATTGTAAATTAAATTGAAAATGAATTTACACAAAAAAAAATCTTACACAAAAATAATGTATATTTTTTTTTTGGGGAAAATAGAGTATATATGTTTTTTTTTTATTAGATGAAATGATATATCTATTGGAAACTCACCCACACAAGTGCAGAAGTCAGAGTTTGAACCCCGGTCATGACATTCGGTCTAGCAATTTCAACACTTTTTCAAGGTTGAGTTAGGATTTGTGGACAGTGTAGACATGAGCATAAATTAAAAGTGAATTTAGTATAAATTATAGGGTTAATAGTAATATTGTATAGTTTTTGAAAAAAAAAAACTACTATATAGTTGTATTAAGATATTTGATTCAACAATATTTGACTAAAACTCAAAAATAGATCTCTCAACGTAATTTGCTCTCCCTTTTCTCAAAGACGAGTTGCAAGCCACCACCTCTTCGCCCCAAATTCAAATCCGACTACTAAGATGTAGCCCGTTTCCATGGTGGTGCGATCAAGTAAGTTAGATTCGTGACACCACCTTCAAGTTTGGATGGGTTTTGTACTTGATGGGCAATTTTACAAACGACATCGTGTTCTTCCACTGGCCGCCGTTGTTGGGATGATTCATTGGTTTAGATATGGCTTCAGTCGCTTGTTTTGCGTTCGTAATCACTTTGTTTCTAAACCGGAGGTGATGGCAGAGATGGTGTCGTCATCTCTCCAGCAGGTTGATTTTAAACGAATTTGTTGTCGTTTGTATATAGAGATCTGGTGGTTCGTTAGCCTCATCTTTCTCTAGTTGGTTCACCCCATATTCACCTCTTCGTCATCACTTTAGTCGTCGAATGTTTGGGTTATGATGATTTTGAAAGTGTTGTTCTTGTCTAACCTGTTTCCTCATTTGTCTTAGATCATATCCATCGTGACTGAACTCAGACAGATTAGTTAGAAATGACTTATGTTTGTTGTGAATTGATTCGTGTTGGTGGTCAGTTCATTCACTATCTTGAGAGGGGAAGACTCACACAACATTTTTTTGTTATCTGGTTTCATGCTTGAATGTTATTTGTGAGAGGTTGCGTTAGGACTTGTTATTTGTGTGTGTGTCCCCGAATGGGTAGATTATGTGGTTTGAGTAGTTAGGTCACTACAAGAAATCTGGTTATTTGCCAGGGGCGGAATCCCTGGCAAAAGCGCGAGAAACCATGTGAATATGCAATTTACTAGGGGTTATTCGAGGGGCAGAATCCCTCGAAAATTAGGTCATCGCAAATGAATTTGCTAGGAGTTAAACCCCTGGCAAATTTGTGAGGTGCAAGCCCTGATATATGCCCTCGTTTTGCTCCTGCCAAAAGCCCTGACTATGTCCCTGTCAACCTGTCTGCCTCAACTCACTGCTTTTCTGACGCACTGCACCTCTGACGCATTGTCATGTCAATTAGCCATGTCTGGCGCAAATTTTACCAGGGGCTTTGCGAGGGGTTGCCCCTGGGAAATTATAATAATTAAAAAAAAGTTTTTCATTTTCTAAATTGTTTTTAAAAATCATTTTAAAAATAAGAATTATTTAAAATCATTTAAAAATGTTTTTTTTTTCAAAATTGTTTTAAAAAAACGTTTTTATTTTTCAAAAAATTAAAACAATTTTTTTAAACTATATTAAAAATTAAATAGTCAATATAAATACCATTTCCAACAAAGAGCCTAATTTGTCAATGGCGCTTTTTTTTTAAAAAATAAAACATAGCCTTTACCAAAATACATTGAAAAAAAATTCAAATTTAATAACACAACATATAAATAATCAGTTTTTTTATGTATACTTTAAAAGAAACAGTTTTCTTAACACAACATTTAGTCAATATATATCGTTTAATTTTAAAAAAAATTATAAACAGTTTTATGACAATTAGTATTAATAATAGTTTTAATGTTAAAAACCTAGTTTTTGATTATGCTATATTAAAAAGACATGTTTTATAAATTAAGAAAAATAGCTTTAAAAGAAAAACAATTTAAAAAAAACGATTAATTCTAACACTCCAGTTATAAAAGAAAAACAATTTTATAAAAACAGTTAAACACATCTACAAATTTAAAAAAATAGTTTTCTCTAAATTTAAAAAAAAATATTTTTTAAACAGTTTTCTCTAAATTAAAAAAAACAATTTTGCATATATACAAAAAGTAGTTTCCTAAAAAAAAGTTGAAAAAAAATTATAAGTAAATTAGTAGTAAAGAATAGTAACATAAAATTATAATAGGTGAAGAGATTTTTACCAAGTTAATGAAGTTTGATGAAGGTGGAGAAGAAGGAATTATATGTTCAAGAAGAAGGAGGTTTTCAGTTATAAAAATGAAGAGGAGGAAGTGTTGTGTTTTGGTTTTTTTTTCCAAGTGTAAAGCTCTGTAAAATGAAGCTGGAAAATCTATTTATAACCAAAAATAAAACAGGGCCAAAACAAGGGATACCCCTGGCAAATGCAAGTCTATGCCTAGTCACTAATGTAGCTACTGAAAGGTCAATTGGTCAGAAAATAAAACAGGGCCTTAATGCAGTTTGCCAGGGGTTAGCCCTTGGGGATGCAGCCTTTTCAGAAACATGTCAGCCATTGTCAAATCCTTCTGCAAAAGTTGTTTTTTGTCCAAAGTCAGGGTCAACCCCTGGGCAAGGCCCTGGCAAACGGTATGTCATTACTGCAAACCCACATGTTGTGTTCTTTATTTGAATTTCAAGACTCCTGCTCTCGTTTTGCCAGGAGCCAACATGCAAAAACGAGGGGCACACCCATGTGTCACCTTGGGATGCGTAAATGCAATTTTCCAAGGGCATCTCCTGGCTTAACCCCACGCAAATTTCCCAGGGGTACCAGCCCCTGGCAAATATCCCTAGCAAATAGCCAGATTTCTTGTAGTGGGTCTATGTCCGTCAATATTTTCTATTCTCTTTTATTTTAATTTAAATATATCAAGGGTGTTGTAGAGAGATCTCCATCTACACCCCATTTGCTTAAAAAAAATAGTATACAAATTTATTATCTTTAAATTAAGTATATTTAATATAACAATAAACTTGTGTAAACCTTTAAAGCATATTAGTATTTGCATTAAGAATATATTATATTCATATTTTGAAATAAGAAAATTTAATCCACTTGTAATTTATATTGCCAATTTTTGAAGCATGTTCTAGCAAACCATGACAAATTTAACGCCAAAACAACAATGTATATACTCCCTCCATTTTTTTCTTTTGATGTTTTAAAACTTCAACTATATTTCAAAATATTTGATGTTTTAGTATATTTAGTATTTTCTTCTCAAGTCCACACCATAAAACTATTAAAGGAGTTGTGACATTTGACTTATCACATGTGAATTTAATCATAAATAAGGACATTTTAGTCTAAAACATACAAATATTTCTATACTTTAATTACTCCTTAAGACTTGTGCCAAGAGTTAAAAAAATAAAAACGGAGGAAGATAAAGTTTGTATTTAAGCAGCGGGGTTTTTTTATATAAAAAAATAGTATAATTAAAAAAAATTATTCTTACAAACAACGTACCAATAAGATATAATGTCGATATTTTTTTTACACTAACCACAAATACAACTTCACTGAAATTGTTTTCAATGGAGAATGAACATCTTAATTAGGCATGTTATACATCAACTCGGTTGATTGAGTAAAAAAACCAGGTTTAATTATAAATTAAAATCGATTATTAATTACACATATTACTCCCACAAATTGCAATAATCATTCTTTATTGTTATTTTTATTTGAGCGGTCTACGTAAGATAATTAAATTTTAGTTATAAGTATGCAACTATAGAAGTGATTGGGGAATAATTTATTTCTATTTGAGGGATCCAGTTTGTTTTCCTTTAAAATGGACGGCATAATGGTGAGAGTGATTGAATGAAATTAATTTTCAATACTATGCCATCATAATCCAACTCGATGGCTACCATCTTAGTTTTGACTCAATTTCGTTCATATTGTCTTTGCATACCAACACCAGTCAACATACCCATTACGTCTACTTATTATGACATGAAAACTAAAGGATGCATTTTGAAAAAAGAACCACAATAGGCAAGGATATTTTAATTTTCATACTGACTAAATAATTAGTGTTGCATTTAGTAGTGAATATATCAATAGGATTTGATATTGGATAAATATCCGAAGGTACAATATTCATGCCGCATAATTTCACTTTAGTGTTAAAACTGAAAATTGAGCTTGTATTCATGGTTTGTTGTCCGATACGATCCAAGATTTACAGCAACACCAAAGTTGCGCATAGAGTACAACTTTCTATCCTTCAAGTCTTTCTCAAACTTGTAAATCAAAGTTCTTTCGCACATTGGCATGAATTTTGTTACCCTCAAAATGCAAATAATTCATTAAACATACAAACGAAATTTTCGATACAAAAAAAATATTCGGGATATACTGTAAGACTCCGATCTCCGAGACTACTAATTGAACAATAAATCATGCAACACAAATAATCGAAATCTAACAAAACTCCAATAACTCATACAAATTTCTCAAAGATAAAATTTCATCAACAATCAACACAGCACAACGGAAATAAATCATCTCAACATAAACATCATCTCGGGTCTCAACATAAATATCTCAAAATAAATACAATCCTCATAAAATCAACAAATAAGATAAATCCCGAACTCCTAGATTAGAACACCTAATCTAGACATCCTCGACAATAAGGCGACAAAAATGGAGAATAGGCGTGACGTCATCCTCAGCATAACTCAACGAGCACTAATCCTCAACTTGCAAGTCTACATCCACAAGGGTTGAACCCACAGATGAGACGACAATAAAACCACTAGAGGGTAAGATATACTTTCAACAAAAGGATATAATAAACGCACATAGGTTTCAGGCAACAACATCATTTAACATTTAAATATTCATCAACACTAAAAGCCTGGTTATTACTCATACATAAATCATAGTATACCCTCGTCATTATATAATTACCAACTCAATTATACATCACCAACAATTAAGTCATAATTTCAATTATGAATCATCAACAACACAATTATGAATCATTTCATAATTTTCACATGCCAACAAATAACATTTACCACATAAATGCACAATTTCACACCAAAACATTAACAAACACGACTCATGTGAACGCAATGCGTCTAATACGACTCTACATGCATGTGGTACAATAGTGATCTTAAATAACCCACAAATTTATTCTTGATCTTAAATCAAGCACCAAAGTTTATTCTTGATCTTAAATCAAGCACCAATAACTGACTATGAATGTATGAAATGTTCACGTAAAGACTCGACAATGCACATCACCAAAAATCATGATCTTAAATCATGCTACATTTCATCACCATTTTATTTGCATTATCAAATCAATACATTCCACACAAAACATAACAACACCACATCACCATTTAAATCACAACTATTATGCATTAAGCCACAACTATCATCATCATCTCATACTAACGCACTCAACAAGTTTAATCATCGTCATAACATAAACAACATGCTTACATTCTTCAACATTCACATAGTACACATTTCATGATTAAATTAAGCTAGTTACATTAATCCATCATTAATTCACTTTATAAACATGGTACAACATCATTCACACTTCTAAAATCATCTATCATGATCGCAAAACATTTCACAACTCAATTAAAGATAGATTTGTTGGAACAAAATGTGTGAAACAACTCTCTTCTGAATTAAGGGGGAGATTGTTGGAACAAAATGTGTTAAACAACTCTCTTCTGAATTAAGGGGGAGATTGTTGAAACATTATGTATAAACATATCTCTCTTTGTGGTTTTGATGATAACAAAAGTGTTAAATAGAAAATTGGTTATTTGCTAATGCTTTGTTCAAGTGATTTCAGAACCACGTGTTTAATGATTAGTAATTGATAATGGTTATGGAAGAACAAGCTTAGAGCAAGAAAGGAAAACTTAGAAGCAATGTTGCAGAGTTGGAAGAAAACTGGGTCTGAAGCCTAAGTCTGAAGGCAGCTTCTGAAGTCTGAGTCTGAAGGTCAACGAAAAGTCAACGTCTGAAGAAGTGCTCCTGAAGAGAGCTTCTGATGTACTGTTCACGCAGAAGCTTCTGAAGTCTGATGTGGCAAGAAAAGCAACTGTTACTGTGCGCATTTAATGCCTGGATATGTCAGAACAACTCAATGGAACAGTTGTCTCCCTGACTCAAACATTCCCCAACTTTTAAGGAAAGCAAATTCAAATATGGCTGCTGCACTCTGTTTTCTGCAAAAGCTCAGCACACAATTTCAGCTATCCTAGCCCTCTATTTGCAACGGCTCTTTGCTTAATTTCTGCAAGTCTTCAACAGCTCTAATTTCCTCTATAAAAAGAAGAAGAATTGAAGAAGAATTGGCCTAAGACTCTGTACAGAAACACAAGCTGCAAAACCTGAACTGCAATACTGTGTTTTAGTTTTCTGTCACAAATTAACTTAAGAATTCTTACAATTGTTTATCTTAGAATTTCTTAAGTGTTAGAGTCTTAACCTGTGTTGTATTAAGTGAACACCTCTGATATTTTATCAAGTGTTCAACCCAAACTTACCTTCTTTGTAAATCAGTTTGGTCTAAGTCTTAGTCTGCGTACTAAGCATTGTAAGTCTCATTACTTAGTGTTTTGAGCAAGTTGTAACATCATTCCTTTGTGGTCTGAGTAAGGAAGTCTCAGTACTTTGTGTCTGAGCATTGGGAAGCCTCTTGACTTAGTGTCTTGAGCATTAGAAGCGTCTTCCTTTGTGGTTGAGCAATTGGAAGCCTCTTCCTTTGTGGTTGAGCTGGAAGTCTCTTCCTTAGTAGTTGAGCAATTGTAATCATCTGATTATAGTGAAAATCTCTTGTTGGAAAACAAGGGGACTGGACTACTTCCAACATTTGGAAGGAACCAGTATAAAACATTGTGTGTCTCTCTTTCCCTCTCTCTTTTCATTTTGAATCCGCTGCAATACTCTTTGATAATAGTTCAGAACTTGTTTTTGAACTAGTCTTAAGTTTTGAAAAGAAAGAAACCAAGTTTTTGGAGTCCACACAATTCAACCCCCCCTTCTTGTGTGTTTTTCTCACCTTCAGTTGGTATCAGAGCTCCGGTTCTGATATTAACACTTAACAGTGTGTCAGTCTTGATCTTGAGAAAAACATGACCTCGACTATGGTACAGATGACAGAAAATCTAGATCACACAATAAACCCCCAATGTTTACTGGTGATCCAGAAAAATTCTCATGGTGGAAGAGTAAAATGTACAGTCACATAATTGGCATTGATGATTCTCTATGGGACATTATTGAAGATGGAATCACAATCCCAGTTGATGAAGAAGGTGTTGCTGTCAACAGAAGAGGACTCAGTGATGCTGAGAGGAAGATATATAGAAAGCACCATAATGTCAGAGGCATTATTGTGGATTTATTACCTCACACTGAGTATCAGAAGCTGAGTGACAAGTCTACAGCAAAGGCTATCTTCACATCCCTCTGCTCTAACTATGAAGGTAATAAAAAAGTTAGAGAAGCTAAGGCAAACATTCTTGTTCAGCAATATGAATTATTCAGAATGAAAGAGGATGAAAATATTGAGACTATGTTCTCAAGATTTCAGACTCTGGTTTCTGGACTTCAGATTCTGAAGAAGAGTTATACCACAGCTGATCATGTGAACAAACTCTTGAGAAGTCTGCCATCCAAATGGAGACCCAAGGTGACTGCTATTGAGGAAGCTAAGGATCTGAATACATTAAGTATTGAGGATCTTATAAGCTCCCTCAAAGTGCATGAACTGGGACTCAATGAGGATGAGTCTGTTAGAGAACCAAAATCATTAGCCCTGAAATCTAAAAGAAAGTCTGCTAAAGCTTTGAAAGCTATTGAATCTGAAGAAGAATTTCCTGAGGGAAATTCTGATGAAGATTCAGATGCTGATGAGCTTGCAATGCTTTCTAAAAGAATTCAGTATCTAATGAATAGAAAGAAAAAATTCTCTAACAGAAGCAGTAACTCTAGAGGATCTGGTTCAAAGAGGGAAAACCAGAAGGAATGCTGTTACAACTGCAAGAAGCCTGGGCATTTTATTGCTGACTGTCCTGATCTTCAGAAGGAAAAGTCTAAAGAGAAAGCAAAGAAGTCCAGCTCAAAGTCCAGCAGTTTCAGAAACAAGCTTAAAAAGAGTCTCATGGCAACATGGGATGATCTGGACAATGAGTCTGAATCTGATGAAGAAGAAGCAAACCTGGCCTTGATGGCAACTGCATTTTTTGATGCAGAATCCTGTTCAGATTCAGATGAAGAAGATGAGGTATATTCTGAACTCACTAGATTTGAGTTAATTGAAACAGTTAAAGATCTTATGAGTCACCTCAAAAGCAAGTTAGGAGAAATAAAATCCTTGAAAAATAAAACTAACTTGCTGTCTGAGGAAAATCTTAAACTTCAGAATCAAATAACTAAGTTTGATGAAGAAGTTAAAGAACTCAGAGATGAGACTCATAAGAAACCTGAAGCAATTCCTAATGAACATGAAATAGCTCTTCAGGATTTCATTTTAACTGGAATCAATAGATCTAAAATTGCCTCTATGCTTTATAATATGGTCAGAAACAAAGGTGAAGGCATTGGCTATGATTCATTCAAACCTTCAAATGAATCAAACTCACCTTCCTGTTCTGGAAATATTTTAAAAGGAAATGGTATATGCTTTGTGTCTGCTTCTGATAACTCTGAGAAATTGAAAATGTCAGAAACTGAGACTGAGTCTGAAGTTCTGAACAGCTCAGACCCTAAAGCTTCTGAACCTAAGGGTAAGTTGAAGGCAGATGTTAAAACCTTGCCTAAATCTAAGCCAAAAGGTCCTAAGCCTAAGAGTAGGAGGAAATCCGACTCTAAACCTGAAAATGTTCAGAGTCTGAAGAGTTCAGAACCTGAAACTAGTAAGTCTCAGAGTCTGAAGAATTCAAACTCAAAATTTTCTAAGACTGAGTTTATTAAAACTTCAAAATCTATTAAACCAGTCAATACAAAACATTTTCAATCTCTGAATGTTAAGCAAAGCAAGCAAAAGCAAACCAATCAATTTTCTGCTTCTAATTGTTTTAAGAAAGACAAAACTGAAGCTTGCCTTGTGACTGAAGCCAACAAAGTTAGAATTATGAGGAAATCAGAACCAAAGCACTCAAAGGGTCAGACTTTAAACAACTCAGAACCAAAGACTTTCAAGTCCCAGGTTCTGAAGAAATCTGAGTCCAAACCTTTGAGAACTCAGGTTCTGAAGAACTCAGGTTCTAAAACTCAGACTTATTCAAAATACAAGGATTCATATCCAAAGTATCAGAACAAGTCTGAATATCATAACTTCAGACACAAGATGAAAAAGCCAAAACCTTTCAGGATTAACCCCAAAGGACCCATGAAAATCTGGGTACCTAAGTCTGAGATCATTTCAATTGCAGATATGCTTGTCATTCAAAGAAAAGGAAAGGTCCTGGTACCTGGACAGTGGATGCTCGCATCATATGACAGGGGACAAGTCTATGTTCCAAACCCTGACTCTGAAAGAGGGAGGAACTGTGGGGTTTGGAGGAAGTCAGAAAGGAAAGATCATTGATACTGGTAAGATAGGTAATTCTTCCCTGTACATTGATGATGTTTGGCTGGTAGATGGACTTAGACATAATCTACTTAGCATAAGTCAATTATGTGATAGTGATTATGAAGTCCTGTTTAATAAGAACACTTGCACTGTAATTAACAACAAAGATAAGTCTGTAGTGTTCAAAGGGAACAGGAAAAACAATGTTTACAAAATCAATTTTTCTGAATTGGTTCAGCAGAAGGTAGTTTGCCTTCTGTCTGTGAGTGATGAGAAATGGGTTTGGCACAAAAGGCTGGGACATGCTAACTGGAGACTCATCTCTAAACTTAGCAAGTTACAGCTGGTCAGAGGCCTACCCAAAATTGACTATCACTCAGATGCACTGTGTAGTGCATGCCAAATTGGAAAGTTTTCAAAAACTTCTTTTAAGTCTAAAAACATTGTTTCCACATCTAAACCTTTAGAACTCCTTCACATTGATTTGTTTGGTCCTGTTGGAACAGCTTCAATCAATGGGAAGAAGTATGGACTTGTAATTGTTGATGATTACAGTAGGTGGACTTGGGTTAAATTCCTTAGAACCAAAAATGAAACATATGATGTGTTTTTCAAATTCTGCAAACAAGTACAAAATGAAACTGATTTGAAAATTTTAAAAATCAGAAGTGATCATGGTGGGGAATTTGAAAATGAACCTTTTGAAAATTTTTGTGAAGAACATGGAATTCTCCATGAGTTCTCATCTCCTAGAACTCCACAACAAAATGGAGTTGTAGAGAGAAAGAACAGATCTTTACAGAAAATGGCCAGAACCATGATCCATGAATCCAAAATTGCTAAGTACTTTTGGGCAGAAGCTGTAAACACAGCATGTTATATTCAGAACAGGATCTATATCAGACCTATTCTGAATAAAACAACATATGAACTGTTTAAAGGAAGAAAACCAAGTATTTCTTATTTTCATCAGTTTGGTTGTACATGCTACATACTGAACAATAAAATCTACCTAAAGAAATTTGATGCTAAGGCTCAAAAGGGTACCTTTTTAGGATACTCAGAGAGATCTAAAGCATACAGGGTGTATAATTCTGAAACACATGTTGTTGAAGAAGCTATACATATTAGATTTGATGATAAGAAGCCTGGTAATGAAATACCAGAGCTGGTTGAGAGTTCTGCAGATGTCAGATTCTCAGAAGAACCTTCAGAAGCTGAACCTAGTTCAGAGTCTGAAGAAGGTTCAGAAGCTGAAAACAATGAAGAATCTGAGAAACTCTCTGATATTGACACTTCTCCTGAAGCAAACCAAGACCAGCATGGTTCTGAACAAATCCCTGATGGTTCTTTGAAAGCTAATCCACCCAGAACCTCATTCAAGTACAAGTCTTCACACCCTGAGGAGTTGATCATTGGAAACAAGAACAGTCCAAGGAAGACAAGATCAGCATTCAGTCAGAATGAGTCTATGCTTGGCCTGCTATCCATGATTGAGCCCACAACTGCTGATGAAGCACTTGCTGATGATGGCTGGATTGTAGCAATGCAGGAAGAACTGAACCAGTTTCAAAGGAATGATGTCTGGGATCTAGTTGCAAGACCTGATCATAAGAACATCATTGGAACAAAATGGGTGTTCAGGAACAAGCTCAATGAACAAGGAGAAGTGATCAGAAACAAGGCTAGATTAGTAGCTCAAGGGTACAGCCAGCAAGAAGGAATTGATTACACTGAGACTTTTGCTCCAGTTGCAAGACTGGAAGCAATCAGGTTACTTCTTTCTTATGCTGTTAATCATGATATCATCTTGTATCAAATGGATGTTAAGAGTGCTTTCTTAAATGGTGTAATTTCTGAAGAAGTGTATGTTAAACAACCTCCTGGTTTTGAAGATGTTAAAAATCCAGACTTTGTTTTTAAACTTAAGAAATCCTTGTATGGTTTGAAACAAGCTCCTAGAGCTTGGTATGAAAGACTAAGCAATTTCTTGATTAAAAATGATTTTGTAAGAGGTCAAGTTGATAATACACTCTTTAGAAAAACTGTTAAGAAAGAAATCTTAATTGTGCAAATATATGTTGATGATATCATATTTGGTTCTACTAATGCCTCTCTTTGCAAAGAGTTTTCAAAGTTAATGCAGGATGAATTTGAAATGAGCATGATGGGAGAGTTGAAATTATTTTTGGGAATTCAAATCAACCAATGCAAAGATGGTGTCTATGTTCATCAGTCCAAATACACTAAGGAGCTTCTGAAGAAGTTCCAGCTTGATGATTGCAAGCTGATGACAACACCAATGCATCCTACCTGCACCTTAAGCAAAGAGGACAATGGCTCTAAAGTAGATCAGAAGCTGTATAGAGGTATGATAGTTTCTCTTTTATACTTAACTGCTTCTAGGCCAGATATTTTATTTAGTGTATGTCTGTGTGCTAGATTCCAGTCAGATCCTAGAGAATCTCATATGACTGCTGTCAAGAGAATCTTTAGGTATCTGAAAGGAACAACTAATTTGGGACTTCTGTATAAGAAATCCTTGAATTATAAGCTAGTTGGATTCTGTGATGCTGACTATGCTGGGGACAGGATTGAAAGAAAGTCCACCTGTGGAAACTGTCAGTTTCTGGGTGAAAATCTGATATCCTGGGCCAGCAAGAGACAAACAACCATTGCTTTGTCAACAGCAGAAGCAGAATACATCTCAGCTGCAAGTTGTAGCACACAACTGCTCTGGATGAAACATCAATTAGAGGATTATGAGATTCATGCAGATAACATTCCAATTTATTGTGATAACACTGCTGCAATATGTCTGTCTAAAAATCCAATTCTGCATTCTAGAGCCAAGAATATAGAAATAAAACATCATTTTATCAGAGATTATGTTCAGAAGGGTGTTTTAGATATTCAGTTCATTGATACTGATCATCAATGGGCTGACATATTCACAAAACCCCTAACAGAAGAAAGATTCAATTTTATTAAAAAGAATCTGAACATGCATTTTATCTCTTGAAAATATGCTTGAATCTGAATGAAAACTAAGATTCTGAGTTTATCATAAGCTAAGACTTATCAGACACTCATTTTCTGAGAGTCTGAAGAAAGTTAAGCCTGAAAAACTTCAGAGACTGAAGGTTCAGAACCTGGATTTTCTGACTATTGAATCTGATAGGAATCTAATGTTTGGTCAGAATCTGATAAGTATAACCCTGGGCAATGATGATTAAAGCTTTGAAAGTTTATACTCTATTCCTTCCAAAATCATCAATATAAAAATGTGATTTTCTGTTTTGATATCAAATGCTAAAATTGCTTGACAAACAATTTCAGTTAATATCAGTATGTTTTTAAACTGTTTTAACACAGACACATTTTTTTTAAATGCTCAATTTGTATCAGACATGTTCAGCTTTTAGAACTTATTTTAAAATTGGTATCAGTTGGTCTGAAAGAATTCAGCAGTTCTTGAACTTTTAAGTCCACACTGAACCAAATACTATATCTTGGTATCAGCACTGAACCATATTTTGGTATCAGGTTCTGATATAAGTTCAGCAGTATTAAAACCTTCAGTTGGTATCAGTAGACATATGATCTGAACCATTTTGTTTAAAATAGCTCAGATTTGCTCTTATACTGAACAACTATGTCTGAACAAAGAATGCTCTGATCAGAAGCTCTGAATTTTTTTTCTGCTTCTGAACAACATTCTATTTTCAATGCAATGTCATATACTCATTGAAAATCAAGTGTGCTCTGATGCTCATCTTTGCTGCTTGATTATCTATATGATTGCATAATTATCTCACATGTTTTTTCAAACTCTCTCAAAATTCTGAATTTTTTTTGAAAGGGGGAGAGATGTTTTCAAACTCTCTTACAAGGGGAGAAATTTTTCTGAAATTTTTTTCCAAAACTTTTTGTTGATGACAAAAGGGGGAGAGATGTAAAACAAGTATTAAAGGCTCCTGAGCTCAAAATATAAGTTAATTCCTGTCAGTAATTAACTTATGAAAGGGGAGTAAAAGGCATTAAGACCTGAGGCTCTGAACATAAGTTAAGTTCTGAATGAAATTAACTTATGAGAACTGATTTTAACTCTTAGCCTCTGAATTTATTTTTTTGTGAGATATAAATTACTCTTAGAGAGTAAAATGAATTTAAAATAACTTGGATAAGACTCAGGGAGCTCACAAAACTCATCCTGTGGATTATCAGACTTAGGGGGAGAGCTTACAAACCTCAGAACCTGAAGTCAGCAAGTTATTTACAATTCTGAGTGTTAATTTCACTTGATTGTTTAAAGTTGAGTTTAATTAACTTAGATAAGAATCAAGGGGAGCTTACAAACCTAACCTTGAGGACTGTCAGACCTAGGGGAGCTTACAAACCTCTCCTGAAGTCAGCTTGTTAATTAAACTTAACAACAATTCTGAAATTTTCACATTTGTGATTTAAAATGAACTTAATTAACTTGGATCAGACTCGGGGGGAGCTTACAAACCTCACACCCTGCAGTTAACTTGTTAATTAAGTTAACAACAATTTTCTGATTTAATACTTATGTTTGTCATCATCAAAAAGGGGGAGATTGTTGGAACAAAATGTGTTAAACAACTCTCTTCTGAATTAAGGGGGAGATTGTTGGAACAAAATGTGTTAAACAACTCTCTTCTTAATTAAGGGGGAGATTGTTGAAACATTATGTATAAACATATCTCTCTTTGTGGTTTTGATGATAACAAAAGTGTTAAATAGAAAATTGGTTATTTGCTAATTCTTTGTTCAAGTGATTTCAGAACCACGTGTTTAATGATAAGTAATTGATAATGGTTATGGAAGAACAAACTTAGAGCAAGAAAGGAAAGCTTAGAAGCAATGTTGCAGAGTTGGAAGAAAACTGGGTCTGAAGCCTAAGTCTGAAGGCAACTTCTGAAGTGAGTCTGAAGGCAGCTTCTGAAGTCTGAGTCTGAAGGTCAACGAAAAGTCAACATCTGAAGAAGTGCTCCTGAAGAGAGCTTCTGATGTACTGTTCACGCAGAAGCTTCTGAAGTCTGATGTGGCAAGAAAAGCAACTGTTACTGTGCGCATTTAATGCCTGCATATGTCAGAACAACTCAATGGGACAGTTGTCTCCCTGACTCAAACATTCCCCAGCTTTTAAGGAAAGCAAATTCAAATATGGCTGCTGCACTCTGTTTTCTGCAAAAGTTCAGCACACAATTTCAGCTATCCTAGCCCTCTATTTTCAACGGCTCTTTGCTTAATTTCTGCAAGTCTTCAACAACTCTAATTTCCTCTATAAAAGGAAGAATAATTGAAGAAGAATTGACCAAAGACTCTGTACAGAAACACAAGGTGCAAAACCTGAACTGCAATACTGTGTTTTAGTTTTCTGTCACAAATTAACTTAAGAATTCTTACAATTGTTTATCTTAGAATTTCTTAAGTGTTAGAGTCTTAACCTGTGTTGTATTAAGTGAACACCTCTGATATTTTATCAAGTGTTCAACCCAAACTTACCTTCTTTGTAAATCAGTTTGGTCTAAGTCTTAGTCTGCGTACTAAGCATTGTAAGTCTCATTAATTAGTGTTTTGAGCAAGTTGTAACCTCATTCCATTGTGGTCTGAGTAAAGAAGTCTCAGTACTTTGTGTCTGAGCATTGGGAAGCCTCTTGACTTAGTGTCTTGAGCATTAGAAGCCTCTTCCTTTGTGGTTGAGCAATTGGAAGCCTCTTCCTTTGTGGTTGAGCAACTGGAAGTCTCTTCCTTAGTGGTTGAGCAATTGTAATCATCTGATTATAGTGAAAATCTCTTGTTGGAAAACAAGGGGACTGGACTACTTCCAACATTTGGAAGGAACCAGTATAAAACATTGTGTGTCTCTCTTTCCCTCTCTCTTTTCATTTTGAATCCACTGCAATACTCTTTGATAATAGTTCAGAACTTGTTTTTGAACTAGTCTTAAATTTTGAAAAGAAAGAAACCAAGTTTTTGGAGTCCACACAATTCAACCCCCCCTTCTTGTGTGTTTTTCTCACCTTCAAGATTTCCAAGTTTAATTCACAACTTTCCAATCCTAAGTTATCTTTGATCATGCATCTTGTTAATCAACCTTGCACATCATAATTAAACACTCATTGATTAAGTTTAGGGGTTTGGGACTCAACACATGCCTTAGGAACCTTTAAAAATACGAAAAATTAGGTTTCGAGCCAAAACAAGGGGCGCACGGTCGTGCTCCTAACATGCATGGTCGTGCTCCCCTACGTCGAGAGTCACGCATGGTCCGTGCGGTAGGGCCTACCGCATGGTCGTGCCACCCTCTCAGTACAGCAAAAATTGATTTTTCGCGTTTTCGCGCAAAAAATCTCGTTTTAACGACATCTTTCGATCCCAAAAGCACCAAACTTAATTCAAAACATTTACTCATCAATACTCACTCAATTACACCTTAATCACAGCCTAAACAACTTAATCATAATCACTTCTCATGAATAATCATTACGTTTTTCACTTAAAATCAAACTTCGTCTCAATTTCACACTTTCACCAACAAAACATAAGCTTGTATAACAACACCAACAATATTTCATCAAGTTCAACATCATCATAATCACTTATTCAAACTATTCCAACAACAACTTATTCATTTAAGCAGCAACTTACTCATTTTCATTTAATTAAGTCATTTTTAGCAAAACACCAACAACAACAACTTAATTCTCATCAAAGCTACACACCCAACATAATATTTACATGTTTTTCATCATATGGTAGCAACATAATCAAAACAGTAGCAACTTAAGCAAATTCACTCAATTAATCAATTTTCTCAAAATCACTTAAATTGCAACTTATTTAACATCATTATTTCTCAAACAAAACACATATTCATGCTCATAATCAAATTCACAATCACCAAACATCATTCAATTGTCTTGTTAATCATCATCATCAAAATTCACAAAGGTATCAATTAATCATAATGAAACATGAGTTTTGACATGAAGAAAATGCAATTTCATCAAAGTTTAGCATGCTTAATTTAATCAACAAAAAGGAGCACGGAAATTCATCAAAAACAGCAACAATTATCATGCAATTAATCATAATCTAAAACACTCAAACCCCATAAGTGCTTATTTAACCCACTTGATGAAAGTAATCTCCCCTTTTACCTTAATTAATTCTTCACTTCTCTTGCTACTTCTAGTAGAATTCCCCTCTTCCCCAAGAACTCTTCTAGTTTCCTCTTCTCTAAGCCTCTTCTCTCACTCTCCTCTCAAAATTTTGTGTTATAATGTTTAACCTAATTCAACATCACTCACTACTAGTGTATTTATAATATGGTTTTAGGGTTACTCCCACTAATGAGTTTAGTCATAATTGTCTCACAATTATTTTCTCTACATTTATACTTCACTTAAACCCCCCATATTACTTATACACCACTATTCTCTAAAATTCAAATTACTAGTTCTAACGTATTTACAAACATGCCACTCACCCATAAAATGACTAAAATACCCTCCATCACTTAAAATTCCTCTAACCCACCAATCACACATAAATAATAAATTAACAAATATAATTAAATAAATAATAGTAATTAATAATAGTAGATAAATCTAATACTAAAAATCAGGTTGTTACATATATTCACTATATTCAGTGATGCACCCATCAGAACCATGTCAAGAGAAAAGGGGAGTGTGTCATGATTGACATCACAAACGAACCAAACACGGACAATGCGAATGACTATGCTCCATGATTCCTTCATCGGGTTGATCTAAGATGTTATCATATGTTGTTGCCATTATAATTTTTTTTTTATATTGAGAAATAGACATATGAAATGATTGAAAAACATGAGGTATGTATAGGTTAATAGTATAAGTAAAATATAATATGAACCAATAAAAAGTTTAAAAGTATGATGTGATAAAAACAAAAAAAAAATGATGTGATAAAACCCAAAAGAATGCAATTTGATTGGCTCAACAACATAAAAATGACACATGTTACATTATCATTGGCTAGAATAGTAAAATGTGACAATTTAATAAAATTTGATTGGTTTAGCATACTTATAATTAGAGTTGAAAAAAACATTATAGTAAACCAATGGCCCGTAAACCAAATTTATCACCATCTATATTTTTTGTCATTTTTCATTATTCATTAAGCACACTTTAATGAATGGTTAATCAAATTAATTTTTTTTTTGTTGCAAATCAAAATAAAAACAAACAAGGGAGGAATATTGGCCAATCAAAATAAAATAAAATAAAAAATATGATGCAATTAAATATACAAAATCATGCAATTTGATTGACTTATTATATAAAAATGACACGTGTTAGATTGTAATTGGCTTAAATAATAAAATGTGACAATTTTATAGAATTTGATTGCCGAAATTTGATCGGTTACTCTAATATGTATAATTAAAGTTGAAGAAAAAATCTAGGTACATAATAAGCAAATTTGATTTTTTTTTTTTATTATGTATGATCTTTTTCGTAGATTAAAACAATAACGAAAAAAATTCAGTTACGTAATAATTTTTTTGGTATTGAATATATGACCCTAACAAGTAACACCAAGGAAAAAAGTAATGATTAAAAACAATAATTAAGTTGCTAAAAAAAACAATAATTAAGGTAGCAAATTAATATACATTGCCTTGAGATATGGATATGATTACTTGTATATTGACTTGCCATATGAATTACATGTGTAAACATTTTTATGAGATTGAGAAGAAATTAATGATCCTTAGAAAATAGAAGTGACATACTCCCTTCTCCGGTCACATTTATACGCAAAAATCAACTTTTTAGATTCATTGAATAACTAATTAATGTATCTGGTCTATATATAGTTCAAATACATTAGTTATTCAATGAACCTAAAATATGTTTTTTTGCTTATAAATGTGACCGGGTATTCTTTAAAATTCTTACAAGGCTTTTGTTTATTATAGAGGTAAAGATGACTATCTTTCTCTCCATTCATAAAATGCCATTTTTTGTTATGCCCCTAGCAATTTCCCTCTATCGATCCCACACTCCAACCTGTTGCAAAATCAGAATATTTTATACCATTTATATTGTTTTAGTTATTATTGCCACCGTACCAAAATAAGGGTCATATAGGATTGTTTCACATATTAAGAAAAATGTAACATTTTTACAGAAATGCCCTATTTGGTTATTATCAATTGTAACACTAATTAGGGGTAAAGTTGAAATAAATAAATTAATGTTGCATTGAAAAAGTACTCCCTCCGTTTTACTTTATATGTCATTCTAGCAACAAAAAAATGTTTTAATTAGGGGTAGTATATGTCATTTTGTGATATCAATAAAAAATTTCATTATTTTTCCAATTTTGTCCCTTTAATTATCACTATATTCCTTTGTTTTACCAATGTTATTAAGCAATTATTTCATTCATTCATTTTATTTGCTCACACACAGTGTACTTATAATGGATATTTATTCGTTTTGCTAAATCAATGATAGCCACCTTTGCAAACTTACTACTCATAACTCATTAATACATTAGACTGTATATGTGATATTTATTTAGTTTGTTAAACCAATGTATATACCAATGAGTGTACTTTTGGAATGTAAAAAATAAACTTGACACTTTAATTCGATTTCTTGATCGTGCATTTGCTAAAATGATATATAATTTGAAACAGAGGGAGTTTAATATATGACAATTGTTTTGAGACAATTTTTTTTAAGCGACACATGATTAGGAGGAAGAGATTATATTTTTAGAAAGTCTTTTATTGTTAATATCCTGTAATTATGTTATGAACTCTGTAATTAATGTAGGACTCTAATTCTTTCTATAGTATTTAAGAGAGAAATACTCAATCAAACTTATTTGATTATTTGGGGCTACTGATCTCAACTGTGGTTTTTCTAAGATCTAGGAATTCAGGCAGATGGAAGGGCAGCTTGGTGCACACACACACACACTGAGATCTCATGGATATGCAGTTGCTAAAACACATGTGTATGATTGGATCATACTATTGCTCATTGTATTTATTGATATCATGTTAAACATGATACATCCATTCTTTCGCTTTGTTGGAGAGGATATGATGTTTGATCTCAAATATCCACTGAAGAGTAATACAGTTCCTGTCTGGGCTGTTCCTGTAAGTTTTTTTTTTTTTCTGATTAAGATATATATAACACATGTAAATGTATTTTTCATCCTGAATATTTACTTTAACATTTCAGATGCTTGCCGTTGTATTGCCTATGGTGATATTTCTTGTTGTTTATATCCGAAGGAGAGACATCTATGATCTTCATCATGCCGTACTAGGTATTAATTAACTTTTAAAACCCTATATTTGTTTGATTTCTAAGAAATAAACTCTATTTTGTGGTATAGGTCTATTGTTCTCCATTTTAGTAACGGCGGTGATAACTGATGCAATAAAAGATGCAGTAGGGCGACCACGACCAAATTTTTTCTGGCGATGTTTTCCCGATGGAAAGGATGTATGTCTTCCTCGAATTTTAGTTCATGTTTGTATGGGAGATTTTTCTCGTTCAAGGCATATATATTTAATTAATTGTTAATGACTTCTTGTTAGGTTTATGATGATTGGGGAAATGTCATTTGTCATGGTGACAAGCGTGTCATAAAAGAAGGACATAAGAGCTTCCCAAGCGGCCATACTTCATGTATGTAACATTAATTTATTACCTATGACTGCATGCATTTGTGTAAATTTATTAATAAACTCATTTAATGCATGTTTACTTGAATTTCAATTTATATATGCAGGGTCATTTGCTGGTCTAGTTTTTTTATCATTGTACTTATCAGGAAAATTAAAAGCATTTGATCGCAAAGGTCATGTTGCAAAACTTTGCATAATTTTTCTTCCACTATTTGCTGCATCACTTGTTGGCATTTCTCGAGTTGATGACTACTGGCACCACTGGACGGACGTGTTTGCTGGAAGTCTTATAGGTTAGTCCATTTTTTGCATCTCAAAATTAGTTGCAAATTAACTTAGCCAACAGTTAAACCCAAAAAAGAAAAAACTTCTTAGTGTTTGTTCGTATTGACTATATATGTGAGATTTCTTCTTTCAGGGATTGTAGTAGCTACTTTTTGCTATTTGCAGTTTTTTCCTCCTCCTTATCATGCTCAAGGTATGCCTCAGTCCAAATTCTTTTAGATGAAAATATGTTTCCTAATGTATTGGAAAATGTTTGTTTTTAGGTCTTTCTATATGCATTAATATTATACTCTTTGAACTTTTCACTTCATTATACACCTTTTTTTTAGAGGTTTTGACTCTTGACACTAATTCAAAAATATACTAATAATAATACCTATATACACTAGAGAATGAAAAGAGGGAATGATATGAAATTTATTGGCGGAACTAGAAATAATTTTGTGGAAGAGCCAATTCGTTTAATGTGTAAAAATATATATTTTATCAA
The DNA here is from genome assembly GCA_018208015.1 of Medicago ruthenica. Lineage (NCBI taxonomy): Eukaryota > Viridiplantae > Streptophyta > Magnoliopsida > Fabales > Fabaceae > Medicago > Medicago ruthenica. Next base: position 96,918,378 of record CM031375.1, read on the forward strand.
TATATTTTATTATTAGTTAATTCGAGTCATTATTAATTTATTATCTGCTGAACATGATTTGAAAGGTGTTTTATGGACATTTTAACATTAATATTATATTTTTTATATTATATTACACGTATACGTATACCGTAAAGATAAGGATTGTATTTTATATTATATTACACATATAATAAAAATATAACAATTTTATATTATATTATGTTTTACTTATGTAAAATTATATATGGATCAATTCAAAGAATTTTACATATCTGAATTAAATAACAATGGGGAGAAATAAGCACTACAAATATGGTTCATATTTGACATAATTTATGATTCAAGTTCATCGAAAGTTACGGTGAATAATCACGACTTAATTAAAATAATTTCCAGTGAAAAATTACCAAGTTGATGAATTTAATTCTGTTATGAACTATGGTGACAAGTTGACAACCATATGATGTTGTTGTTATTCTCTGCAGGTTGGGGTCCTTATGCTTATTTTAGGATGTTGGAAGAAACTAGAGGTATGACACAAGCTCCTAATGCTCAAAATGGTAATCAAGCCCAAATGGCCCAATTAACAGAAGCTGAAGTTGAGAACCAGGGGTGTATGGGGTTATCTTTAGCAGGGAATCAAACTTCAACATTAGAAGATGAACTTGAATCTGGGAGGAAATAAATTTTGTACATGTCACGGTTTTGCTCTTTGTAAATCATATCCTAGTGGGATTGATTTATTTTTGATTTATGAAAAATAGTTTATGCAAATAAATAAATTTTTATGTTAATTCATAAGTTTTCACTATTGAAAATTATATCTTCATAAGTTTTTTTTCCATAAAATACCTTGACAAAGTTATGTATAATATATAAAAGTTTATTTATTTGTATAAAAAATCTTGCATAAGCTAAAAAATAAGTCAATCCAAACATCCCTTTATTGATTACATGTTTTCTACTCCTTGTCCCTACTAACTTTGAAGCATACTTATTTTTGTACATAAGAGTCAAATTTGGAACAAGCTTTTTTATAAGAATCCTCTATTGATATACTTGATAGCTGACTTAGAGGTTGCTTGTTTTCTACTTGTAGCTTTTGTCAAATCACGGTAAAATTGCATATGTGCATGATTTGAATCGTACAAAAGCTTAACCAAGCATAAGCTTATTCAAACACAATTTCGTCATGAAAATACAACGTTAGCAAAAAATTTGAAGTTGATATTTTTAGGTGAATTGACTTTTGGTAAAATGACAAATATAAGCACACGCCTTTTCAAAAAAACAAGTACTAGTATCTCCTAAATATAAGTATAAATATAAATAAATATACATTTCATAATCATAACAAAGGACAAATACACATGGCATCTCAAAATCAAATACATATAAAATGTACACATGCCACACCATATTGTTTCACAGAGAATAGGTACACCAAAAAAAAAAAAAAAATTAAAATTACAATTTATGGACAATAAAAGAGAATAATAATAATTCTATACTACTAATAAATAATAAATAACATTAATTAGGTTTCCAATTACATTTAGTAAAAAAATGGTTTCCATTTTTTTTAGGGGAAATGGTTTCCATTTATATAACAAATTTCATTTTCACGATCCAAATGTGTCTAATTCAGTTCAAGTCATTCAATTTCATTCAAGAATTATTTAACTGATAATTTGATTGTTTTCAACTTATAATCTCTTAACTGATACCAAAAACCGTTCCCCTGCATCATAAAATAATTCATCAATTAGACATAATATATATATATATATATATATATATATATATATATATATATATATATATATATATATATATAATGCAACAACAGCAAAAACATGTTTTTGTATTTTATTAAAAAAAAATCAATTATTTCATGGTTACACACCCTTTAAAAATAAATAATACTCAAAGTTGAATTTCAATTTTTTACTAATTTCAATTTTTTTGTCAAGTAGTCTACTCGCTAGAAATTCACCTTTTTAAGGTGAATAATTGAGGTGTCCAAGTTTAAACTTCAACCCTTACATATATTATGCAATGTTCACATAAGCAGAGTTTAAGAATAAATAATACTCAAAGTTGAATTTCAATTTTTTACAAATTTCAATTTTTTTGTCAAATAGTCTACTCGCTAGAAATTCACATTTTTAAGGTGAATAATTCGGGTGTCCGAGTTTGAACATCAACTCTTACATATATTATGCAATGTCCATATAAGCAGAGCTATGCTCAGAGAGACGAAGTTTAAAAAATATTATTACATCTATTAGATTAAATTGGTTGCATTCATATTATCACCCATTGAAATAACTAGACCGTGACTCGTGCACGCGGGTGATATTTTTTATTTTTTGACAAAACTAAACGATATTCATTTATTCAAATTGATAAAGTATATCTATACAATATAATTCAAAATCGTGAAAAACAAAAAGGATGAATCTACGAACAAACTCACAACATCTATGTTAATAGTGTAAAACGGAAGATTACCTATGCTTATAAATATGACTATATTCAAGTCTCCGAATACTCATGTCTCTGGATCTACAAAGTTGACGATGTCAAAGTCATTGATTGACTTTGTTGCACTTTGCTCAAAGTTATTCTTTAAATCTAAATCAAATAAACACCGCATTAAGACGGGAAATAAAAAATACACCACATAAAGACGGGAAATCAAAACAAATAAACTCGTGCAAATACGACAGAATCACAAAAACAAACTAAATAAGATTGAAAATATGTGAAAATCACTTTACATTGTTGAGGATTCAATTGTGAGGTTGAAGTGCAACATGGTTAAGGCTCCGTTTGGTTCGAGAGTTTTGGAGAGGAGAGGAGAGGAGAGGAGGGGAGAAAATATTTTTAATTTGACGTGTTTGGTTCAATTTTAGAGGGGGAGAGGAGGAGAACAAAATTCCTTCGAGACCCACTTTTTGCTTTCCTCCAAATTGAAGTTTTTTGAAGGGAACGAGAGAGGATCTCTTTAAAATTTTATTGTATTGCCATAATTATTCTTAGATTAATTTAAAATCTCAATATTGTCCTTGTAACAACTTTTATTATTATTAGTTTATATTATCTTATAACAACTTTTATTATTATTATTATTATTATTATTATTATTATTATTATTATTATTATTATTATTATTATGTTATATTATCCTTGTAACATTATTAGGCTATATTATCTTTGTAACAACTTTCAGAGTCTGTTTGGCAAAACACAAAAACAAGCTTATGTCTTATAGCTTATAAGCTTGTATGGCAAAAAAAGATATGTTTGGTAACAGTCTTTTCATCTGGAGCTTATAGCTTATTTCAGGAGCTTATAACTTATTTTTTAGACGCTATTTCAAGTAGCGTTTGAACTTATAGCTTATTGTTTTTTCTTCCTCTTTTACCCTTACTATTTTATTTAAATACCAGTTTTACCCCTTATGTTTTATTATAATTTGAAATAAAAATAAATGTATTAATTATACAGGAAATACCAACGATCATGCAAAGAGAGATAAAAATGAGTTCTACTGCTTTTTCATTCTCTCTGTATCGTCATTCTCCTTCTCCACCATTCCTCTATTGTTTCTTCTCCTTTCTTCATCCATTGTTGTTGTTGTTGTTGCTGTTGCTGTTGCTGTTGTTGTTGTTGTTGCTGTTGTTGTTGTTGCTGTTGTTGTTGTTGTTGTTGTTGTCTTCGTAAAAAATTAAATGATATAAAAATGTCTTTTTATGTCATTTTACATCTATCAGCTAGTTGAACCGCTAATTTTACCAAACACTTCAATTAACTTATCAGCTATAAGTCATCAGTCATCAGCTATAAGCTATCAGCTATCAGCCATCAGTCATAAGCTATAAGTTATCTGTTAGCTTATCAGTTATCCGCTATTTTTGCCAAACAGACCCTTATTATTATTAAGTTATATTATCCTTGTAACAACTTTTATTTTATTATTATTAGGTTATATTATCGTCGGTCTATGAAATCGTAAAAACAAGCATTTTTGTATATTTAATTAAGTTTAAAGATAAAACAGTAAATTAATTTTAAAATCTCTCACTTTCCGTGTGAACCAAACAAATTTTTAATTAAAATCTCTCCCCTCTTTTGAACCAAACATATATTAATTAGAATATCTCCCCTCTCCTCCCCTCCCTTTCCCTCCCCTCTCTTGAACCAAAATATCATAAGGTCAATGCTTTACTCTTTGTGAAGGTTGGTTTCCCTATTTCTGTGAAGGTTTTCATTTGTGCAGTACACTTATGTACTTATTATTGATGAGGGTATTTTTATTCAAATTCGCAAATATGTATTCAAGACCATGCATTCAAAACTCAAAACTCGTAAAAGGTTAACACAATTTAAGGTGAAGGAGATACATGTTAAACTTACGGTCATTGCTCAAACATTTCAGTTACCTACAAGAGAATGCATAGGATAGGATTAAGGATGGAATAACTGATGTGTAATGGTTAAAGGATGAATATGACAAAATGAACGCTGTAAAGAAAATGCAGCAGAGGGGCAAACGGTCACCACTGAATCCTAATGACTTAAGCATAACTTAGAATAGGTTGATGGATAAAATGGAATATGAACTAAGGTTCGTGGGCGAATGAGGATTGATTAGAGGAAGAAGATGACAATAAAGGAGTTTTGATCCAGCAACATAAAGAAGCATGCAACTCATTTCGATTTTAGAGCAGCGAAATCAGATTTTTGAAGCCTTGTAGGAGTGCTATTGCGCCACCAGCTATGTCAAATTGACATGCGCTTGAACCTCGGCTAAACATTGCCTTTGAGAGCTGCTGTTAGAAACAGTGACACCATATTTTGATTTGAAACTGCACACTGGACAACCTCATCATCAAATAAGCAATGGAGTTTCCATTTTGAAATTAAAATACACGTTAATTGCCATCAATAGAACAATTTATTGTCTCAAGTTATGATTTAGAAAATTTAAAGATTTCAAACAAAAGAAAATCTTTTATGATAGTCATAACAATTACATAACCCTAGATGAAAACACAGCATTTTTTCCCTTCTATTCTTCTTCTCTAGCATTTTACAGACACCGACAATATTGAAGCAACAATTATTCTACCATCCCTCTATGCTTCACTGAAAAACAATAGCCATCACTATTTGACAGCGATAGTATAAGACCTATATGGTAGCTTGGCCTGCTTACCGTCTATGCTGCAATAAAAATGGGAACAGTGAACAGCATCCTCTTGCTCAAAACAGGATCATGTTACCAACTAGCAAGAGCATTGAGCAGTAAACCAATCCAATTTTGGAGATAAAGTTGTCACCATTAGAAGTCTCGTCACCACTAGAAGTCTCGGGAACAAAGCTTCCATCAGAAGTGTTTGTGGTCAATACAACAACAATCCAATTATCTTCGGAACCAATCCCAATTCCAGTAAACTTTGAGTCATTAAGATTTTGCGAGTAAAGAGATTGCGTGAAATTAGAGAGGACAATGCTCGGAACAAGGCCAGGAACACAAGCAGGCATTACAGATCCATCCCTTGTGTTGGAAATATTTAAGTGGCATTTAGTTAAAAGGTCTTCATAGTTGGGTAACTGAGGCTCAGTACCTGGTATTGTGTTAGCACCTGTCGTATTTGTACACGGTTGATTCTTGAACTGGTCAGCCAATTTTTCAGCAAAACAATTAGCATTTTCGTTCTTTGTTAGCGATGTCAAGTTCAATGATGTGCGGTACTTGTTGACTTCCTGATAAAGATCATCTTCCTCATCTGCAGAGGGTTGTTAAGGACTTAAGGTAAGTACAGTTTCAAAATGTCAGGTTCAATGCACACACGTTTATTAGTTTGTTTCGATTTCAGCTTAAAAGACGTCCAACTTGTGCTTGATCCAGTCCACCAAGAGAGATGGATTCACTCAAGCTTAAGTCTGAGCTTCTTCAAACTAAAATTCAATCACACTATGACAATGTTTAAATAAACAACGTAATTAACTGCTTATAGCATAAACACTTACCAGTTATGTTGTTTTTATCACAAAAGATAAAATAAAGTCAAACTACTTTCATATAAGCTATAAGTTTTCATTAGTTTACCCAGGAAAGCTTATGGGAATAAGCTGAAAACAGCTTATGAACGAAAATGTCATAAGTTGTTTTCATAAGCTCTCCTAAACAATCTGATAAATGTGTATCGCAATAGATAAACTCAAATAAGTCAATCCAAACAAGCTCCGTATCTATTTGCATGTTTATAAATTAATTCCAAATTCGCTGATCCTATCACTGTATTGAATCAACAAAACAGGATTACCTAACTTACAGTAAAAGTCATTAAATGCATTATCCACAATGGATCTATCTAACTATAGCAGCATTGAACTTAAACAAGCTAGCAGATATTTGAAGATAAAACATGAAAAGATATAATAAAGCCTAAATATTTTGGTTATGATATAATAAAGTGTTTTCACTATCAGATCTAGTTCTACATTGGCTATTAATTAAGAAACTATAAGTAAAGGTGAAAGATGTTAAGAGATAGAGAGAATAGTTACCATGGTCACAATGAACTGAGTGACTGAATAAGAGAATGGAAGAAAAGAAGAAAATAAGAGAGAGGCGAAAAAATGCCATTTGTTACTTCCAATTTTGAAGAAGAAGAAGAAGAAGATACTTTGATTTGAAAGTGGAAAGATGTTAAAGCTACAAGCTGTGTACCGCAAAAGTACCAAATAAGTTTGTTTAGTTTAGGACAGGAAACACGTGCACCGACAGTGTTTTAGGATATTAGTTTTTGTTTTGATAATCATAAGAAACAAATATATTAAAAAACTATTCGAAGCACACGATGTGTCGAGAAAAACAATAAGGAAGATAAAAAACCAAAACAAAATCGAAGAAGAAAACTAGTGCAACACCTCAATATATTAAGTTTATGCGGTGCACTGCCAATTACTGCAGGATATTATTTTGTTTATAAATATTACAATTATTATGGGACAATGGAGTAATTAATAAGCACAAAAGGAAGCAATGGGGCATGTTTGTGCCCATCAACAACATAGTGAAATTTATAATCATGAGAACACTCCTTTAAAATCTAAATCTTTATTTATTATTAAAGTAAAGTCTCAAGGAACGAGCATTGAAAGTTAACCAACTCAAAATCCAACCCTACCATTTCCCCCCAATTTTTCCCTTTCTTCTTCTTCCTCTCTATTCTACTTGCATGTATGTCACAATCCATTGAAGCTTTAGGAAACTCATAAAATTGTTGCAACAACATATCTAACGTCTCTGTTCCTTCAGGGGAGTCAAAATGAGATTCATTGTATTGAATATACAATGTATCTAAAACTAGTGTTTTCTGCAGCAAGAACTTTATTGCATTTAACTCTCCATCACTCCCACAAAAGTCATATATCTTGACAACCTTGAGTTTAGTCCAAAAACATCCAGGCAATGGATTAATGATGTTTCCATCAATTTCAGCCAAAGTGATCCCCTACCATAATTGGTTATATATATATATATTAGCAAAACATATTTATATACAATCACGAGCATATAATATGTACAACTTTTAATTTATAATTGATCCAAGTTAGGTTACCACCTTAAACTCAATTTCCTCTAGAAAAGGTGAATTTCTTAATAGTACCGGTATGCAATCCTTCACAAGACAAATTCACGGCTGATGATGAGGTCACACGAATCTTGACCAAATCAAAAAAAATAGGTAGATGTGCAGCTAAAAGAAATGGCTGACATAAAGCATGTGGCATGCATAATGGAAATTTAAATAATTCAAAAGGGTCATCAAATTATATATTAGTAGCGATTATAGATATTTATTGTTTGAATAAATAATAAAAATTTGAAAGATGAGATCACGTACCTCAAGTGCAAAGTCAGAGACTGATAGTTTTGTCATACCAGAAAGGGCTATGAAAAGTTTGTAGATAAAATAACCAGCGTGCAACATATTATTGTGTTGTTCATGAAGCTTAATAGTTGCATCAGAGACTAAGAATGTGTAAAACAAGGAATAATCATTCATGAGATCACCGTCATATGTGAATGATACCAGTTCATTTGCAAGGATTCTTATATTGCCATGATGATGATTTAGATCTTCCACTGCAGCAATATCATTTACATCATTATTTAATTCGCCTCAGCAAGTTCTTCTTCTACTTCTTCTTCCTCGTTGTTGTGGTGATCATCTTCATCTTCATCTTCATCATCATGGTCTTTCCAATCCCTAATAAACAATTTCTGAAGCAACGGACAGGTGATAATGATAGTACCAACCTTCTTCCAATTACAATCAATTAGGGTCATTTCCTTCAGGGACTTTAAACTTAAGAAAAACTCAGTTGTGCAATAATAATTAGGGAAAATAACATGTTTCAAAGTCAATGTCACAAGATTTTGAAAATTAATGGTAGAAGGAAGTTTAATGACTTGACTCATACTAAGTTCAAACTTGGTCAATTTTTCAGAAGTAAAAAATTGATCCGGGAGAACAAGTGGTTCCCGAACTGTATAAAGTTCAAGGTTTAATTCTTCAATTATAGGGTTAACAAAAATACTTAGCCATTTATTAGTAACCCTAGGTGCTTCCATACCAACTTCAAACAAGAGAGATAACTTTTTGAGGCTTGAAGTATTACAAACCACAAGCAATTTCTCTACAAAGTCTATGAATTGTTGCCTCTTTTCAGGTGCAACTTCATCTAATTCCAAATCTATTTTGTTGATACTAGTCCATTTATCAACCCAACTCTTGGACAAAACACTTGTCGCAAGTTCGCAACCGCTACTTTCGTTGGAAGGTCGGATAATATCTTCTGCAGGATCCCATCTGGTAGATCACAAAATTTCGTAATACTTTCATCTTTTCCATCCTCTCCATCAAGCATTTGACACTTGTTGTTGTAATGCATCGAGGAATCTGCACCCATGTCTCAAATAGATTAATTTTTTTTTTGTAAATTATGCATGAAAGTGCAAGTAAGAAAATACAACATATATAATTGTACCAAAAAAAATTGCAATCAAAATGAAAATTTTACAGCAATTGAATAATTGATAAAACTTGAAGATGAAAACAAAAGGCAAAGACTAATTTAAATGGTGACAGTGGCGGCAGAGGATTTTGCCTCACCTCTTTGATAAGACGTGAAAGGAGAAGTGTGAATTATAAAGTTAGACCAGATCACTATTTATAAATAAATTTTTTGACAGGTTTGGTAGGTGATTCTACAAACATAGAAAAATGATATGTAATAAAAAAATCTAATTTAAATGATAAAAAAATGAATAATGAATTTCATTCAACATTATAATTATTTTTTCTTTTTTGACCAAAGTTATTACAAGATTTTAATATATTGTAACTGATAATTGTATTTAGAGATAAATAATGTTTTTACTGTTTTGTTATTATACTAATTTGTTTTGACCAAATATATTATAATATTTTAATATATTATAAGTAATAATTGAATTTTCATAAAAACAATGATTTAGTTATTTTATTATTATTATTATTATTATCATTTTATTATAATAAATTTTTTTGACCAAAGTTATTATAATATCTTATTTATAAGGAATGATTATAATTATATATATATATATAATAATATATTATCTTGAATTTTTAAAGAGGAATATACAAATACATTTTTATGATTTCTGTGCGTATCTCTACACACACATATATATATATATGAGTTTGAACTGAAATTTTCATTACATGTTTCACTCTTCATTTAAACTATTTTATTTACTATTTTAACCATTAATATACAAATGGGTAGATATTTTGGGCTGAATTTTTTATAATTCCAATTATACCCTACAAATTTTCCTATACGGTTTAAATATATGATTGACCCCTGCAAATATCGTGCATTTGTCTTTTGGTCCTTGTAAAGATTTTGTTTTTAAAATGGTCCCTGAGCCCATTTAAAGTGATAGGTGGCAATCTGATGATTATGTGACACTTGTTGACTGTGTACTCTTTGCCACGTGACATTTTTATTAATTTTAAAAATTTTAAAAATTAAAAAATCTGAAAATTAATATTTGAATTTAAATTTGTCTTTTCTGAAATTCTGGCAAGACCTGGTTCTGAACCGTAAAACAGAGTATGCAAACAGCAGTTCAGAAGCAAAAATATAAAAGAAAGAAAGTAAAGGAACACAGTTGATTTGTTAACCCAGTTCGGTGCAACTTCACCTACATCTGGAGGCTACCAAGCCAGGAAGGAAATCCACTAAAATAGTATCAATTCGAAGTCCTATGACACAGCCCCTTCTCACTTAATCACTACCCGTGAAATTTCTACCTAGGAACTCCTAGATATAAGAACCCCTCTTACTTCCTACTCAAGCAATCACTGCCCCAGTGATTGTAAACTCTAACCAATCAACTATGATGAAGACACACTTCAAAACATCAAAGTCACTTTTGCTTAAAAGCTTTAAGTGAATTACAACTCAATAAAACTAAACCAACTCTAACAGATGAGTGGTGTACAGAAAACAAAGCACTAAGCTTACAGACTCAAAACACTAAGTATGACTCTCTCTTCTGTTTTGAATAAATTTCTTCAATAACAGCGTCCTCTATTTATAGCTTCAGCAACAACATAATTCTTGAATCAAATCTTCTTCAAAGATATATTCCCAGAATTCTTTAGAAGCAAATAGAAGCAATTATATTTCTGTAATATATTTTCCAAAGATTTCTTTGAAATATATTCACAAATAAAAGAAACAAATCTTCAACCAATATCTTCACGCGAATTAATCTGCCTTCTAGAAACATCAGCTTGGATAAATCTTCAATCAAATCTTCGAAAGATACTGTGAGAGAATTAACAGAACCAAGTCACACGAATGAACGCAGAAAACGTGCTTCTGAAATGCAGCTTCTAAAGGTCAACGAAAGCAGCGTCTGAACAGTGCGTCTGAAGGTCAGCTTCTGAACAGTGCGTCTGAAGTACTGTTCCAGCTTCTGAAGACCCAGCTTCTGACCCAGCTTCTGAAGACATACAATTGAGATATCAGCTTCTGAAGACGAACTACTTGTACATTTGATTTTAGCAAAACATGTAGCCAACAACCAAATATCCAACAATCTCCCCCTTTGGCAAATTTTTGGCTAAAATCAATTTCTTCACAAAAATAAGTTATTCACTCAACAAAGCACGTAACCATGAAGAACAACACATAAACGTAGCAACAGAGTCAGCAGCGGATAACACACTACGTTACAACCATATACTCCCCCTGAAACATACAACATCAGCTTCTGAGGACACACACTGCTCCCCTTGAAACATACACTCAGGAACTCCCCCTGAACACAGAGACTCCCCCTGAACTATTGAACTGTTTCTGAAACAACCAAACTTTTCTCCCCCTTTTTAGCCAAACAATTTGACAAAAACAATCATGTAATCTTCAGGAGTAGAAAAACACAAGAAACAGCAGATACAAATTTAAACAACCAAATTCAGTGGATATAACCATCCATCACAGACCAGTACATCACAGAACCTCAGTGACACTTCTTAGACCAGCAGTATCACACAAACAATACTCACACACAAAGTCTTCAAAAAAAGCTCATAACAAATTTGCCTAGTTGGCCCCTCAAATTTTCAAATTGCTTGGCATCTAAGGCTTTTATATAAGTAACATCTTCATCATCCTCAGCACACTGAACATAGGGCATGATGTCTTGAACATCTTGCTCAACATTATCCTTAGACTCACTAGGATCCACTTCCTTTCCTTTTAGTGTTTGCTTCTTTGGGACAGGGACCACCACCTTGCTCCATACTTTAGATGGTCCAACACTTGCACTCTTCTTGGTAACAGGAGTAGGCCTGCTGGCAGCAGTAACAACCTTTCCTTTCCTATCATTCACCCTCTTGTCAACACTTTCACATTTTGGTCTTCATACCTTCTTGACATTGACAACAACATGTTTAGATTTTCTCTGTTGAAAGTGCTTTGGATATCCATGCAGCTTGTAACAGAATGGTTTTATGTGCCCCTTTTTACCACAATAATGACATACCCAAGAATGAGATGCCCTCTTGTTCTTAGATCCTTGAGGTTGGTTCTGGTGTTCCAACTTAGGTTTATTCATCATTGGATCACATGATTTAACAGCAGCAATGAACCTTTTACCTGGATTTTGTTGTTTGTTGTTCAAGGTCCTATCATCAAATCCAATACCACTTGGTTTCCCTTGAGTCTGACTCTCCAAAATCTCTTCAAGCATATCAGTACCAGTATTCAACATTCTGACTTGCTTTTTCATGTGTTCAAGTTGAGAGTTCAGCTGGGTTACCTCATCTTTGAGATCAGAAATTTGTGTTAAATGATCACTTTTTTCAGCATGCAATTGACTGATAGTCTTCTTCTGATTTTCCAGCTGCTTGCAAACTTCTTCATAGGTACCCAGTTCTTCACAAGACAGTTCTTCATCACTGAATTCAGTATCAGATGATGTTTCAGAACCTGATGGAGCTTCTAAAAACTTGACTCCATCATCAGTCATACATCTACCAGTAAAGGCAGCAACATGCTTATCAGACTCATTCTCCACTTCTCCTTCTGAGTCATCAGACCAAGACACAGCCAAACTTTTCTTCTGATTCTTGAGGTATGTGGCACATTTTGTTCTAATGTGACCATATCCTTCACACTCATGACATTGAACTCCTTTGGGTTGATCAGCTCTTGTCTTCTGCTTCAGAATCTTCTTAAATTGTTTACTCAGCATCACAAGATCCTCTGATAAGCTTTCATCATTTGCTGCAAAAGCAACACCTTTCCTCTTTTTATCAGTTCTGGCTATTTCAAAGTTCTGAAGAGACCCTTTCAATTCCTCAACCTTCATGCTGGAGATGTCATGTGTTTCTTCAATGGCAGTTACCTTCATATCAAATCTCTTAGGTAGGGATCTGAGGATCTTTCTCAAAGGTTTCTCATCAGATATTCTTTCTCCAAGAGACTCAAATGAGTTGGCCATGTCCATAACATTCATATCAAAATCTTGTATGTTCTCATCCTCCAACATTCTGAGATTTTCAATCTTGTATGTTTTCAATAACAGCGTCCTCTATTTATAGCTTCAGCAACAACATAATTCTTGAATCAAATCTTCTTCAAAGATATATTCCCAGAATTCTTTAGAAGCAAATAAAAGCAATTATATTTCTAAAATATATTTTCCAAAGATTTCTTTGAAAATATATTCACAAATAAAAGAAACAAATCTTCAACCAATATCTTCACGCGAATTAATCTGCCTTCTAGAAACATCAGCTTGGATAAATCTTCAATCAAATCTTCGAAAGATATTGTGAGAGAATTAACAGAACCAAGTCACACGAATGAACGCAGAAAACGTGCTTCTGAAATGCAGCTTCTGAAGGTCAACGAAAGTCAGCATCTGAACAGTGCGTCTGAAGGTCAACGAAAGTCAGCGTCTGAACAGTGCGTCTGAAGGTCAACGAAAGTCAGCGTCTGAACTGTGCGTCTGAAGGTCAGCTTCTGAACAGTGCGTCTGAATTACTGTTCCAGCTTCTGACCCAGCTTCTGAAGACATACAATTGAGATATCAGCTTCTGAAAACGAACTGTTTGTACATTTGATTTTAGCAAAACATGTAGCCAACAACCAAATATCCAACATTTTCGAATATTTATTTTTATTTAAATTTTTTTAAAAAAATTATTCAGATTTTTTTTCAAAAATTTTCAGATTATAAAATATTCAGATATTGAATTTCTTTTTTATTTCAGATTTTTAAAAACTAAAAAAAACTTTTTAATTTTGAAAAAAAAAATCTGAAGTTATTTTCTAAATTTAAATTACGAATTTTTTTCTTTTAATTTTGGAAAATTGATTTCCATATTATTTTATTTTTTAGTAGAAATAAAAAAAAATTAATTTCGACTTAAAATTCTGAAAATACTTTTTTCTAATTTACGAAAAATCTTTTCTAATTTTATGATTTTTTTTAATTCTAGAAATTAATTTCCAGGTTTTTTATTTTTTTTAAAAAAGTTAAAAAATCTTTTTAATTTCAAAAGAAAAATCTGAAGATAAATTATCTAATTTTCAAAAAATATTATCTATGTATATTTTTTTAATTTACGAAAAAGATCTTTCCTGAATTTTTTATTTTTGAAAAGAAATCTGGAATTTTTTTTTTAATTTTGAATTTTTTTCTAATTTAAGTTTTTTTGATAATTAGGTTCCAGAATTTTTTACTTTTTTTAGAAAATATTAAAAAAAAATATTTTTGAAAAAAATCTGAATATTTTTTTTTATTTCAATTTTTTTCTTATTTTTTAATTCAAAAATTAATTTCCAGATTTTTAAATTGTTTTTAAAATTTTTAAATTAATATAAATGCCACATCATTTGCCACGTGGACACTTATACACAGTCAGTGTGTGCCACATAGACATCAGACTGCCACCTATCAGCTTAAATGGGCCCAAGGACCATTTTAAAAAACAATTTTTTTGCAAGGATCAAATGTCAAATGCATGATATTTGTAGGGACTAGTCATATATTTAAACCTTTATATATTAATGTTATACTGTTGGTGGTATTAAATAAGATAAGAATTTATATTAATGTTATATTATATTTGTTAAATTATTGTTGTCATTGAAAAAATAAACATGGTTTTTTGACTTTGTTTCAATTTGAAAGTTATAGATAATTTTACTTATAATTTTAATCAAAATCAAAATTTTATATAAATTACCGTTCGTAATTTACACACGTTAGCGCAATAAAAAGAGCGAAAAGACGGACCGTCTTTTCGCTAGTGTGTGTCTATCTATATATATATATATATATATATATATATATATATATCAAAGGTCATTTCTATAGCCTATATAGATGTGATCTTTAATGCATATTACTTATCATAAAATTATATTTACTTATATTATTTAATTTAATGTTATATATGCCGGAGGAGATTATTGGTAATACAAATTGTCAACTTAGTAATTTATTTAACCTTTTTTAATTAAAAGGAATTAAAGGGGTTTAAAGTTGCGTGTTTGAATTGTGTGTACAATGCAAGTAGTATTTTGTTTGCAGAACGTAAAAGTTTGTTTCAGAGGTTTGTCGGCGATTAGAATTTTTCGAATCTTCTTTGTCTTCTTTGTCGAATTAATACAATATTCAATACCAATTATGACTAACTACTTGATAAACGATGATTTGATTATTAAACCGTTATAGATCTATAGAATTACTTATGGTAACTATGCTTAACTAGAGCGATATGAAGTAAATTCTCAATGAATGAATCATAATTTAACAATCATACTTAAAACTTTAATTTGATTAGGATAAGTAAGCAATTTTCAATTTAGTTCTTATTCAGGTTAAAGCAATGTATGTCAGCCTTATACTATAATATAGAGATCATACATAGACAAGTCATTGGTCTTATTTCTGTCTAAGGTCTAATTATATACAATTAAGGCTTATTTGTGGTTAGGGGTCTAAAAACATTACGTTCGGAACCATTGAAAATTCTATAAGACTTAAATCATATCTGAATAAAGGAATTGCATTAATGAATTCTAACAAATAAACATAGGTTCATCTTAGAACCCTAATCAGAGGGTGTTTGGTTTCTCACAGCCACAAAAAACATAAACATGAAAGAATTACAAACATACCCAAAGAGAGGTTGGAAAACTTCTAGATGCTCCTTGATGCTTGCCTTCAACTTGCACCATTGAGTTTCTGAATGAATAAAAATGTTTGCAAGAGTCTTTGTTTATAGTAAAGTTTCCACATGGGTTAGAACTGAGTTTTTGAGCTTTTTCCACTGATCTAGCTTGCAAATTAAGCAATTTGACAATTTTTCTAGGAACCATGCGCCTGGGGCAGGGAATTTTGCCTTCATGCAGGTGCCATGCGCATGGGGCGCACCCTAGTGGAGCATGGGGCAGGAAAATGTGCGCAAAATGCAGTTTTTCTTCGTTGTTTGAGTGATCTTCATTCATGCTTTCATCTTGAGACTTGAGACATTATTTTCCCTCATTTTATTGCCATAAAACCCTTTTTGAACTCCATTGATCTTCATTGCCATGCCTCCATAACTCCATGTGATGTCTTGATTTGCCGATTTAGATGATTTCTCACTAAAAGGACTAAAAGCACCTATGAAGTTGTCGATTTTGGGTGGAAATAGAATTACATGGACTCAAATGTCCCTTAAACCATAAGAAACTTCTCTAAAACATATCTAAAATGACCTCAAACTCTATTAAATCGACTCAAAAACATAGCTAAAATTTCATCAAATATCCTGTCATCACTAACCCATGTGAATTTCTTTCCTCAAATATCCTGTCATCACTAAAATATCCTGTCATCAAATATCCTATCAATGGGCTATCAACCAGTCCCATGTTGTGAATAAACTGGCTGAACTCATCCATCCCAGCTCGCATGCTCATGCTACTCACACCTTTCCTTTTTTGTCTTGATACAATGACATTGAAATCACCGCACACGCACATTCTGAGTCTACATTTTCGTTTCTGAGAGATAAAAGCTCCTCCCACAACCTGCACTTCCCATAAATGTTACATGCATCATATACATTTACAATATATAAAGCAGTCCCCTTCCAGACAACAAAAAATCACCTTAACTTCAATGCAAATAGATGCTTAAATAAAGCAGTCCGCTTCCAGACAACAAAAGTATCACCACATATATATATATATATATATATATATATATATATATATATATATATATATATATATTAATAACAATGATGGAAGGGAAAAGTACAAGGGAAACTAAGCCACCGAAAATGAATTAGTACAAAAATCAGCTTCATTGCTTTTTTGCCTGAAAATAAATAAAAAACTATAAATTAATAACACCGTCATAATAATAACTTCTCGCTATGTATAAGAAGTTAACTCAATTAGTTACCTAACAGATACCCAAGAAATTCTAGATAGGAGGTTTAGGGTTCAAATTCGTGAAACTAATATAACTACTAAATTTGTTATAGAAACTAATATAACCAACAAAATAGTGTTCTTATAAACAAATTTGTTTAAGGCTATAACTAAAAAGATAAAACCACTATGCGTGCTCTTTATATATAATATATATAATCGTTATCGATATTCCCACACCTTCCGTGATTTGGGTCCAAGGAATTCTCTTTTGCCAAATGTAGTTTTGTGAATGGAAAGTAAATTTAACAAAAGTATAAGTTGATTCATTTAATTACTAGAAGATTCATTAACAAACGATCATTTGAAATTTTCTCATAAAACACTATTATTCACATTGCAACATGTTACTCAAATTCACTAGCAATTTAACAGGGGTGGCATTTGGGCTAGGAATGGGAAGTTTTTTCCAATTATGGGAAAAAAATTTCAACCATTAGATTAATGAGGAACATTAATCTTATCATGGACTGCCTACACTATATTTTTTTCTTTCTCTTTTACACTCTTATATTTTTGTTTAGATTTGGAATTTTTTTCTTTCCTTGATCTGGAAACAATTGGCCGGATTTTCTCGTGCCCACGCGGGCGCGCGCCCGCCCGTATTATTAAGAGTGACTTAGAAGTTGAATTTTTTCACAATTTTTTGCAGGCATGTTCAGGACATAAAAACAACATCGGCCACAAAAAACGAGAATTTTCCGACAAGGGACGGATTAAATATGAATTTTTTACACGCCAAAAACTCAAAAACGTGAAACAACAAAACATACACCTAGAAAACGAATTTTGAGCTGGTTGTTTGCAGAAACCTCTATAAAAATACATATAGAGGATCTGTAAAGTTTCGTAGCATTCCGACAAAGCCTCGATTTATTTTGATTTTTCGACCGACACGCGCAAAATCGCATTTTTTTTCCAAAATAAATCGAGGCTTTGTCGGAATGCTATGAAACTTTACAGATCTTCTATATGTATTTTTTTTAGAGGTGTCTGCAAAAAAACCAGCTCAAAATTCGTTTTCTAGGTGCATGTTTGTTGTTTCGCGTTTTTGAGTTTTTGGCGTGTAAAAATTCATATTTAATCCGTCCCTTGTCGGAAAATTCTCATTTTTTGCGGGCGATGTTGTTTTTATGTCCTAAACATGCATGCTAAAAATCGTGAAAAAATTCAACTTCTAAGTCACTATTAATAATACGGGCGGGCGCACGCGCCCGTGTGGGCGCGAGAAAATCCGGTCAATTGTTTCTAGATCAAGGAAAGAAAAAAAATTCCAAATCTAAACAAAAATATAAGAGTGTAAAAGATAAATTAAAAAAATATGGTATAGACAGTCCATGATAAGATTAATGTTCCTCATTATTCTAATGGTTGAAACATTTTTTTAAATGGTGGAAAAAAACTTCCCAGGCTAAATGCCACCTTTAACCGGAGATAAGCTGACTCATTTCATACTGAATTTAACTTTGAGGCCATAAAGCTGAAGTTTCAGTAGCATCATCCCTTTTCTACTAACAAAGTTGTAGTTGTTTCCTTTTCTATTCATTAGGAAGTTTGTTTGTCCTTCTGGTACTTTCGTTTTCTGTATCAAAATATGTATCACAATCAATGTTGCGTCACTTTTACGGTCACTTTCTTCCAAAGAAATATAGCTAATATACGCATATCAATGCAGCCTCGGCCATAATCATTATGTTATCCGAACAACTATTTTTTAGATAACTTATAAGACAACCAAATATGTACAAAGAAATGTAGATATTTATATAAAAATAAAAAAAATAGAGAGAGAATAAAAACAAAATAAGAGTGGGAGAGAGAATCGTCTCAAAAGTTCGCCTTTGCTTTTCGCGATCACTCTTCTTCATAGTCATCATTTCTACCACGTTTATTATTTGAACCAAGCAACCTAGTTGTCATACTTGAAAGCCTGAGTTAATGTTTAACTACATTTTTTATTTTGAATTCATAGCAATACATAGAGAGTAAATATAGCAACACATACTATTTCAGTCAAAATAAAAATCTTCCAACATATATCAAGGTTCTTGAAAATTTTATCAGAATAAAATAAACTATGAGATCGAATTCGAATTTCTTCTACTCGTTCATAAACCTAAAGATATTCGACAATATTAAAAACCAGTTCAAAGATTGAACCAATGAGACTTGTGGGTCATAACTGTTGGAACAAAGTTGCGCAGCATTAAGATGGAACAATGGATAATACGAAAACAGGGAAGAATGAAAACGTAAAACAGAGCATTCAAAATTTTTGTAAATGTGAATTCATTGATTATTGAATACGTACACTTACAGGACTTTATATACACAAAAAATGTCACTTGCTTACATCACAAGCTAAGTAACAACCTCTAACAAACTCTTAACAACCTCTAACGAACTCTTAAACAGACTAAGACTCTGGCTTCTGAAGCTTCAGACGCTGAACTTCAGCTTCTGAAGCTTCAGACTCTGAACTTCTGCTTCTGAACGTTCAGACTCTGAACTTCAGCTTCTAATCGTTCAGTATCTGATTTCACTACAGTTATGGATTAACTCTCAACACTCCCCCTTAATTCATAACTGTTGAGGACACCAAGTTTCTTCCTCAAAAACTCAAATCTGTCAATCTTCAAAGTTAGAGGTTTCACAACTTCACACTTGAGTTCTTTCATCACAGAATTCTGAACATACACACCAAACTCAACTGAACACTTTCTTTTCTTGCCTGCAACTCAAAAACTGGAGGTTTATGCAATAAGCCTCTAGCCACCACTCTTGCTTTATGCTTTGAAACCTTGCCATCTGGATTCAACTTCACTTTGAACACCCATTTCACATTAATTTTCCTTTTCTTGTCTGGCAAGCTGACAAGTTCCCAGGATTGATTCCTTTCAATTGATTGCAGTTCTTCTATCATACCTCCTTTTTTCACATCAATTTTCAGTGCTTCTGGTTCAGATTCTGCTAGTAATGCAAAATGAATAAGATCCCCTTCATCATTCACTGCATTATCAGGGATGATTTCACAATCATTCAGCCTGCTAGGTGCTTGTCTGGCTCTCTGAGGTCTCACTGGTGCTACATCTACTACTGGATCATTTTCAACATCATCATGATCCTCTTCATGTTCTGATTCATCACTTGAATCAGGGTATATACAGCTTTGCTGAACCTCACTGCTATAAACAGGTTCACTTTCCCATTTCCACTGCTCATCTTCATTCACTATCACATCTCTACTGATATGAACTTTCTGAGTTACAGGGTTGTACAGCTTGTATGCACCAGTTGGATGATAACCTATAAGTATCATAATCTCACTTTTATCTTCAAGCTTAATTCTTCTAGCATCTGGCACATGTTTGTAGCACAAAGAACCAAACACCTTGAAGTGCTTCACACTGGGTTTCCTTCCACACCAGGCTTCTTCTGGTACTTTCAAATTTAGCTTCTTTGTAGGGCATCTGTTTAGGATGTAAGCAGCTGTGGTGACTGCTTCACCCCCAAACTTGTGTGGTAGGTTCTTCTGCTTAATCATGCTTCTGCTTAATAATTCTTCTGCTTAATCATGCTTCTGGCCATGTTAAGCAGGGTTCTGTTCCTTCTTTATGCAAGACCATTGTGTCGTGGTGTATATGGGGCTGTTACTTCATGAGTAATACCTTGATTCATGCAGAAAGCTTCAAATTCCTTGGATGTATACTCACCTCCACTATCTGTCCTCAAAATCTTAATAGCTTTATCACTCTCTTTCTCTATTAAGACTATGAATTTTTTGAATACCTCCAAAGCTTCACTCTTAAGTTTAATAGTATACAACCATATCATTCTTGTAAATTCATCAACAAAAGTAATGAAATACTTACTACCACCCAAAGAAGGTACCTCAAAAGGTCCACAAATATCAGAATGAACTACTTGTAATGCCACACTTGCTCTTTTAGGAGCTTCTGACACAAAGAGCAATCTACTCTGCTTGCTCTTCACACACACTCCACAAATAGTTTTTCTGATATTCAATTTAGGTAAACCATGCACCAATTCTTTAGATTCCAATTCACTAAGGCTTCTAGAATTCAAGTGGCCATACCTCAGATGCCATAGGACTTCAGCATCTTCACTCACTGTTGCAGACAGACACATCATCTTATCACTTGAGATACTGTATCTGTAGGTTCTGTTCTTTGACAGGGTAGATTTCAGCACTAAGTTCTTCCTTGCATCAAACAGCTTCAATGAATTTCCATCCATTGCTACTGAGAACCCCTTCTCCACTAACTGACTTATGCTCAACAGATTGCACTCCATATCTGGAACATAGAACACATCTTCAATAATGATTTTCCCACCATCATTGCTCTTAATCACCAAATTTCCACTTCCTTCTGATGCAAGTTTTCTGCTGTCAGCTAATTTGATACTAGTTTTCTTGCTAGAATCAAAATTAGTTAACCATTCTCTATGAGCAGTCATATGATTAGAGCACCCAGAATCAAGATACCACTCTTCACTCTTGATCTTTTCTTCACATGTAGTAGCCATCAACAAGACTGTATTGAGATCATCTCCATGAGCTATATTTGCTTCCTCATCAGTTTCTTGATCTTTCTTGAACCAGCATTCATCAGCAAAGTGTCCATACTTTTCACAATTGTAGCACTGAACTTTTCTCTTATCAAACTCCTTCTTCTTATTCTGACCTTTGCCAGAACCTCCTCTTCTTGAAGATTCAGTTCTGTCATCAGTCTTAGACTTTCCATTGTTGGGCCAGTTTGCTCTTCCTGATCCCTTTTTCTTGAAATTCTTGTGATTTTCCTCTGTTTTTGCTTGAAGGGCTTGTTGTTCAGATCTTTCAGAACCTCTATCAATCACTAACAGCTCATATGCTTCCAGTGAACTTCGCAATTCTTCAATCTTCATAGTTGTAACATCCTTTGCTTCTTGGATTGCTACTACTATGAAATCAAATTTTGGATTCAAGGATCTCAATATCTTCTCTACTACCATATGATCTGAGATGTTTTCACCACAATTTTTCATCAGATTCACAATCTCAATCACTTTTGAGAAGTAATCACTTACTTTCTGATCTTCCTCCATTTGCATCATCTCATACTTCCTTCTATATGACTGCAACTTGACTTGTTTCACCTTTTCTCCCCCATTGTGATAGTTTTCCAGAATATCCCACGCTTCTTTGGATCTTGTGGCCTTTGAAATCTTCTCAAAATGTTGATTATCAACATTTTGTTGAATGTAGAACAGAGCTTTGCAATCTTTCTTCTTCGCTTCTTTGAATGCCAATCTATGTGCTTCAGTTGGATTTGCCCCCAAATCCTCATAGCCATTCTGCACCAGATCACTCACATCTTGCGCTCCAAAGAGTGATTTCATCAATGCGTTCCATCGTTCCCAGTTCTTGCCATCAAGAACCAGAATATTCGACACAAAACCATTGTTACTCATCTTTGCTTTGATCCAGAAATCAACACACACCTCACTCAGTGTTTCCCAATGATGATTTCCCCTCACAATTCACTCGTGTTTCCCTAAGATTTTAACCCAGACTCTCTATACCAATTGTTGGAACAAAGTTGCGCAGCATTAAGATGAAACAATGGATAATACGAAAACAGGGAAGAATGAAAACGTAAAACAGAGCATTCAAAATTTTCGTAAATGTGAATTCATTGATTATTGAATACGTACACTTACAGGGCTTTATATACACAAAAAATGTCACTTGCTTACATCACAAGCTAAGTAACAACCTCTAACAAACTCTAACAAACTCTTAACAACCTCTAACAAACTCTTAAACAAACTCAGACTCTGGCTTCTGAAGCTTCAGACGCTGAACTTCAGCTTCTGAAGCTTCAGACTCTGAACTTCTGCTTCTGAACGTTCAGACTCTGAAGCTTCAGCTTCTGATCGTTCAGTATCTGATTTCACTACAGTTATGGATTAACTCTCAACAATAACTAATTAGTTAACCTTTAAAAAAACTAATTGGTTAAATTAGTTGAACCATGGTTGAATCGAATAATAATAATAATAATAATAGCAATAATAATAATAATAATAATAATAAATGAAATTCACAAATAATTACATTAAAACAACCATAAAATCCTTTCAAAAAAAAATCCATAAAAATTGTATCAAATAAATTATGAAATAAGTTCGCAAAGCATTAAAAAAAAGTAATTACATTGTGCAAGAACACGGAGCATATCTTTTCAATTTTTAAAGGTTACTTTACTAAGTGTGTAAATTCTAGCTCAACTAGCAATATAGGTATTATTAGACTGATACCTAGTGTGTAAGAGTTTTAAATAATACTTATCATTTCACGAGAAAAAGAGAAGCTATCTTTATTGTTTTTTAGGTGATCTTTGCTATTTTTTATTAAACCTTAAAAATAAACTAATAATGGACCGTATGTTATTACTTATTAGGCATTCTACTCCTTTCTTTGGTACCGAGACTTACTATTTTATTACTACCAATTAAAATAATAACCCTAATAGCATTAATTTACACATCTCCCTTTCTTTATCTTATACGCCGTTTTTCTAATAAGCATACCAAATTGGTTTGAACATGTCTTGAACAAGTCTACATCACATTCAAACAAGGCTATCAATTATCATTGTAGAAATGAAGAACGGATTGGACTCACCGTGTCCACTACCTCAACCATCAATGACACTATTCTCTTCTATTCCTCCTTCTCAATTTTTTTGAGTGAAGTTAGTTGGTTTCTGGATATCGTCTCAAAACTCATTTTAACACAATAACTCAACATCTAAACATAGCAACAACCACAATTCCAATTCTTCTTCAACTTTAACATAACAATACTCGCCCATTTCAATTAACATAACTCCAACTTAATCAAAGCAGCAACAACTTCATCATTTTCATCAAATTGCTCATAAGAGTCAAAAACACAACAACAACAACATCAACTATGACAATATCAACACAATCTCATGAATTCTACATTAAACATGTACCCATATTCAAAATCAACATATTAATAATAAGTCAACTTCAATTATCATGTTCTTCACCAATTCCATTAAAATTCACAAACATACCAAATCACCATAAACAAACATGAACTTTAACATTATAACAACATGATTTCACCAATTTTCACAAACCCAAAATAACCACAACAATTAGAGCACAAGTTAACACATAATCAACATCAATTCATAAAATTAAAGAGAATTCAAATTACTCACAACTACCCAATTGCTCATAAAACCTAAGTGGTGAAAATAACGTTCCCTCTTACCTCTTAATCCACTCCAATAAGTTCTTCAAGTTGAAATCTCCCTATTCTCCCTCTTGCTCTTGAGCTTCCTTTACTTTCTCTTCAAGTTCTTCTCTCTCTCTCTCTCTCTCTCTCTCTCTCTAGAATCTTCTATTGTTTATGAAAAATGATCTTGACCTAATTTGTCACAACACACACTATTCTATTTATGTTATGAGTTTGAGTCACTTACACTAATGAGTTTAGTCAATTCTCATCCACCAAAATAAACACTACTCTTTTACTCCACTTAAACTCTCTAATTACTCACACACCTCTATTCTCTTAATTCCACAAAACTCTAGTTTCTAACAATTCACAAAAATACTCTTTACCCGTAAATGACCAAAATACCCTTAATCTCTAGAAATCCACTAACTCACCAATTCTCCCAATAAAATAAACAATCAACAAATATAAGAATATTAAATAAATCTAATACTAAAAATCGGGATGTTACAGTTCTTGTATGATGTCTTAGTTTTTGTCCAATCGTATCTTCGTCTTTGTTTACTTTTTTTTATCCTATTTGATCATTTATTTCCCTTTGATGATTCTCTCGTTTTGGCGTTGTTCTGACCAGATTTATGGCGTTTTCTGTTTTGAGACACAGTTTAGGTGCCCCTCGTCTATGAAGAGTTCTTTACCAACCTACTTAGGGAGGACTTCGTTGTAGGAAATTCTTATCAACCCACTTAGGGGGGACCTCGTTGTAGGGGGTTTTTATCAACCCACTTGGAGAGGACTTCATTGTAGGAAGTTTTTATCAACCCACTTAGGGAGGACCTCGTTGTAGGAGGTTTTTATCAACCCACTTGGGGAGGACCTCGTTGTAGGAAGTTCATATCAACCCACTTGGGGAGGACCTCATTGTAGGAGGTTTTTATCAACCCATTTGGGGAGGACCTCATTGTAGGAAGTTTTTATCAACCCACTGGAGGATGACCTCGTTGTAGGGAGTTTTTTTCAACCCACTTAGGATGAATGATAGTCTGTATCTGTAATGTCGCCTTTGTAGTATGTAAAGTAAAGAAAATAATCACAGCATCTAAGAAAGTAGGGAGCCTCGTTAAAAACCCTACCCTTGCAGGGTAAAATAGTGCTACCCTACCCCTTTTATTAAATAACGAATAATGTTTGCAAAACAACTTTGGCGGCCTAAGTCTCAATGAGTGCTCACCTTATTCAAAAGCATAAAAAACCTAAATAATGAGTGACGAAATGATTCAAGTGCATGGAATTGGGTCTCCATTCAGCTCTTCTAGTTTGTATGCTCCATGCGGTAGCTTTTCCTTTACTCTGTACAATCCTTCCCAGTTAGGCATCAACTTTCCTATCCTGGTAGGCGTGACCACTTGTCTGAGGACGAGATCTCCTTCCTTCATTTCCCTTGGTATCACCTTGGAATTGTATTAGCGAGCTGCTCTTTGCTTGGCGGCGAACTTTTGAATATGGGCGGCCTCTCTTACTTCATCTATCATGTCTATGCCGCACCTTAAACCTGTCTCATTAGCTAATTTTTGGCAATGAAAGAGATTTTGTGAGTTTTAAACGAACGAATTTTAAATATTGGACCTGCAAAGAGAGCGAGGTTAGAATAATAAAGTATTGTTCTACCATCTTTGGAGAAATTCTCACGTCGTCAAGTAGGCGTGTCGATCTCTACTGGGAGCATGGCGTCAGCGCCATAAACCATAGTAAACAACGTCTCCTTAGTTGTGGAGTGTAGGGTCATATGATAGGACCATAGTACATGTACTTACACATTTGTTTGATTTTTGTGGTGAGTAATCATACTTGTTATATTATTGCGTTTTACAAAACATAAAGTATATAGTTTTACCTCGTGCAGCTGTTTGGACCAAAGTCTTTTGGCTGCTTCCAACTTCTTTTTGATACCATTTAGGATGACCTTGTTGGCAGATTCGGCTTGCCCGTTGGCTTGGGGGCGTACAACCGAGACGAACTTCGTTTGAATCCCTAAGTTGTTGCAGAATTCCACAACGGAGTTGCTGGCGAACTAAGTTTAGTTGTCAGACACTATGTATTTGGGAAGCCCAAAGCGACAAATAATTTTCTTCTAGTAAAATCTTTTCATTATCTCCGCTGTGATTTTCGGTACGACTTTGGCTTCGATCCACTTTGTGAAGTAATCCACGCCCACTATGAGGAATTTTAGATGTCCTAGCGCTAAGGGGAATGGTCCCACTATGTCAACTGCCCATTTGTGAAAAGTCATGGTGAAAAACAGAGGTGAGTTCGTATGCTGGGGCGTGCTTCTTATATGAAAACCTTTGACACTTGTCGCATTTTTTTCACAAACTCGGTGCAATCATGTAGCATTGTTGGCCAATAATAACATGCGCACGGTAATTTTGCAACTAAGGCACGTCCACCAATATGGCTCCCACAAACTCCTTCGTGAACCTCCAAAAGTACCAGTTTCGTCTCGTTTTCGCCTAAGCATTTAAGCATGGGAGTCACCCTTCCCATCTTGTATAGTTTTTCTACAACCATGGTGCATTTAGATGCTCTCTTTCTGACTTGTATCTCTTCCTCCTCGTTTTTTGGTGAAAAAACACCCGTGAGGTACTTGATTAGGGGGGTCATCCAGCTTTCTTCCTCACCATCCAGTGCGTTCACCTCAGTTGTTTCCATGCTTGGTGCTGAGATTACCTCTTGTATTAAGTTTTAAAGTTCCCCGACCTTTTAGTGCTAGCGAGTTTTGATAACAAGTTTGCCATGGAGTTCTGTTATCTAGGCACGTAGATCGCTTCGAAAAACTTGAAGGCGTTCGACAGGCTTTGGACTTTAGCCAGATATTTGATGAGTTGGGCGTCCTTTGCTTGATATTCTCTGGTGATTTGGCTTGTCACTAGCTGGGAGTCTCTTCTCGCCCTTAAATTCTCTGCTCCCATCTCTTGTGTCAGGGTCATTTCTGCAATGAGAACTGTTGAGTATTTATATGTTGGCTGCATGTTTTGGTAAAATCAAAGTGTTCAAGCAAAGCGTCTCCAGAAGTTATTTGAGTCTTCAGAAGCAAGAATTTGGATTTGAGGAGGTTCAGAAGCTGAAATGGCCTTCAGACGCAGAATGGACCTTCAGACGCAGAAATGACCTTCAGATGCAGGATGGGTCTTCAGACGCACTATTCATACGTTGACCAACGTTGACCTTCAGAAGCTGCTTTTCAGAAGTTGATTTTTGCGCGTATCTTTTGAAGATTTGTTGAGGTTTTATTAAGGCTGAAGTTTCCAGAAGTATGATAATTTTATGTGAAGATCTATTGAAGATTGGCTTTGTGTTTATTGATGAATATATTTTTAAAGTATCTTTGCAAAATATAATTCAGAAATATATGTTTCCTTTTTGAGCCTTTGCATATTTCAGAATCATATCAATTGAAGAATATTTGATTCAGAATTATGCTGCTTGCTGAAGACTATATAAGAAGACGTGCTGCTGCTATTGAAGTTAGCTAGAATCATAAACAGAAATTAGCTTTAAGAGTCTTTGTGTTTTTAAGCTTAGGCTTTATTTGTACACCACTCATATGTTCTGAGTTGGTTTAGATTGTTTGAGTTGTAATTCACTCTAAGCTTTTAAGTACGAGTGTTGTCATTGATGTATTGAAGAGTGTCTTCATAAACTGGGTTGTTGTAACACCCATACTAAATTATCTAGAATATTTAGCATGCGTATTAATCTGATATCGGATACATTAAAATTTTCATTAAAATTTTCAATAATAAACATTCATACAATACAACTGAATGAGTACAATTTCTCGTTATACAACTGATCAAGTACCATGATATATTTACTTATACAAAAATCCATTAAGCTCCTGCGCTGATACTTGACGAGCAACTGCACTCCATCCAGCGTCTCCATGGAGAACTTCAACACGAACAACCTGCTAACCTGCACCAGAAGGATTGGGATGAGACATAATGTCTCAATGAGCTCCAGCCCAACCTACTGTTGGCGACCACGGGGGAAACCTAGGGTCGCTGTGCCTACTTTTAGCGATCTTGGGGATTCCTACGATCGCCGTCTTTCTCTACATAATTCGCGATCAAGGGGAAACCTAGGATCGCTACATGTCTTAATCATAAGCTTATCATATTCTAACTTTAAACTTAATCTTATACTTAGTGATCTGGGGACATCCTATGATCACTTTCTTTCTCTGCTGACTACTCATATATTCCCATAATAATTTCATAAGTATTAATATACATCATTCTTATCATAAGGTTAGTAAGTCAGCGTTGAACAAACAATAATTATCTTGGTTCATTTTTACGGAGTGCATCCGGGTGGAGTAACCCCGAAGTACATCTCCCCTCTACCGGTGAAAATTCCTATCATATCAGGCTAACACCGGACTCCTCTTGTCGTCGTGCGGTCATCCTTGCGGAATAACACGTCCCACTAGCGTGAACCTCCCGTGTCCCACTAGCGTGAACAACAGAAGACATGACTTAATTAATAATTTTAACTTACGCGTATACCTCCCGTGTCCCACTAGCGTGAACGACGAGAGACGCGAATTAATATTCTTTCAATAAAAGTCTTAACTTATGCATGAACCTTTCGTGTCCCACTAGCGTGAACGACGAAAGTCACGACTTAATATCTTAATTAAACTCTTATGTGCGGCTATCCTCGCGGATGGTAACTACACCGTTCCAACTAGCGGGAACCCCCGTGCTCTAACTAGCGAGAACACTAGAGACACATAAGGTCTTTAAATAACTTTGTTCTTATTCTTCTTATATATATATATACATATATAACTTATAACTTATGCATATCTGATGCATTCTCATTCTCATTAAATCTTAACTTATGTACTTGAAAGTACGTCTAACACTTAACTATAAGCTTTTGCATATAATGCATTTCTTTAGGGAACCAACTTCCAATGCTTAGCATATAAGTATAGAGTCATAGGCTTATCGTTATCATAAGCCACTACTTGATTGTTGGAAATGCTCCCATGTTCGTCTAAACTTTACCCTCACATTCCTAAATAATTCTAAGCTATAATACAATCCTTGTTCCTTATAATTACCTCCCTTTGCCAACTTATGGATTAAGGTATCCATCTCTCAATATTGTACCTATACTCATCCTATATTAGTCTTTGTATTCTCTAAAGAACATGAAAATTCGGTGGCCGATTTTGTGCATTCGGTGGCCGATTTTTGCCGTAGCCAAAATGAAGATTAAGCAGCCAAAATTCGGTGGCTGATTTTGCCAATTCGGTGGCCGAATTCTACTGTTCAAAACGTGTTTTTCACCCTTCTTGGCTAATCTAATCATATCCAGGCATCATAACATCTTAAGGGAAGAATTTCTAAAGCATATTGATAGTCATAACAAGATTGATTAAGGAATTGACAAGCCAAAGGGGATTAGGGCACAAATTATAAACTTTGCTCATAATACTAAATACACTCAAACTTACTCAAGCGGGTTATAAAACCCTAGGGAGCTCACCTTGATTGCTAGCTCTGATCCTTGCCAAGCTTCCAATAACCAAACCCTAGCTTGATTCCTCATCATTCCTTCCTTGCTTCTCCTTTCTTGCTCTTCCTAATTTCCTCTTGTTCTAAACTCTCCAAAGTTAGTGTTACTTGCTTGGGAGCTAAGAAATTGGAGTAGAGGTTGAAGACTAATGGAGGGGAGGAGGAGGGCGTGAGGGTGAGAGGAAGAGGAGAGAAAATATGATTTGTGGGAGTGAAGGGAATGGAAAGGAATGCAAGAAAATATCTTGCTTCTTTTTTTAAATAATCTCCTCATTTCAAATATTTACTAAAATGCCATTGCCACATATTTACAAAATTGCCATGCTTGCATAATAAGCTTCTAACGCTGGTAACCGTTACATCTAAGCGGGATATTACAGTTGTGTTCAGAAGTTGTCAGTAACTGGGTTGTTACTTGATTAGGAAGTAAGAGGGGGTTCTTATACTCAGGTGTTGCTGGGTAGAAATCAAGACTAGTGGAGATTAAGTCAGAAGACTAGGAACAGGGGGTATGTGTCTGAGTCTTAGGATTAATTCCTCATAGTGGATTTCCTTCCTGGATTGGTATCCTCCAGACGTAGGTGTTGTTTATCACCGAACTGGGTTAACAAATACTTGTGTTCTCTATCTTTCTGCACTTTTATTTGTTGCTTCTGAACCTGCATCATTGTGCTCTGTTTTGCAAACATCGTGCTCTGTTTTTTAGTTCTGATCATTAACTGCCAGAATTTCAAGGAAAGAGGATATGTTAACAGACCACCTCTGCTGGATGGCACAAACTATGAATATTGGAAGTCTAGAATGTGTGCTTTTTTGAAATCCATAGACAGCAGAACCTGGAAAGCTGTGTTAAAAGGTTGGGATCATCCAGTTGTGTTAGACAAAGATGGGAATAAGACTGAGGTGCTGAAACCAGAAGAAGAATGGACAAAGGCTGAAGATGATCTGGCTCTTGGAAACTCCAAAGCCTTGAATGCACTATTCAATGGAGTGGACAAGAACATGTTCAGACTGATCAAGCAGTGTACCATTGCCAAGGATGCCTGGGAGATACTCAAGACCACACATGAAGGAACTTCAAAGGTTAAGATGTCCAGACTCCAATTACTGACCACTAAATTTGAAAACTTGAAGATGATGGAGGATTAAAACATTCAAGATTTCTATATGAATGTCCTGGATATGGCAAATTCTTTTGAGTCTCTTGGAGAGAAGATGACAGATGAGAAGATAGTTAGAAAAATACTCAGGTCACTCCCTAGAAGATTTGATATGAAAGTGACAGCTATTGAGGAAGCTCATGACATCTCCACTATGAAGGTTGAGGAGCTAATTAGATCCTTACTAAAATTTGAAACAGCTTTCTGCAAACAGACTGAGAAGAAAGGAAAAGAAGTTTCTTTTGCAGTTAATTCTGAACCTGATGATCAACAAGAGTTTGATGAGGATGATGAAGACTTATCAGAAGCACTTGTGTTGCTGGGGAGACAGTTCAACAAAATTCTGAAGCATGTTGACAAAAAATCCAAAACCAAAGGTCAGAACTTCAAATTCAACAAGAGTAAGCAACAAACTGATGTGAAGAAGACCAAGACTGGGCAGGAAGTGCAGATGACAGGAAGAGTACTTCTGGTGGATGTTTCTTTCTGGGGAATAACTTGATCTCTTGGTTCAGTAAGAAACAAAATTGTGTGTCATTGTCTACAACTGAAGCTGAATATATAGCAGCTGGTAGTAGTTGTTCTCAGTTGGTATGGATGAAGCAGATGCTGGAAGAATACAACATTGAACAAGGAATTATGACCCTATAATGTGATAATTTAAGTGCTATAAACATTTCAAAGAACCCCATACAACACAGCAGGACCAAGCACATTGATATAAGACATCATTTCATCAGAAACCTTGTGGAAGAGAAAATTGTTCAGCTTGAACATGTGGATACTGAGGAGCAGATTGCTGATATTTTCACAAAAGCTTTGGATGCCAAGCAATTTGAGAGTCTGAGAAGTAAGCTAGGTGTTTGTCTGCATGAGGAGTTATAGCAATTAAAGATTGCAGAAGGTGAGCAAGCTGGTTGTGAGGGAGATGATGCTGGAAGTTGGAAGTTGGAAGTTGCAGATGTTGAGTGTGATTCTGAGTCTGATTCAATCTGTGTTACATATTTAGTTGTTGTTCCCTATGTGAAGCCTGTGTTTTGTCAAGATTTTTTGGCTAAAAAGGGGGAGAAAAACTTGTGGTTGGTTTCAGATTGTAACTGTTCAGAGTTTGTTAAGTTTCAGAATTCAGATTGTAACTGTTTTATTCAGAGTTCAGAAATTCAACAAGAGCTGTGCAGATGTGTTTGAGGGGGAGTTTTTGTCTCAGGGGGAGTGCATGAGTGTTAAATTCCTGAGTTATATGTTGTTTCAGTTTCAGAAGAATTTTCTCAGGATGTACTGCAGTTCAGAATTTTCAGAATTTTCAGAATTAAGGGGGATAGTTGTTTGTTTGTTTTGTGCTGAGTTGCAGGGGGAGTTTTCTGGGAGCTGTGAAGCTGGTGTGTTTGCGTGTTTGTGAAGCTTCAGGGGGAGTGTTCATGTGAAGATCAGAAACTATGAAGTTTGTTTGTGTACTTCAAGAATATCAGAAGTTGTTTTGTGAGCTTCAAGATGTGTCTGTGTGATTGTGAGCTGATCTGAAGCTTGTTTGTTTGGTTTAACATGGTTTAACATAGCTTGTATTCGCTGCTATCTCTGCTGCTATGTTTGGTTATGTGGAGTTCTTCATGGCTGAGTATATTTTGTTGAGTGAAGGACTTATTTTTTGTGGTTTATTTGATTTTAGCCAAAAATTTGCCAAAGGGGGAGATTGTTGAGTATTTATATGTTGGCTGCATGTTTTGGTAAAATCAAAGTGTTCAAGCAAAGCGTCTCCAGAAGTTATTTGAGTCTTCAGAAGCAAGAATTTGGATTTGAGGAGGTTCAGAAGCTGAAATGGCCTTCAGACGCAGAATGGACCTTCAGACGGAGAAATGACCTTCAAACGCAGGATGGGTCTTCTGACGCACTATTCATACGTTGACCAGCGTTGACCTTCAGAAGCTGCTTTTCAAAAGTTGATTTTTGCGCGTATCTTTTGAAGATTTGTTGAGGTTTTATTAAGGCTGAAGTTTCCAGAAGTTTGATAATTTTATGTGAAGATCTATTGAAGATTGGCTTCGTGTTTATTGATGAATATATTTTCAAAGTATCTTTGCAAAATATAATTCAGAAATATATGTTTCCTTTTTGAGCCTTTGCATATTTCAGAATCATATCAATTGAAGAATATTTGATTCAGAATTATGCTGCTTGCTGAAGACTATATAAGAAGACGTGCTGCTGCTATTGAAGTTAGCTAGAATCATAAACAGAAATTAGCTTTAAGAGTCTTTGTGTTTTTAAGCTTAGGCTTTATTTGTACACCACTCATATGTTCTGAGTTGGTTTAGATTGTTTGAGTTGTAATTCACTCTAAGCTTTTAAGTACGAGTGTTGTCATTGATGTATTGAAGAATGTCTTCATAAACTGGGTTGTGTTCAGAAGTTGTCAGTAACTGGGTTGTTACTTGATTAGGAAGTAAGAGGGGGTTCTTATACTCAGGTGTTGCTGGGTAGAAATCAAGACTAGTGGAGATTAAGTCAGAAGACTAGGAACAGGGGGTATGTGTCTGAGTCTTAGGATTAATTCCTCATACTGGATTTCCTTCCTGGATTGGTATCCTCCAGACGTAAGTGTTGTTTATCACCGAACTGGGTTAACAAATACGTGTGTTCTCTATTTTTCTGCACTTTTATTTGTTGCTTCTGAACCTGCATCATTGTGCTCTGTTTTGCAAACATCGTGCTCTGTTTTTTAGTTCTGATCATTAACTGCCAGAATTTCAAGAACCTCATACTCTGCTTGATTGTTGCTTGCTTTGAATTCAAACCTGAGTGATTGTTCTATGAGGAGGTCGTCGGGTCCTTCCAATACGATTCTGGCTCCGCTTCCTTTCAGGTTGGAAGATCTGTCCACTGATAGAAGCCAAACGTGTGGGCGATGTCTTCAACAAGCAAAGTGAATTCTACTAGGAAATCTGCAAGGACTTTGGGACTTAATGCTTCCGCGGGTGAGGAACCGAATATCATATTCAGACAATTCGATGTACCACGCTACCATTCGACTGGCTAGGTCTGGCTTACCAAGTACTTGCTTGATTGGATAATTTGATTTTACGACGATCCTGTGGCTCTGGAAGTAAGGTCGCAATTTTCTTGCTATAGTGATGATTGCTAAGACTAGGTGTTCTATCTTTTGATATCTCAACTCGGCTCCCTTGAACACTTTGCTGACGAAGTAAACTGGATTCTCCCCTTCCTCTGAATCTTGGACTAAGACGGAGCTCATGACATTATCTGAAATGGATAAATATAAGAACAAGATGGCTCCTCTATCTAGGCGATGTAATACGGGCGGGCTAGATAAAAATGTCTTTATCTTCTTGAAGGCATCTTCACATTCGGTCGTCCATTGAAAGTTTTCTTCCTTTTTGATCGATGCGAAGAAAGAAAATGGTTTGTCTCCGGCACATGATAAGAATCTTGACATCGCCGCCAACCTTCCTGTTAACTGTTTGGACTGCAGATCTTATCATTTAGGCCTTTAGGCCCCACGGACAAGGGCTTGTACCCTTAGAATCAGGCTGGGCGCTCTCCGGAAGGGTACAAGGCCCACCCGACAGTCACATGATTTTGGGGGCCCAAAATCATGGCTGGATAGGCCCATATCGGGACTATAAATAGAACCTTGAGATCAATCAAAGAGAACCCTAGTTTTGAGACTAGAACAGTGGCGCTAGAAGGAGGGGCGCTCTCCGTAACCCAGAGCGGCCACCATTCCCCTCTCTCAACCACCCAATTCACTTCCTCCAATCCTCCTCCATCGCCCCTTTCCCTCTCTTCATGAGTTTCCGTCACACTCCTGTCATCGCAACTGCAATTTTGAAGCTAGTGATGCTCAACAACAACGAACAGAGACAACAAACGTCGCCGTCGTAATCGCAACCCAAACGCCTCCGACTACTCCGTTGCCGCCTTCCGTGCCCTCTCAACCGAACACATCTGACCCCTCGAAGCTCCTCTCGGTGACGCACAGTGGCGTTCTCTCTATGGCCTCTCCCCTCGGTGACGCACATCTGATGAAATTCAGTATTTTGCATTTTGGGTTTCTCTATTTTGTGGTCGTAATATTTTGTCGTGGTTCATTTGTTTTGTTTAGGATTAGACAATTTGTGATCTTTGATATGGTTTGGTTTGTTGCTACAGTGAATGTTTTGAAATGTTTCTTTTACTGTGTCAAAATGACGATAATTTGATTCTTTAATTGGTTGTTCAGAATTATTTTGACCATGTGAAAATGAATTTCAGCAGTAGTAGGATACAAGTACAGGGACTGCGCATGTTGCTTCTGATTATTGACAACTGAATTATTTTCGGAATGATGTTTAGCACCTATGTTGGGCTAGCCCCCATGTTTAGCACCCGTGCTGGGCTAGCACCTATGCTGGGCGAGCGCCCATGTTGGGCTAGCCCCCATGTTAGGGCTGGCACCCGTGCTGGGCTAGCCCCCATGTTGGGCTAGCACCCCATGTTGGGCTAGCACCCCATGTTGGGCTAGCAGTTTAATCACTTCGCCTTGTCCCAAAGCTCGTGCTTGTTGGGCTGTGGACTGCAGATCTTATCATTTAGGCCTTTAGGCCCCACGGACAAGGGCTTGTACCCTTAGAATCAGGCTGGGCGCTCTCCGGAAGGGTACAAGGCCCACCCGACAGTCACATGATTTTGGGGGCCCAAAATCATGGCTGGATAGGCCCATATCGGGACTATAAATAGAACCTTGAGATCAATCAAAGAGAACCCTAGTTTTGAGACTAGAACACTGTTGTACTTCCTTGATGCTGGAAGGGCTTCACATGTCGATGATGGCTTGACACTTATTTGGATTCGTCTCGATTCCCCTTCTGGTGAGCATAAAGCCTAGAAACTTTCTTGCGTGCACGCCGAACGAGCACCTGGCAGGGTTCAAACGCATGTTGTATTTCCTGACTTACTGAAGTATTTCTTTAAGATCAACTGCATAACTCATTTCTCGCTTGGTTTTTACAACTAAATCATCAATGTAAACCTGAAGATTCCTCCCAATCTAATTTGCGAAGGCGGTATATCCATCAGCCGCTAGAAGGTGGCGCCGATGTTTTTTAAACCAAATGGCATGATTTCATAGTGGTAGTTCTGGTTGTTTGTCATGAATGTGGTTTTGGGGGCATCCAAAGGATCCATGAAGCTGAGTGTTTTATAGCCGGAGGCGCTATCTATTAGGTGGTCGATGTTTGGAAGGGGATAAGGGTCCTTGGGACAAGCGATGTTTAAGTCTGTGTAATCGACGCACATCCTCCACTTTCCTGATGCCTTTTTGACCAAGACGATGTTAGCTAGCCACGTAGGGTATTTGATTTCACTGATGAAACGTGCGTCTTTCAATTTTTTTACCTCCTTATCCACCGCCTTCCTTCTTTCTTCACCCATCTTTCTTTTTCTTTGAACTACCGGCTTAATTCCTGGGTTCACAACGAGGTGATGTCATACTATACTAGGGTTAATTCCTGGCATGTATGAGGGTTGCCAAGCGAAGAGGTCCAGGTTTTCTTTCAAGATGAGCACTAAGGTTTGCTCTTCAACAGGATCCAAAAAGGTTTCTATTTTTGTGGATTGATGGGGTTGAGCTCCTATTTGGATTTTCTTCAGGTCTTCAGTGGGCTCGAGGCGTTCCTGCTGATATTCTTCTCTTGGGTCAAGGTCTATCATGTTTACATTGTGGGGTTGGTCATCATTCACCTTTTTCTTCTCTTTTTGTATTTTCAAGCTGTTATGGTAACATTCCCGGGCGATTTTTTGGTCTCCACGTATTGCACCTATCTGGCCATTATCTAATGAGTATTTCATTACGAGGAACTTAGTAGACAAGACTACGCCTAAGAGGTTGAAAGTCGTGTGACCTATGATAATGTTGTAAGAGTTGGGGGAATTTACTACGAGATATTTTACTCTGATCGTCTTAGTGTTCTTGCCTACTCCAAAGGTGGTTTTCAAGGTGATATGCACTTGTTCCCCTATGAATCCCGCCAAGGTACCTCTAAAAGGTTGTAACCGGTCTGGGTCGTGGCCCATTTTTTCAAAAGCATTGTAATAGAGTATGTGAGCAAAGCTACCTGATTTTATGAGAACCCTTTTAACGTACCAATTAAATATTTGTAAGGTGATAATCATTGAGTCGTCATCGTGTGGAAGGACGCCACAATTTTAGGATACATGAGAAAGTTGTAATTTGAGCTCTTTTATTTCCTCCTCGTAATACTCACCCGATATAACTCCACAAAGACAGTTTCTCTCTCTCTCTCTCTCTCTCTCTCTCAAACTGCACATTTCATTTCTTCATTCACTCTCCCATGGCGACTTCTTTCGCACCATTATCAATTTCTTCAGGTGATCTCTTTTTCCCTTTTCGTTTCTAACAATCACCAATACTATACCAGATTATTTAAAACCTCTTCATCTCTCTTCTTACTTCGTTCAATTTTAGGGTTTATGTTCATTTTTATGGTTTTCTTAATTTCCTTTTTTTGGAATTCAATGCTTCGATTAACCATTTCAATTGTGATTATGATTTTGCAGTTGGTGGATCTCATGTGAAGTCACGTGAGGTGTTTTCAACAAAGCGTAATTCAACTGTATTTGGACCTAAGCTTGCTGTTCAAAGGAAATCAAACATTGTGAGTAGAAGGAACCTCATTTCACCGGTTCGTGCACAACATCGGTATGCCATCCGCGGCTTATATTATTGGTTGCATATTTTGGAAGATTATGTTAGTTGTTCTTTCCATTAACTGTCTTCTTTGTGCAGTGATAACAGAGGAGGTGGAGGTGGGGATTTGGTTGCTAGCTTTCTTCTGGGTGGTGCTATTTTCGGATCTCTGGCTTATGTTTTTGCTCCTCAGGTGATTTCTTCTTACTTCAGTTTTATTGCAAGTATTTGATTCCTAACTTATAAAAAGAGAGCCTTTGTAAGTAAGTTTATAGTTTGCTAATGGAAGAGTTGGATGAGAGAGCTTACAAAAAAGTTGAGATGCATAAACTTGTGTCAACTCTTATGGAAAGCTCCATGTCTGTTTTATGAATGGTGTGTAAACCCATTCGATTGTATTGTTAGAGAGTATTGGCACCTCTGGGGTCTGCTAGTTTGGTGTACTTGTAATTGCCGCTTGTACTTCATTCATCCCCATATGTGGGTTTAGAGCCATTTGTACTTATCTCGACCAATGATAATATATCTTCTTTGCTGTTTTAAAAAAAAAAACTCGTATGGAAAGCCATTATATTAACTGTAATACTCAATGTTGTAAGATTATAATTATTTGAACTTTTTTTATCGTTGTTTGTTGAAAATTTATGCCTACTAACTCTTCATAACTTTTCAAAGGATAGGAAAAGAATCGAAGAACTTTCTATTTTATTTGCATTATCATTAATAATAGTAAATAGCAATATGCTGCATTGCAAATGGGTCATAGTGACGACTATTTATTTTTATCGACAAATTGATTGATGTTTGTTAAAATACCTACTAACTTTTCCATCTTTGGACCCTCTTGTTATTATGTCTTGAGTACTCTGTTATTTTAGCAAAACTCTGAAGGGCTAGAAATTATAGTCATATTATTATAGCCTAGTTTGTCTCAGCAAAGAGTGATCTTTGCATTATCTATCTGATTGTTGTATTGCTTTTAGTTCTTTTACTTTTTACTCGCAAGAGATATCATTGTTTCCTTTTAGAAGCTCATAGTATGTTATGGTGTTGACATGCAGATCAGAAGATATCTGCTAGATGAAAATGAACATGGGTTTCATATAGCCAGAAGACCAATATATTATGACGAAGATCAAGAGGTAATTTGGCTTCCCTTGGCTTTATATTCAATATTTTTGTGTAATTGGTATATGCTGGGTTTGTTTTTGATTATGTTATGCTGTTTCTGAATGCAGAGGAGTCGTCTGATCATGAATGCAAGGATTGACCAACTAAATTCTGCCATTGATAATATATCTTCACGTCTGATAAGTAACAATAATGTGAAGACCTTGAATGAAAAGATTGGCCAACTAAATTCTGCCATTGATAATATATATTCACGTCTGAGAGGTAACAATAATGTGCCTACTGCTGCCCCTTTAGAAAGTGATCCTGAAGTTGAAGCTACCATGTGAAGCGCTTCCAGCTTGATACTGTTGCCAACCATAATTTGAATTAGTGGTAAAACATTGAAAATTGGGTATGTTATTTGACAGTTTGAAAGGTAAAAAAAGTGTTGGTGCTGGATTGATATGGTTAAAACTGTCAAAATCTTTAGTGGACCATTTTATTTCCATGGACAGTAAAAAGATACAGTTTGGATTATGGAGCGATAGATATATCAAACTAGCTGTGTAGTCTGTTTCTTATTTGATGACCGTCACCCTTTGTGTTTTGGATTTTGCTTCTCTTTATAAGAACCCAGACCCTCTATTGATATAATTTTATTTTATTTTTAAAATTATTGTTTTACTTTATCAAACACTTTAAAAAAAACTGAATTTGTAATTTTGTAAAAAAACAAAAACCTTAGTTTTTAAATTAAATTAAAAATCTATTAAGAAAAACTAGGTTGAAAGCTACGAATGTTTGTTACAGATACTAGTGTAGTGTGAAGCTAATTTTAATTACATTTTTTGTATAAGATTCTTCCTCTCAATTTTCTTTTACACAAATCCTTTACGTCTATTTTTCTTTAAAATATTGGGTTTAATGATGAATTCGAGATTTGAAATAATTTTTAGAGTAAAATGTTAAATATTTAGCGGAAGTATGACAAAATTGAAAAGATTTTGTTATTTTTTTTAATTGAATCGCACAAGATCTCTCAAGTTTAGGATGAAGGCTTGATGGATTGTTGTTTGAAAGTTGCTATGTAAGCTCCTTCAGTTGCTCACATACTCCTAAGATATCCAAAAACACTGCTCTCAATTTGTAACTCGATCGTTGTGGTTCGAGAGTTAAGCAATGAACATCTCGAGAGTTATAGATGTTAGGACCTGATCCACACTTAAACACATCACAAAACAAAAGGCTGCATTGGTGACATATATTCAACCAATTCATACATATTCAAACTCAACAACATTCAAAATAACATTTTAAACACATTCAACCAAATTCATACACATTCAAACTTAAACTCATTCTCATAAGCATTCAATCAAAATAACACATTGAAAACATTAAACCAAATTCTTACACATTCAAACTCAGATTCATTCAACATTTCAACAAAAAAAAAAAGCATTTAACCAAACTCATATACATATATACAGAACGTGTAAAAAAAACCAAATTCATACATAATTTGTGAAATAGATGTTGTGGTATTAAAATACCAATATACATCAAAGCCATACCCCTTTCAAGTGGAATCATCAAAATGCATAAAAAGAAATCAAACCATTTAGTAGACAGACCTACATAAGTTGAATACCTCCTCTCCTCATACGACTCACTCAATACTGGATGACTGACTCTATTTCTTAAGCAATCTGATTTACAGAGCCCTATAGATCGTTGTAAATAGTAACAATTTTCATCCCATCCAACTCCATGAACCTAACTCTCCTACATAGATGCAAAGTTCCCATAGTTTCACTGACATTTTCTTGCTCTATTAGAACCTCCATATTTAACGGTTTAGGTGGATCACCTACTGCAGGAGTCAATATCATGGGTGACTGACATACCATGTAGAACCAGGAAATGTAATCCGGAAAGACTTTTCAGCATGTCTCTGTAATTAGACCCTGCATGTCTTAAGATACAACATGCAACAAGTAATCTTGAAATGTCTGGTCTATTTGTCTAGTACATTGGAGGGATGCCTAGGAATGCTATGAATACATCCACACTAACTCTTCACACGCTCTGACAAGAGGCGATAAATCATCTTATGACCCCACCATCAAATCCCATACGAATGTCCTCTAGTGGTTATGGGTCCTGCAATAGTGGTGATGGGTACCGTGGTGATGGCGCATGTAGAAACTGATGATATTTATTGTACTTATATTGCTTGGCAAACGGTTAAGGCTTTGTATCACGTGAAATGGATGCATCAATGTTGTTTGTAACTCACATATGGCAGCCCCATTTAGGAGCACATCTGTCGCACCCTGTCTGCATACGAAGTTTTGTTGGGTCGTCCTACCGAGTCTCAACCTATCAATGTATTCATCCATATCTAAAACAATCAACAACACAAATAAATAAATCATTGAAACATTTCATCAAACACATAGACACAAGAAAATTAGAATTCACATTCGTAATTAGTATTTCAATAACTTAAACTACCCTAACCTTCAACAACAACACAATTGATCAACATGTTTAATATTTCAATTAAAAACTACAAGCTTCTCAAACTACATTCCCCTTCTAATTGATCACTAATGATAAACACTCTAACTTAGAACAACAACATAATGAGAAAAAGATAAGTAAAAGTTAACACTTACTTGTTAGTAAAATGAAGATAAATGAACATAAATGAACATAACCAACGTTTGCAATAAGATATATGTGTGAATGGGTCAACGCAAGTTTTGGAGCCAACTTTCTTAAAAAAAAAATAGAAACGCAAATGAGGAAACTTAACTTGATATACTTGTATATCCAGACATATTGAATTATAACTCCCCAAATTGACCGATTGAAAGATATGACCCCGAGAAGTTCATGAGTTACATTCTGAGAAGGGTATTTTGAGGAGTTTGATGGGCATGTGTGCAATTGAAAGGGCATGTTGAACAAAGTTCTAGGCATTTTCCATACTCCAAACACAGTTTGGCCCAAACTGTTTAGCTTAATTACTTTTTAAAACACTAGTAGTAAAATAGAAGGACACACCCAAACTGCAGACGCAATCACCTACTCACATCATGTATATCTTTCATACATATTAGAATGTCTTGACTCTTGAGAGTTTACCAATTTGGTAACCTGAGAGACATAGACATAGATGATTAAGATCCATTTTAATAAGTAAACCTCGGAGAGTGAGTTCCAAGAGAATGATTCAAAGTTCTTGCCGGATGGAAACATTAAATACCTCATTGATCATCCATTTTTGTGTTTATCTCTCTCATAAATGAATAGTAAATAGATGATAGGTAAATAAAGTATAGGAAAAAGAAATGATATGAACACTCTCTTTTTAGTACTCTCTCTAACACTCACTCTCTCATTTGGTGAAACCCATGTGAAGGTCATCACTTTAAATGGAATCCTTTTCTAAAATATGATACTCACATAGATTTCACCTAATAAGTGAGTATGTATTAAAGTAAGTGTTAAAAAGAGAGTCTTCATAACCCTCTTTTGTCCATAACCCCTTAATCACACCGGGCTTATGGGCAAAAGAGCAAGTCGAAGCATGGAAACCCATCGTGGATGTGGTTCATGCCAAAGGTGCATCATTCTCCTGTCAGATTTGGCATGTTGGAAGAGATTCTGATTCTAGTATGTATTAAATTTTATCATATTAGTAATTAATTAATATATTTTTCTAATTTTTTCCGTGTTCACTAGTATAATTAATTACATGTATGGTATACATTTATTATACACACGCTCCATATATTATATGCCTATTTTCCATACTGTTATTATCAACAGTTTATCGACCAAATGGGCAAGCACCAATATCCTCTACAGACAACCGAGGAGGCTAAGAACAGAAGAAATTCCTAATATTGTCAGTGAGTTTAGACTTGCTGCAAGAAATGCTATTGAAGCTGGTAAATTCATTTATCTTGAATTTCTCCACAATTCAATTGCTTCAATTTATAAGTATGAATAATTGAAATAACGATGTAAATTAGAGAGAAAAAATTGTTACAAAGGTATGACATCTCTAACGCTTAACAAAAAAAAATTAGAGACAAACTTCACATTTTTTCTACATTAAATTTTACTCTTTAGTTTAACTTACTATAATAGGAGGACATTTTACATACTTGTATGGTGAAAATTGTAGGTTTTGATGGGGTTGAAATCCATGGAGCTCATGACTACTTACTCGAGCAATTCATGAAAGATAAAGCGAACGACAGAACAGATGAATATGGTGGAACCCTTGAAAATCGTTGTAGATTTGTTTTGGAAATTGTTGAAACTGTTGCAAATATTACAATATATAACTGTCACATATCTTACTTGTGTAGCAAGTAACTACTTGACAGTTATGATAATTAGTTGGAGTTGGTTATGTGTTAGCTATTCCATGTAGGTGACTTACAATAAGAAAGCATAGATCACAATTCTTGTACATATACATCTTGTACTTGACATAATTGAGTAATGAGAATCACTTTTCTATTTGTCTCTTTCATTCATAATATGGTATCAATAGCTTTCTCTTT
The DNA here is from genome assembly GCA_018208015.1 of Medicago ruthenica. Lineage (NCBI taxonomy): Eukaryota > Viridiplantae > Streptophyta > Magnoliopsida > Fabales > Fabaceae > Medicago > Medicago ruthenica. The sequence continues at coordinate 96,961,871 of CM031375.1, forward strand.
GATATAGTTTGTTACGATTCAGTTGCAAGCTTCCACCATTGTTGCTTGCTCTTGAAGCTTCATGCTTCTTCTTGTTTCTTCTTGAAGATTCTTCTTCTTCGTTTCAATTCTTCTTCCTTCAATTGCGTATTCATTTTTACGCAATTTTGCTTTCTTCTCCATTGCGAATTCTTTTGAATTCTTCTTCTTTTCTCAAATTTTTTCTACAAATCATCTTCATCCATGGCTCCTCGCCAAGTTCAAAACTCCAATTCCGTTCCTGACTTAGTTTTCTACGGCATCCTAGTGAGAGTCCAAATTCTCTCACCATCACTCCAAAGCTTATTGGTTCTAACTACCTTGCATGGAGTCACTCTATGCAACGCGCTTTGAGAGCTAAGAACAAGTTATCCTTCATTGATGGCACCATTCATGTCCCTGATGTTCTTGATCTCAATCATCCGACATGGAAACGTTGTAATCATCTTATTCACTCTTGGATTTTGAACTCTGTTTCTAAATCAATTGCACAAACCATTGTATTTCATGATAGTGCTATTTCTGTTTGGGATGATCTTAAAGAATGTTTTGCTAAGATTGATCGAATTCGCATTGCTTCTTTAAGATCCACCATCAACAATTTGAAGCAAGGTTCCAAATCTGTGTTAGAGTATTTTACTGAAATGAGATCTCTATGGGATGAGTTGAATTCTCATAGCCATATTCCTAATTGCACTTGCATTCATCAATGTCGTTGTGATTCAATTTGTCTTGCTAAGCAATATCGCATCGAGGATCAGATTATTCAATTCTTGACTGGCTTGAATGAATAATTTTATGTGGTAAAGACTCAAGCTCTTTTGCTAGATCCATTACCTTCACTCAATAAGGTATCTTCTCTTGTTGTTCAAGAAGAAAGTAACAACTTTGCTCTTCTTGCACCTGTTTCCCATGATGAATCTAGCGTCCTTGTCAATGCTTCTGATTCAAGGAAACCCTATGGACATGGCAAGAATCCTTCTAACGGTAAAATTGGTACAAGGTTATGCACATTTTGCAATAGATATAACCATACTATTGAGTATTGTTATCAGAAACATGGCCATCCCAACCTTGCTAAGTCCAATTCTTCAGTGAATGCTTCTAGTGGTGCATCTTCTGAACCTTCTTCAACACCTGGTACTTATAATGTGGTGCTACCTAGCTCAGGTTCTGGTATTTCTCAGGATAAGTATGATCAGCTCATGTCTTTGTTCCAACAAGCACATTTACTTCCCTCTTCTGCTACTTCCAACACAAACCAGATCACTTCTTCTCCTGTGATTAATTCAGCTTCTTCAGGTATACAAAGTGTTATTTCTTGCTCTATGCACTCTCATAATGATTTTTGAATTTTCGATTCTGGTGCAAATTACCACATATGCTCCTCCACACATATGTTTACTTCCTTTTACAAAATTAACCTATCAAAGTCAATCTACCAAATGGTAATTTTGTTCTTGTAGAACACGCTGGTACTGTCCATTTTTCCCCTACTTTGTACATTTCCCATATTCTATATTCTCCAAAGTTTAGGCTTAACTTGATTTCAATTTCTAAGTTGTGCCATTCTTTACAATGTGTTGTCAATTTCACTGATCATCATTGTGTCATTCAAGTGTGAAATCTCAGAGGATGATTGGTTTGGGAGAGCTGAATGATGGCCTTTACAGATTACAAGTTCATTCATCTTCACCTAGTTTAGCTTTCTCTATTTCTTCCAATAAAAGTGTTACTCCTTTATGTAATACCAACATTAGTTCTTCTGATACTTTCATTCCTATTTCAGCTTTGTGGCATTTTAGGCTTGGCCATTTATCTCACAAAAGATTGTATCGTATGACTCATTTGTATCCATCTATTACTTGTGATAATAAAGCTGTTTGTGACATTTGTCATTTTGCCAAACAAAGAAAATTACCATTTCCCCTTAGTAATTCTCATGCTTCTTCTAAATTTGAATTACTTCATTTTGATATATGGGGGCCTTTGTCTATTTCTCTTGTACATGGGCACATTTTTTTTTACTATAGTTGATGATTTTAGTCGTTTTGTTTGGGTAATTTTACTTAAAACCAAATCTGAAGTCTCATTGCATGTTCCAAATTTTACCACCATGATTGAAAACCAACACCATATCACTCCTAAAATTGTGAGGTCTGACAATGGTCCTGAATTCCTCCTCCCTTCCTTTTATGCTTCCAAAGGTATTTTTCACCAAAGGTCTTGTGTTGAAACTCCCCAACAAAATGGAAGAGTAGTAAGAAAACACCAGCATATACTTAATGTTGGTAGAGCTTTGTTTTTTCAATCCATATTACCCAAATCATTCTGGTCTTATGCAATTTTGTATGTTGTCTTTCCTATAAATAGAGTTCCTACACTACTTCTCTCAAACTAATCACCTTTTCATTTACTTCATGATAGTATTCCTGACATGAATGTTTTCAAAGTGTTTGGTTCCTTAGCTTATGCGTTTACCCTTCACAATCATAGAACAAAATTGGATCCAAAAGCTAGAAATGTTGTTTTCCATGAACATATATTACCCTATCCCAAGTCTTCTTTGTCTATTACTTCTGACTTGGATTATTTTTTATCTCAGCCTTCCCATTCTGCTGACAGCACTCTCTCTGTCCCTTCCTCTTTTATTGATCCTCCTCTTCCTACTCAGGATCCCTCTATCTTACCTCTACCTCCTATTGAGACTCCATCTCCTTCTCCACCTCCCATCAGGAAATCTTCTAGAGTTACTTCTGCACCATCGTATTTGAAAACTATATATGTCATGCATCTTCTCAATCTATTGTAGCTCCATTATATCCTATTTCTGATTTTATTTCTTTTCATAATTTGTCTAACCCTCATTGTCATTTTGTTTTGTTTGTTTCCACCAACACTGAGCCCAAAAGTTTCTCTGAGGCAAGTAAATATGAATGCTGGAATCAAGCCATGAATAATGAACTTACTGCTCTTTAGAGGACTGGAACTTGGAAGTTAACTGACCTTCCCCCAAATGTTAAACCTGTTGGTTGTAGATGGGTATACAAGGTCAAATATCATGCTGATGGCTCTATTGAGAGATTCAAAGCTTGACTGGCTGCTAAAGGATATAATCAGATTGAAGGGCTTAATTACTTTGATACTTACTCACCAGTTGCTAAGCTTACTACCATCAGATTAGTTATTACTTTGGCTTCTATTCATAATTGGCACCTCCACCAATTGGATGTCAACAATGCTTTCTTACATGGTGAATTACATGAAGATGTTTACACGACTCTCCCTCCTGGATTCAAATCTCAGAAGCCCAATCAAGTTTGCAAGCTGCTTAAATCCCTTTATTGTCTTAAACAAGCAAGTAAAGAATGGTATGAGAGATTAACTTCCTTGCTTGTTCAACATGGATACACACAAGCTGCATCTGATCATTCCCTTTTCACTAAAACCACTTCTTCATCTTTCACTCTCTTACTGGTTTATGTTGATGATGTGATTCTAGCTGGGAATTCTCTTTGAGTTTTCTTCCATCAAGAATATTTTACACAATTCATTTCAAATCTAGGATTTAGGTCAACTCAAATACTTTTTGATTAGAGGTTGCTCATTCCAAAGCTAGTATTTCCATCTGCCAAAGGAAATTATTGTCTTGACTTGCTTTCAGATTTTGGCCTTCTTGATTCTAATCTAGTTTCCACTCCTTCAGATCCTTCATCTAAACTTCATCATGAAATTCTGGCTGGAGAGGTTAAAAACACAATGCAAAAGCAAGAAAATAAAAGTGCAGGAAAGATAAAAGGCACAAGGTTTGTTAACCCAGTTCGGAGTAAACACCTCCTACTCTGGGGGATACCAATCCAAGAAGGAATTCCACTATAGGAATTAATCCTTATGACTCAAGACACTGAACACCCAGTTCCCAGCCTAAGCAATTAACTTCCTCCTAGTCTGAATTCTAGCCAACACGTTGAGTATTAGAGACCACTAACTTCCTATTCAAGTAACAAACTTGTTAATGAACAACTTAAACAAAACTACCCTGTTTTCGAAGAAGTACTTCAATACATAAACTGCACTCGTACCTAAAAGCTTAGAGTGATTACAACTCAATTAACACCTAAACCAGCTCAGTTGAGTGGTGCACAAATAAAGCTAAAAGCTTAAAAACTCTAAGACTCAAATTCTCTGAATTTTTCTATTATCTTCGTAAGTCTTGAATAATGGCAGCAACTCTCCTTTTATAATCTTCAGCAACCAACATTAATCTGAAACCAATCTTCTGAATATGATTTGTTTCTGAATTAAGAATAGCCAAATAAATCTGCATTGTATCTTTGAAAAGATTCTTCAGAAAAAAATACGAACTTCATAAAAACAAGCCAAATCTTCATTAGATCTTCACCAATTCAATCAGCATTCTAGAAGACATATGCGAGGATAAATCCTTGTTAAATCTTGCAAAGATTCGCGCAAAAATAACTTGAAAATAACCAGCTTCTGAAGAAGTCAACAAAAGTCAACGCTGGCATGGAGCGTCTGATGCTTCAGACTCACATTTCAGCTTCTGAAGTGCTACAGTGCGTCTGAAGCAATTTTCAGGTTCTGAACAGCTCCAAATCAGATTTCTTGCAACTTAAGACTTGTTTTAAACATGGAGATGCTTCTATTCAACACATTGGATTTGCCAAAACATGCAGCCAACTTCAAAATACTCAACACATCATGATGCTAGCTCTCCTTATCCTGACATTGCTTCTTATAGAAGACTTGTTGGCAAACTTTTGTATCTCAACTCCACAAGACTTGATATCACCTTTATCACTCGGCAACTTAGTCAATTTCTCTCCAAACCTACTATTGCACATCACAATGCTGCTCTTAGGGTTCTCAAATATCTTAAGAACTCACTTGGGCGTGGTTTTTTCTTCCCCAGAGATTTTACCATTCAGATTCTAGGCTTCTCTGATGCTGACTGGGCATGTTGTTCTGATTCTAGAAGATCAGTTTTAGGTCAATGTTTTTTCTTAGGAAAATCATTGAACTCTTGGAGAACCAAGAAGTAACTTATAGTCTCTAGATCTTCTTCAAAAGCTGAGTATCGAGCTCTTGCAGCAGCTACTTGTGAGCTTCGGTGGCTTCTCTATCTTCTCAGAGATTTACACATTACTGGCACCAAGCTACCTGTGCTGTAATGTGATAATCAAAGTTCTCTTCATATTGCAGCAAACCCTGTGTTTCATGAGCGTACTAAGCACTTAGACATTGATTGCCACACTGTTTCAACAAGTATAATAGGGAGACATTCTACACTTCAGATCTAATTCTTGGTTATACCGACTACCCTTTTCTTAGATGATGGAACTCATGTGGTAGCATCCAAGGTGAAACTTCCATATATTATACAAGATTTTTGTCATGCAGGTTCCTTATTAGAATAAAGTTGGTCATCCAAATGAGTCTATATATTTAATGTATAACCGTATCTCAACAGTATTAACTCTTGTTGTGGGAACTTATAAGAAACAAAAATGAAGTTGGATCACTTAAATAACAATTTTGATGCTTATATATTTTACAGGCAGAACATAACCCTGTAATAATGTTATGTACCATATTCTTTTAATACTATATAGTACAAGCTTTGTACTAATAAAACGAGACACTTTTTTTGTGTGTGTAGATATTATAGGTTTGTAACTATGAAGCTTGGATAGGGTCCGATACGGATACACTGATATGCATTTTTTTTTAATTTAGGATACAATGCTGCTAATTATGTTAACAAAATTTTTAGGCTAAATACCTCTTTTAGTCCTTTAAGTTTGACAAAAATACCGGATTAGTCCTTTAAGTTCTTAAGTTTCAAATAGGTCCTTTAAGTTGTTAATTTATTACACCGTTACCCTTTTAAGGACCTATTTGAAACTTAAAAACTTAAAAAACTTCAAATAGGTGCATTAAATTAACAACTTAAAAGACCTATTTGAAACTTAAAAAACTTAAAGGACTAATACGTAAAAAAACACGGGTTGATTATTCATCATTAATATATAATTATAAATATCACACTTAACAAAAAGCTAGAATACTTGTAATCTATTTATGGTCTAATGCCACTTAAATGCACGTTTCACTCATTCTACTAATTAGAGCTTCCTTAAAATCACATCAAATGGCCATTGGAACGGGAGATTTCTTGTTCCACCGCCAAACCAAACAACCTATTACATACCTTTGTTATGATACAATAAAAGTGTTTTTAGAAGAACTCAAAACAATATTTAATTAATATTGATTATCTTCTCTCTTGTTAACATCATTCACATAAAAAAAAAATATATTTTAAGTCTTAAGTTTGATATTCATGTGAAGCATCACTCTACTCTTTGAAATTGTAGGTAGTATCCAGCAATTTGGTTAATGAAGTTAGCCAAATTTCAAAATGGTCACTGAAATTGAAAATATTCAGTAACATTAATATTTTCGAATTGGTTAATTTATTTCTTAAATTGTCCCAAAAAAGACTAATGCAATCAATACTTTTAAATTTCATGAATAACGAATTGACACATCCTACAATTTAAAAATGCATACGTTGGTTCAATAAGTGGAATAAGCTTAAGCTTCAATGGGTGGGCATTAAAGAAAAGAGGGTCAATGTTTGTCTCTATGTTTTGAAGGTGAGAAAAACACAAGAAGAAAGATTAAATTGTGTTAACTTTTCCTATTTTTTTTCCTGAGTGTTTAAAGCTGGTCGGATTCTCACCCATGATGATTTTCTACAATAGTATGTCCGCCTGATACCAAAGATCGTCCAAATCTTGCAGTAGATCTGTTACGATTGATAAATGAAGTTTCTTGCTCCTTAGAATAATATGACAGAGGCGTGGACATTGAATGTACACTTGTCTCAACATACATGGCTGGTCCTGATAAATGATTCCCTGTGGCATGGGAATCATTGAATGAAAATAGCAAGAAATATAACCAAATGGAAGAGCTTCAGTGGCTATAACTCAGATTAATAGTAATATTTAACAATACCATCATTAGCGTGACGAGGCATCTTTTCACCTTCAGTAGAGATCTTGGATCTGCTAGGACGTTTTTGATTTAAAATCAATTTTCTTTTTGAACGCGCTTCTAGTGAACGTTTTTTCAAATACTGTTGTTCATCCATGGCTGTGCACACACAAAAAAAAAATCAATAAGAAAGCGCGAAATGAGCAAAACCTAATACAATAAAACAGATGAATATTAAACACATGCATGCATATAAGCAATAAATTATCTAGGCTTTTTTTTTTAAAAAAAAAAGTTATACACAAATAATTATGTCTTGACTCGCAATTTATTTTTATAACTTTTACTGTTTAAAAATCTTTTATTAATTTGTTAATTGTTTCAAATATTTTATTTGGATTAACCGGATGCGTTGGGACAAGCTATCTCTCCACAAAAATTTGGGTGGACTTGGCTTTCGTAACATGGAAGCTTTCAATTTATCCATGTTTGGTAAGCAAAGTTGAAAACTCCTTTCCGATTCATCTTCTCTACTTACTAGGATCCTCAAAGCTAAATATTTCCCGCGAAGGAACTTCTTGGATGCCCCCCCTCGATCATAATCCAAGCTACACATGGAGAAGTCTTTGGAGTACTCAACATTTACTTACCTTGGGCCATATATGGAAAATTGGAGATGGTTCTAAAATTAAAGTGTGGAGCATGCCTTGGCTGCGCGACCTTCCGTCCCTTAAATCGTCCATTCCTCCTCCTCCAACCTAAGAGGACTTAACTGTCAACAATTTAATGCTACCGGAGCTTTCCTCGTGGAACCACGACCTTGTGCACTCTTTATTTAATCCTGGTGATGTTGCTGCAGTTTTATCTACGCTTTTCTACAATTGACGAAGAGAAGACACTTGTATTTGGAAGGCTACGGTTGATGGCTCTTACTATGTTAAAACGGCTTACCGCATCTGCATCGACCTTCTTAGTGAAATTGTGCCGCTACCAAACCCAGCACAATGGCAGCTCCTTTGGCACCTTCGTGTTCCACCAAGAGTTTGAGCCTGCAACTCATCATTGTCTTCCTACAAGAGACAATCTTTCCAAGTGTGGCGTTCCTTGTTCCGAATCTTGTGTATCATGTGATCTCCTGGCTGAATCCCACATGCACTTATTCTTTGTCTGTCATAAAGCAATGGCTTGCTGGAACCTCCTTGGCATAGGTGGCATTATTCAAGAGTCACTCTACAGTGCAGATTCTTTCCAACAATTGCTCTTTGACTTATTTAACAAACTCCATGATCATCAAAGACAACTAGTAGCTATGACCCTTTGGAGTTTGTGGAGGAGTCGCAACTTATTACTTTGGGATGACAGCGACACTACTCCCATTCTCACTGTCACTCGCACCAGGACGTCCTTCTGATATGAGAACAAGGGGGAAATGAAGGAAAGGAAGGGAAATTTGGTATAAATAACTTCATGGGGAAAGGACATATTTGCCCTCCTTTAGATTGTAATCCTTATAATTCCTGTACATTCACAGTTTCTCAGTTAATTTAGCTCTGCATCCTTGTAAATATTATGTGGGGTATTACAATAGACCTGACCAATGTACAATCTAAAGGGAAATACATCGTGATAAAACAAAACTATGCATATCAACCCTAATCAATCTTAACAAAAACCAATTCATCACGAGCGCAACACAGCGAACCCGCGCACGGACACAAATAGGGTGATATGGATTCAACTATCCCTACTAATAAAAACTATTCCGTTACAAATACACCATTTTTTTTTACTCATTTTTGTTTATATTTTATAACGGAAGAACAATTAAGATTCGTCTTTTTTTTTGTCACTACAAACTCATTAAAGAAAATAGTACGAGACACATGTTGCTATTTGGATGGGACAAATAAAATAGATATGGATTCCATATAAAACATGTAACCATTGTTCTTCTAACATAAAAAAGTAATAAGCACATACGAAAACTATAGGACATGTCGTCGTTTAACAATAAGTTTTATTTTTGTCTTAATTTTCCGATTCTCAAGATAAGAACTCTAACAATTGAGAATTCAACGAAAAGTAATTAATGTCTAATTAAAAATTATTTTAGTACAATTCAAATTTGGATACAATATATTAGGAGTACAATGCTTTCAAAACTAAATCTTTATTTTCAACACAAGAAAATCTAATTTTTATTTTAAATCCTTAAGGAATAAATTTTGAAATTTAACCAACTCAGCAAATCTAATTTCCCTCATCATATTTCTCCTTTCATCTTCTTCTCTATTTCAAATGTATGACACAATCCACTGATGCTCTGGGAAACCCCACAATCTGCCCGCACAACCTCTCTATCTTCTCTGTTCTCCCGGGAGAGTCAAAATCAAATACATTGAAGTAAATATAGAGTTTATCCAACACTTGTGCTATCTCCAACAAAAACTTTATTGCATTGAGCTCTTCTTCGTTCCTGCAAAATTCATATATCCTTATGATCTTGACATGTGTTTCAAAGCATGTTGGTAATGGAATAATGTAGTCTCCATCATTTTCATCCATAATGACCCCTTGCTCCCTTTGCTGCAATTACAAAACAACGCTTAAAAAGAAACGAAGATAATATATATTAGCAAACCACATTTATATTAGCAAGTCACAACTGCATATGTAATTAAATATAAAGTAAAACTTTCAATTAAATTAGTTGACCCAATTTACGAACCACATCAAACTCAAGTTCTTCTAGAATAGATGAGTGTTGTAGTATGGCTTGTAGTCCATGACAACAAAAATTCATAGGTGATGATGAGATCACATGTAGAACAACCAGATGATAAAATGTAGGTAGGTTCACCACTAAAAGAAGTTCTTCACTTATAGCATGTGACATACAAAATCAAAATAAGAATTCAAAAATTACTCTCCCTATTCTACCCTTTAAAATACAAAAGGTTAGAAGATAAAACCACGTACCTCAAGAGCAAAATCAGAGATTGATAGCTTATTCACACTAGAGAAGGCATTTAAAAGTTTGAAGACAAAAGAACCGACATTCAAGGTATCATTGTGTTGTCCATGAACCTCGATAGTTGCATTGGTGGCTAAGACAGGGTAAGACGGAAAAGAATAACCGTTTACGAGGTTACCGTCGTATGAAAATGTTACCAATTCATTTGCGACGATCTTTACATCACCATGATGATAATTTATATTTTGAAGTGCAGCTTCAAAAATATCATTGACATCCTCAACATGCTCTTCTTCCTCATGGTCACTGTGGTTGTTGTCATCATCATCGTCATCTTCATCTTCATCTTTCCATTCCCTAAGAAACAAATTTTGAAGCGATGGACAAACGATAGTGACAGAGCCAACCTTCTTCCAATCACAATCAAGTAATGTCAAATCCTTAAGGGACGGTAAACCATAGAAAAATATTGATGTGCGTTGATTATCAGGGAATATAACACGTTTCAAAATCAATGTTACCAGATTTTGAAAATTAATGGCAATAGGAAATTTGATGACTTGCCTCACACTGAGTTGAAGCTTGACCAATTTTTCAGAAGTGAAAAATTGATCAGGGAGAACCAATGGTTTCTCAACACTTTCAAGATAAAGGTTTAATTCTTCAATCATAGGGTTAACAAAAACATTTAACCATTTATTAACTTTTGATGCTTCCTTACCAACATCAAACAAGAGAGAAAACTTTTTAAGGCTTGAACTATTACAAACCACAAGAAACTTCTCTACAAAGTCTATGAATTGTTGCCTCTTCTCAAGTGGACCTTCATATAATTCCAAATCAATTATGTTGATACCCTTCCACCGATTTTCCCATTTTTTTGATAGTACACTTGTCCTAACAGCTTCTTTAATGGGAAGGTTGGATAAGACCTTTTGCAGAATCTCATCAGGTAGATCACTTAATTCTATAATTGCATCCATGCCTCTAGTAGCTTAATTAATTCCCTGTATAGTATAATACACGTTGTCAAAAGCAAAATATATATTGAAGAGGGAAAGGAATCAATCGATAGTAAAGTTGCATGATAAACTAAATTTGAAATTAACACAATAGTACCACATCAATATACAAATGAAATATAACATTTAAATATTTAACCTATTTACCATTTTTATTTTAATTTTTGGAATCTAAGAGGGTCGATTCCCAGAAAAGAGAAACTACAACATAACAAAACCTAGAGTCGAAATTCAGACAACATTAATAGCGAAAAGTTTTCTAATTTGATCAGAACAATCATCAATCTCGAAATTTCTCAATTCTAAACATTTTTTGATTTGATCACAAAAATCATCAATTCTAAAAATTACCTCTTTTAAAATAAGTGGAGAAATTTCTCAATCTCAAACCATTAACACTTATTTACTTCAATCAAAAGTAATTTGAGAACATTAAGTTCACATACTTTCTCAACTAAATTTAACCTATTTAATTACACAAACTTAGGTTTTTATTTTGGGTCAATTCCACGATAATAAACCATTACTCTATTTCTCTAGCAAATCATGCAACTAGTCAATTTCATAAAAAGAACTATAAAACTAGATTGTATGTGGCCTACATTTACCTCTTTATAAAATATCACTCATTAGATTAATCTAGCGATTAAGAGTGTTCCTCTCAACCGTTACATTAAGCCAATGGTTTCTTTTTTTCAAATTCATTGACAAATCTACAAATACCACAACCAAGAAGTAAACAATCATGGATTGTTGATGTTTTTAAACCATGGTGTTATCTCAATTGCGATTCCTTTTGCCTCTCTGACCAGATCTCAATCTATTCATTAATTATATTAATCTAAAGTACAACTCGGGTAGTTGTTCTTGACCAATTGATTAAGCCAACAATTGAGATTTGGTCGAAGAGGGTAGAGGTGCAACAATCAAACATCAAAACTACAAGTAAAAAATAGATTCAACAGAAGAAAAAAAAAGGAGTTGAATACTGATAAAATTTAAAACAAGAGTTGAATTAGCGACTGAGGATTTCGCCTTACCTCTTGGTTTAGTGTATAGTTTGAATAAGTAGATTAAACTAAAACTCAATAAACATTGATGATGTGTGTGTGTGTGTGTGTGTGTGTGTGTGTGAGAGAGAGAGAGAGAGAGAGAGAGAGAGAGAGAGAGAGAGAGAGAGAGAGAGAGAGAGAGAGAGAGAGAGAGAGAGAGAGAGAGAGAGAGAGAGAGAGGGAGAGGGAGAGGGAGAGTGAAATTCCTGGCTAGTCAGGTTCTGAACCAGAACAGAGTAACACACACGCAGTTCAGAAGCAGAGACAGAGTATGTATCAGAAGCAGAAATAAAAAATACAGAAGGTAAATAACACAATGAGTTTGTTAACCCAGTTCGGTGCAAACTTCACCTACTCTGGGGGATACCAATCCAGGAAGGAAATCTACTAAAGGAATTAACTCAAAGACCCAAGACACAGACCCCCTGTTCCCAGCCTTAGCAATCAATCTCCACTTAGTCTAGACTTCTACTCAGGAACCCACCTAAGTATTAGAATACTACTAACTTCCTAATTACTCAATCACAACCCAGTGATCAGTAATACTCAAAACAACTCAAATACGAAGACACCCTTCAAAAGAACAAAAACATCATTCGTGCTTAAAAGCTTTGAATGAATTACAATTTCAAACAAACTAAACCAACTCAGAACATATGAGTGGTGTACAAGACTGTTGAGTCTTTTAGTGTTGGCTGCATATTTTGGCAAATCCAATGTGTTGTTTAGAATCATCTCCATATTTATAACAAGTCTTCAGTTGCAAAAAATTTCATTTGAAGCTGTTCAGAAGCTCAAAATGACTTCAGAAGCTGAATGCTTCATCAGAAGCACTGTAGCACTTCAGAAGCTGATCAGAGTCTGATGCCAGCGTTGACTTTGGTTGACTTCATCAGAAGCTGGTTATTTTCAAGTTGTTTCTACGCGAATCTTGGCAAGATTTATCAAGGAATTATTCACGCGTATTGCTTCTAGAATGCTGGATTGTTTTGGAGAAGATTTATTGAAGATTTGGTTTATTGTTATGGAAACACGTATTTTCCTGATATAATCTTTCAAAGATACAAAGTGGTTGTATTTGTTTCCTTATTGGACCAATCATAATTTAGAAAAAAATCAATTTAGAAGATTGGCTACAGAATTAAGAAGAGCTACTGAATTCTATAAAAGGAGGTTGTTGCTATGTTTTGAAGAGTTACAAAATACAGAGTATTATTCAGAGAATAGAGTCTTTGTTTTAAACTTAGAGTTTTTATTTGTGCACCACTCAGTTTGAGTTGGTTTAGGATTGTTATTGAGTTGTAACTTCATTCTAAGCCTGTAGGTACGAATGAAGGTTTGTTGTTGAAGTTTTATTCATAACAGGGTAGTTTTCAGGGTTGTTCAAGTGGCTGGGTTGCAGTTACTTGAATAGGAAGTTAGAGGTTTTCTAATACTCAAGAGTTGGGTAGAAATCAGACTAGGAGGAGTTTAATTGCTTAGGCTGGGAACTGGGAGTTCAGTGTCTTGAGTCTTTGGGTTAAATCCTATAGTGGATTTCCTTCCTGGATTGGTATCCCCCAGAGTAGGAGGTGTTTACTCCGAACTGGGTTAACAAACCTCTGTGCCTTTTACTTTCTTGCACTTGTTATTTTGCTGCTTCTGATTGTTTTTGCTTATGCTCTGTTTTAAGCAATTTATTGTGCCCTGCGTATTGTTCAGAACCTGTTTGGTTCAGAACCTGGTAACTCTGTCTGTTTGCCTGGCCAGAATTTCAATTGGCATCAGAGCAGGCACCCTGCCTGTGTTTTGGGTGAGATCCAGAGGAGTTAATATCTGGCAAGCATGGATAGAGAAGGAGGCTATGTCAATAGACCACCCCTACTAGATGGCACAAACTATGAGTATTGGAAGTCTAGGATGTGTGCTTTTCTAAAGTCTATTGACAGCAGGACTTGGAAAGCTGTGATTAAGGGCTGGGATCATCCAGTAGTTTTGGACAAAGATGGGAACAAGACTGAGGTTATGAAGCCTGAAGAAGAATGGACCAAAGCTGAATATGATCTGTCACTGGGAAATTCAAAAGCTTTGAATGCTATTTTCAATGGTGTTGATCAGAATATGTTCAGACTCATCAAGCAATGTACAGTTGCAAAGGATGCCTGGGAAATTTTAAAAATAACTCATGAAGGAACTTCTAAGGTGAAGATGTCCAGATTGCAGTTGCTGACTACTAAGTTTGAGAACCTGAAGATGAAGGAGGATGAAAATATCCAGGATTTCTACATGAATGTGCTGGACATGGCAAACTCTTTTGATTCTCTTGGTGAAAAGATGTCTGATGAGAAGTTAGTCAGAAAAATCCTCAGGTCCCTGCCCAGAAGGTTTGATATGAAGGTTACAGCCATAGAAGAGGCTCATGATATTTCTGCTATGAAGGTTGAAGAGCTCATTGGTTCTTTGTTGAACTTTGAGACGGCTTTTTGTAAACAGCCTGAGAAGAAAGGAAAAGGTGTAGCTTTTACTGTGAATTCTGAAGCTGATGATCAACAAGAGTCTGATGAGGATGACTTATCAGAAGCTCTAGTGTTGCTGGGAAAACAATTCAACAAGATTCTGAAGAATGTTGACAGAAAAGCCAAAGCCAAAGGTCAGAACTTCAGATTCAACAACAAGAAGCAACAAACTGATGTGAAAAAGACCAAGTCTGAGGAGCAAAGTAATCAAGCTAAAGGTGTGCAGTGCTATGAGTGTGAGGGCTATGAGCATATCAAATCTGAATGTCCTACTTTCCTTAAGAAACAGAAGAAGAGCCTAGCTGTTGCATGGTCTGATGATGATTCTGAAGAAGATGCTGGAAGTGAATCTGGTATGTGTGATACTGGTCTGGTAGTAAGGTCAGGAGCTATCTTGAAGAGGGAACCTGTTTTAGAGTCTGAGACTTTTTCAGTGTCTGACTCAGAGTCTGAAGCTTCATCTGTGTCTGAAGCTGCTAAAACCTCATATGATGAACTAGCTGACAATTACAAGAAGCTGTATACCAGAAGTGCTGAGGTTTGCAAACAAGTTCTGGATCAGAAGGAGACTATTTTTCAACTGGAGGCTGAGAAAGGTGAACTGTTGGTTCAGAATTCAGATCTAAAAGAAGAAGTGAACAAGCTAAATTCCCAACTTGAGCATATGAAAAAGCAGGTCAGAATGATGAATACTGCTACTGATGTGTTGGAGGAAATTTTAGGTGCTCAGCAATAAGGAAAAACTGGGTTAGGTTATGTTGATCTGAGTCTGAAGCTCAAGGAGAAAAATCCTGTTAGTCAGTTTGTTCCTGCTACTCAAACTCATGATTCTATGGTTGGAACATCAAAGAGGAGACCTCAGAAACAAGCCCAGATGCAAGGTCAGAAGCATATTCAGATGAGACCTCAGATGCAAGCTCAGAAGAGACCTCAGATGCAAGGTCAGAAGCATGTTCAGATGCTACCTCAGAAGCAACCCCAGAAATTTTTCAGAAACAGAAGGAGGAGAAATCATTCATGGATCTGTCATCATTGTGGAAAGAAAGGGCATATCAAACCATTCTGCTTCAAACTTTATGGCTATCCTGAACATTTTCAGTATAGAAGAGTTGAACCAGCTGCTATCAGACACAATGTTCAGAAGGTGTGGAAGCCCAAAGTTCAGAATGTAGGTCTTATAGCTCATACTTCTTTGAGAGCCACCTCAAAAGAAGACTGGTATTTTGATAGTGGGTGTTCAAGGCATATGACTGGTGTGAAGAAGCTGCTGAGCAATATCAGATCATACTCTAGAAGTTATGTGACATTTGGAGATGGTGTAAAAGGTCAGATTCTGGGTATTGGTGATTTGATCAGTGAAGGTTGGCCCAGACTTAATGATGTGCTACTGGTGGAAGGATTAACTTCTAATCTGATCAGTATTAGCCAACTTTGTGATCAAGAATTGAAGGTTAATTTCAACAAGCAAGAGTGTTTTGTGACTGATCAAGATGGTAAAGTTCAGATGAGGGGCTGCAGATCCAAAAATAACTGCTATTTATGGGTTTCTGAAGAAGAAAGAAGCTTGACTTCTTGTCTTATGAGCTCAGAAGAGGAAGTCAAACTCTGGCACCAGAAATTGGGTCATCTGCATCTGAAAGGCATGAAGAAAATCCTAAGTACTGAAGCTATCAGAGGTGTACCTAATCTGAAGATCAATGAGGACAATGTTTGTGGTGATTGTCAAATTGGGAAACAAACAAGAAAGTCTCATCCCAGATTAGTTCACCAGGTAACTACTAAAGTACTAGAACTTGTTCATATGGATTTAATGGGACCTATGCAAGTAGAAAGTATAGGAGGAAAAAGATATGCATTTGTAATGGTAGATGACTACTCAAGATTCACATGGATTAGTTTTGTTAGAGAAAAATCTGATACTTTTGAAGTATTTAAAGACTTGTGCATCCAATTACAAAGAGAAAAAGACTCTGGCATAGTCAGAATCAGAAGTGATCATGGCAAGGAATTTGAAAACAAGAGTTTTTCAGAATTCTGTGCTTCTGAAGGTATAAAGCATGAGTTTTCTGCACCTATCACACCTCAGCAAAATGGTGTAGTTGAGAGGAAGAATAGGACATTAGCAGAATGTGCAAGGGTTATGTTGTATGCTAAGAAGCTGCCATATATGTTTTGGGCTGAAGCAATGAACACAGCATGTTACATACACAATAGAGTCACTTTGAAAAAGGGAACAACATCTACTTTGTATGAACTGTGGAAAGGAAGGAAGCCTACAGTCAAATACTTTCATGTGTTTGGAAGCAGTTGTTACATTTTGGCTGACAGGGAAAATAGAAGAAAACTGGATCCTAAGTCTGATGAAGGCATATTCCTGGGTTATTCAGTGAACAGCAGAACTAAACACATAGACATCAGACACCATTTTATCTGAAACCTTGTGGAGGACAAGATTATTCAGCTGGAACATGTGGACACTGCAGATCAAATTGCTGACATATTCACAAAGGCCCTAGATGCTAAACAGTTTGAGAATCTGAGAAGCAAGTTAGGTGTGTGTTTACATGAAGATTTATAGCAATTAATGCAAACTGGATGTGAGGAAAATAGAGTACCTGCCAGTTGTGCCTATACTGAGGTTGTTCCTAAGTCAGAGTTTGAGACTACTTTTGGATATGTAGTTTTGATTCCCTATTTGAAGTCTGAAGTTTGTCATAATTTTGTGGCTAAAAAGGGGGAGAAAAATCTATGTTTAAGTTCAGACTGGTGTTGTTCAGAATCAGAATGTACTGTGTTTCAAAAGATTATTTTGCTCAGAGTTCAGAACCAATGTAACAAGAGCTGTTCAAAATCTGAAGATATGATTGAGGGGGAGTATGTGTCTCAAGGGGAGTGCATGTGTATTAACATCCTGAGTGAAGTGTGGTCCTTGGTCCTGAAGTGTGGTCCTGAAGAACATTTGTGCTCAACTCCTAAAGTGTGCTCTGATACCATTTTTCTCTGTAGTTCAGTAGGAAGGGGGAGTTTGTATGAGAAGCTGAGTTGCAGGGGGAGTGTTGAGAAGCTTAGTGTTTGTTTATGTATTTGTGAAGCTTCAGGGGGAGTGTTTGTGATGATCAGGAGTTGATCAGTAGCTTATATGTGTGCTTCAGGAGTTCAGAAGCTGAAGCTGTTGTTTAACATAGCTCAGAAAGTGTTTTGTCCGCTGCCTAATTTATGTGCTATGTTATATTACTGTGGAGTTCTTCTTTGCTGAGTAAAATTGATGGGAGATTGAAGAACTTGGATGTGTGAACATTGGTTTTAGCCAAAAATTTGCCAAAGGGGGAGATTGTTGAGTCTTTTAGTGTTGGCTGCATATTTTGGCAAATCCAATGTGTTGTTTAGAAGCATCTCCATATTTATAACAAGTCTTCAGTTGCAAGAAATTTCATTTGAAGCTGTTTAGAAGCTCAAAATGACTTCAGAAGCTGAATGCTTCATCAGAAGCACTGTAGCACTTCAGAAGCTGATCAGAGTCTGATGCCAGCGTTGACTTTGGTTGACTTCATCAGAAGCTGGTTATTTTCAAGTTGTTTCTACGCGAATCTTGGCAAGATTTATCAAGGAATTATTCACGCGTATTGCTTCTAGAATGCTGGATTGTTTTGGAGAAGATTTATTGAAGATTTGGTTTATTGTTATGGAAACACGTATTTTCCTGATATAATCTTTCAAAGATACAAAGTGGTTTTATTTGTTTCCTTATTGGACCAATCATAATTCAGAAACAAATCAATTTAGAAGATTGGCTACAGAATTAAGAAGAGCTACTGAATTCTATAAAAGGAGGTTGCTGCTATGTTTTGAAGAGTTACAAAATACAGAGTATTATACAGAGAATAGAGTCTTTGTTTAAACTTAGAGTTTTTATTTGTGCACCACTCAGTTTGAGTTGGTTTAGAATTGTTATTGAGTTGTAACTTCATTCTAAGCCTGTAGGTACGAATGAAGGTTTGTTGTTGAAGTTTTATTCATAACAGGGTAGTTTTCAGGGTTGTTCAAGTGGCTGGGTTGCAGTTACTTGAATAGGAAGTTAGAGGTTTTCTAATACTCAAGAGTTGGGTAGAAATCAGACTAGGAGGAGTTTAATTGCTTAGGCTGGGAACTGGGAGTTCAGTGTCTTGAGTCTTTGGGTTAAATCCTATAGTGGATTTCCTTCCTGGATTGGTATCCCCCAGAGTAGGAGGTGTTTACTCCGAACTGGGTTAACAAACCTCTGTGCCTTTTACTTTCCTACACTTGTTATTTTGCTGCTTCTGATTGTTTTTGCTTGTGCTCTGTTTTAAGCAATTTATTGTGCCCTGCGTATTGTTCAGAACCTGTTTGGTTCAGAACCTGGTAACTCTGTCTGTTTGCCTGGCCAGAATTTCAAAGACAAAGCCTAAGCTTACACAGACACAAAAACTCTAGAACTAATTTCTGGTTTTTGACACACACAATCTCCAATAGCAAAGCCCTCTTTAAATAGTCTTCAGCTGCAACATAAATCTGAACCAAATATTCTTCAATTGATATGATTCTGAAATATTATAGAAGCTCTTTGAAGGAAATATATTTCTGAGATATATTTTGCAAAGATACTTTGAAAATATATTCATCAATAAATACGAAACCAATCTTCAAAAGATCTTCTCATAAAATTATCAGCCTTCTGGAAACTTCAGCATGGATAAAATTGCAACAAATCTTCAAAAGATACACAAAGAATTAATCAGAAAGAATGCAGAAAAACCAGCTTCTGATGAACAGTTCAGAGTCTGAAGAACTTCAGCTTCTGAAGGTTTCGTAGTGCCAAGTACTGGTCGCTCTGCGAACCAGCGTCTGAAGTAGTTTCAGCTTCTGAAGTCAGTTTCAGCTTCTGAAACTTCTCAGAACCAATTTCCAGCTTCTGAAGGACCAAATTAACATCTGAGGACGCTTGCTTGCATACTTTGATTTTACCAAACATTTAGCCAACCTATAAATAACCAACAATCTCCCTCTTTGGCAAATTTTTGGCTAAAATCAAATTCTTCATAAATCAAGTTCTTCACTCTTCAAAGTAAACCAACCATGAAGAACTACACATATCCAAACATAGCCACAGAGTCAGCAGCGGATAAATAGCTATGTTTAACACAAACAACTTCAGTTCAGCTTCAGTTTAGCACACAATCAAACACTCAGTTTCTGAAGCACATACAAACTCCCTCTGAAGCACAAACACACCAGCTTCTGACAGAAAGCTCCCAGCAAACTCCCCCTGCAACTCAGCACATCACAAACAACTCTCCCCCTTAATTCTGAACTGCAGTGAACTCTGAGATATTGCTTCTGAAACTGAAACAGCTCACAACTCAGGAACTTAATACTTATGCACTCCCCCTGAGACAAAAACTCCCCCTCAAACAGATCAGCAATCACCAATCACACATACTTCTCCCCCTTTTTAGCCAAACACTTTGACAAAGCACCAGCAAAACATCAGGAGCAAGAAACACAACCAGAACACAAACACAACTAATCAGCACAAAACCAGTCAGCATCAGCAAGGATCAGAACCACTCAGAATCCATACACAAAAGAACAATCACAACTATAAAGAACAGCACAAATGCAGACCAGAAACACTAAGAAAATTCAGAACATCAGTCACCAATTATCCAGTCTTCAGACTCAGCATCAGAAATTGCTTAGTCTTCATTAGACACATACATCAGATGCTGCTCAATTGATGTGTGCGTCAGGCACATTCAGAACCTTCTTCCCAGCAATCTGCTTCTCAAGTTCAGCAATTCTCTTCTGAACACAGGTCACACCATCTTCAGACTTACTAGAAACTAGAGCCTTTTGATCAGGAACAGAAACCATCATTTTTCTCCAGACTTTGGATGGTCCAGCACCAGAATTCTTCTGTGCTACAGGAATTGGCTTGCTGTCATCAGCAACAGCCTTTCCTTTTCCTTTGTTCAGCTTCTGAGCAACCACTTCACACTTTGGTCTCCAAACCTTCTTGATCTTGCTTTTGTTCACAGCTGGTTCAGTTTTTCTATGTTGAAAATGCTTGGGATAACCATGCAACTTGTAACAAAAATGTTTAATGTGACCCTTTTTACCACAATGATGACAAACCCAAGGATCAGTAGCTTTCTTGTCTTTAGAATCCTGAGGTTTGTTCTTAGGTTTCCTCATCAGTGGAACATGAGTATTAGCAGCAGGTAGAAACCTCTTAGCAGGTTTTTGTTGTTTGATGTTCAGGTTCTGATCAACAAATCCAATGCCATTTGGTTTTCCTTGATTCTGATTCTCCAGAATCTCATCCAGCACATCAGTAGCAGAATTTAACATTCTAACTTGCTTTTTCATCTGATCAAGTTGTGAATTGAGTTGGATTACCTCATTACTGAGAACAGAAATCTTCTCTAAGTGTTCACCCCTTTCAATCTGAAGTTGAGTGTTAATTTTCTTCTGTTCTTCCATCTGCTTGCACACTTCATCAAATTGACATTGCAACCTTCTACAAAACTCAGCAGGATTTTTGTGATAGGTAGCCAGAACTTCACAGGATGATTCTCCATCACTTGACTCAGATTCTGAACAAGTTTCTGACCCCATAACTTTATCATCTGCCCAGAACTTACCAGTTAAAGCAGTGACAAGCTTATTCTCTTCTCCTTCTGAGTCATCATCAGACCAGGAAGCATTCAGACTCTTCTTCTGTTTCTTGAGAAAATTAGGACATTCTGACTTGACATGTCCATAACCTTCACATTCAAAACACTGAACTTTCTTTGACTGATTGCTTTTGTCATCAGTTCTTGTCTTCTGCTTCAGAAACTTCTTGAATTGTTTACTCAGCAGCACAAGAGCTTCTGATGAGCTATCATCATCCACACATTCAGAATCAGCAACAAATGCAACACCTTTACCCTTCTGAACAGTTATGCTTAATTCAAAGTTTTGAAGTGACCCAATCAGTTTCCCAACCTTCATGCTGGATATATCATGTGCTTCTTCTATAGCAGTCACTTTCATATCAAACCTCTTAGGTAGGGATCTGAGAATTTTTCTAACAAGTTTCTCATCTGAAACTTTTTCTCCAAGAGATTCAAAAGAATTAGCCATGTCCAGAATGTTCATGTAAAAGCTTTGTATATTCTCATCCTCCAGCATTCTGAGATTTTCAAACTTTGTTGTCAGAAGCTGAAGTCTGGACAACTTTACCTTTGAGGTGCCTTCATGAGCAATCTTGAGAATATCCCAGGCATCCTTAGCAATTGTGCACTGCTTGATCATCCTGAATACATTCTTATCCACTCCATTGAAAATAGCATTCAGGGCTTTGGAATTTGCATGTGACAAAGCATCTTCATCATTGGTCCAGTCTTCTTCTGGTTTTAAAACTGCTGTCGTCTTTCCTTCTTTATCAGTCACAACTGGGTGTTCCCAACCCTTCAGAACAGCCTTCCAGGTCTTGTTATCCATAGATTTTAGGAAAGCACTCATGCGTGATTTCCAATAATCATAATTTGTCCCATCCAGCAGGGGTGGCCTGTTAACAAAACCTCCTTCTTTCTCCATAAAGCCAGAAATAAACTACCCTGGAGCTCACCCAAATACAGGCTGGGTGCCTGCTCTGATACCAATTGAAATTCCTGGCTAGTCAGGTTCTGAACCAGAACAGAGTAACACACACGCAGTTCAGAAGCAGAAACAGAGTATGTATCAGAAGCAGAAATAAAAAATACAGAAGGTAAATAACACAATGAGTTTGTTAACCCAGTTCGGTGCAAACTTCACCTACTCTGGGGGATACCAATCCAGGAAGGAAATCTACTAAAGGAATTAACTCAAAGACCCAAGACACAGACCCCTCTGTTCCCAGCCTTAGCAATCAATCTTCACTTAGTCTAGACTTTTACTCAGGAACCCACCTAAGTATTAGAATACTACTAACTTCTTAATTACTCAATCACAACCCAGTGATCAGTAATACTCAAAACAACTCAAATATGAAGACACCCTTCAAAAGAACAAAAACATCATTCGTGCTTAAAAGCTTTGAATGAATTACAATTTCAAACAAACTAAACCAACTCAGAACATATGAGTGGTGTACAAGACAAAACCTAAGCTTACACATACACAAAAACTCTAGAACTAATTTCTGGTTTTTGACACACACAATCTCCAATAGCAAAGCCCTCTTTAAATAGTCTTCAGCTGCAACATAAATCTGAACCAAATATTCTTCAATTGATATGATTCTGAAATATTATAGAAGCTCTTAGAAGGAAATATATTTCTGAGATATATTTTGCAAAGATACTTTGAAAATATATTCATCAATAAATACGAAACCAATCTTCAAAAGATCTTCTCATAAAATTATCAGCCTTCTGGAAACTTCAGCATGGATAAAACTGCAACAAATCTTCAAAAGATACGCAAAGAATTAATCAGAAAGAATGCAGAAAAACCAGCTTCTGATGAACAGTTCAGAGTCTGAAGAACTTCAGCTTCTGAAGGTTTCGCAGTGCCAAGTACTGGTCGCTCTGCGAACCAGCGTCTGAAGCAGTTTCAGCTTCTGAAGTCAGTTTCAGCTTCTGAAGTCAGTTTCAGCTTCTGAAACTTCTCAGAACCAATTTCCAGCTTCTGAAGGACCAAATTAACATCTGAGGACGCTTGCTTGCATACTTTGATTTTACCAAACATTTAGCCAACCTATAAATAACCAACAGAGAGGGAGAGGGAGAGGGAGGGAGGGAGGGAGGGAGGGAGTGAAAGTTTGATACATATAGCCAATGTATTTATAACCGCTAAATATGATTACATATACTTCATCTGACCCAAAATAAGTGTCACATTAGACAATTTTACACATATTATATGGACAATTTACTTAATTAACCCCTTATTTTAAGACGAAAAGAATACCTGAGTTCTACCAATAACGAATTGTTAAGAAAAATCTTAGTTCGATTTCTGGGTAGAAAATTTTTGTTTCTACCAGACTTTACTTACTTTACAGCCGAACTCCGAATTATCGGGGCTCCTTTTTCTTGAGAACCGGAAGGTTTATGAAAAAGACGAAAGGAATACTAAATCAATTTGTCAGCAGGTTTGCCAAGTGATTCACTATTTTTAGAAAAATTCCTACATAATCAAATAATTTCATAATGATTTCATGTGTTTGTTGACTAGAAGTTAATGATTTTATCTTTTGACCATACTGAATTTTGTTTTTTTTTACTAAAGACCAAACTGAAAGTTAATGATTAATAAAATGAAAATGAGTTTTTTGTCTAGAAGTTAATGATTTTATATTTTGACCAAAGTTAAAGCTATTTTTATACTCATTTACGAGAACAATGAAATAAATTTATTTTTTAATCAAAAACTTATTTTTTTATAAAAAGCTTTAAGTTTGGTAAAAAAAATTATTAACTTCCGGTCTAAAAACTCGTTTTCATTTTATCAATAATAACTTCAAGTTTGGTGTTTAGTAAACAAAAAACAAAATTCAATCTGGTAAAAAATGAAAATCATTAACTGCCAGTAAAAAAAAAGCATCTTAATATTATAAAATTATTTAAATATGTAGGATTTTTTTTCTAAAATTAGTGAATCACTTGGCAGACATGCTAACAAATTTATTTAGTATTCCTTTTGTCAAAAAATAATTAAAGAAATTAATAATTATGAAAGAAAACTTTAAAAAAGTTTGGTCAAAAAATGTTTGACTTCCTGATTAAAGAACTTAATAATGAATTAAACACAACCTTCAAAGAACCTAGTCAAATTTAACATTTTTTTTAAAATGATTAAAATTTCTAGCATATGGAATTTTATATTAAGTAAAGTGGCAAGTGTTAAATATATTTTTTATCCCTATAAATATTTTAATTTTTTTCTTTAATCCTCTTAATATTTTGCTTCGACTTTTAGTCCCGCAAAAGTTTCCCGTCCATACTTTTGGTCACTGCTTTTAAGTCATGTCATGTGTACCCTTCAATATTTTAATGAGTTTTTAAATGAATGATTAAAATATTACTGTCTTCGTCCCTAATTATAGGACCATTTTGAGAAAAACACGAGAATTAAGAAAGTTGATTGTTGTAGTAATTTTGTTGACAATTACCATTGTTTTACAAGTTTACCCTTTAGGGTAAAAAATTGATTAAGGTTTACTCCCTCTGTCCCAAATTATAAGAAAAAAAAACTCATTTTCTTTGTTCCAAATTATAAGCAAAAAAGACCAGCTTTTTTCTTATTTAATTTTGTTATTTCAAAAAATCAACTTTTCCAAAGAGAAATTAAATGCAAAATGCATTCATTTTGCTCTCCCTTTCATTTTCTCAATAATTAATATCAAATAAAAATTGTTTTTACATATTGCTATGAAACTTATTCCAAGGATAACACAAAAAACTATACTACAAACTACTATGTTTTAGATTTCTTAATAAGTGTAAAATAATTTTTTTTGCTTATAATTTGGGACGGAGGGAGTACATAGAGTATTTATTACATATTGAAGAAAAATATGTAACATAAATATGGTTATATTGGTAAAGAAATAATTAATGCACTTTGAAAATTGGAAGGGGTCTTATAAAAAATGACAAATAAAAATTTCAAAATGATCTTATATTTAGGGACTGAGGTAATATAAGAATCACCCCAAATTTTTTTTTTTTAACCAAACATGAATTAAATATAATTTTTAAGCGCTAAAAATATAAAAATTCATATTTAATTCATGTTTTGTTATTTTTTTGGAGATATTCTTATAATACTATAACCATTCGTGCAAAAAATTATTAAAAAATTTGAATGATACACGTGATAGTGATGAACATGATATTAATTAGATAGTACAATTCTTCTTCAAAAAAAAAATTAGATAGTACAATTAGTTATATCAGGACAATTTTATTTTATTTTTAATGCGACACTTATTATAAGACGAAAGAAATACATGAGTTCCACCAAGGACAAAATTTTCAAAAAAATCAGAGTCTGATTTCTGGATGAAACAATTTTTTACCGGACTTTATTTACTCTTCAATCGAACTCTGGAATACCAGGGCTTCTTTTTCTTGAGAACCGGAAGGTTTACAAAAAAAGACTAAAGGAATATGTAACACCCATACTAATTTTATCTAGAATATTAGCATGTGCATTAAATCTGATACTGGATACATCAATGTTTTCAATAATAATAAAACACAACTGAATGAATACAAATTTGCTCGTTTATACAACCAATCAAGTACCATAATAAATACTTATACAAAAGTCTGATAAGCTCCTGAGCTGGTACATGACGAGCAACTGTACTCCATCCAGCACCTCCCTGATGAACTTCATCACGAACCTCGTGCTAACCTGTAAACCTACACCAAAAGGATTGGGATGAGACATAATGTCTCAGTGAGCTCCACCCAACCTACTGTTGGCAACTTCGGGGACACCTAGGGTCGCGATGTACTAACTCTTGGAAATCTCGGGGATTCCTATGATCGCCGTCATTCTCTACATATCTTGCGATCAGGGGAAAACTAAGATCGTTGTATGTATCTATCTTATACTTATCATATACATGATCTCATACTTAGTGATCTAAGGATATCCTATGATCATTTCTTGTTATATGAACAGTACTTGTCATAAACTTATGTAATAAATACATATACATCTTGCTCAACATAAAGTTAGTAAGTTAGCGTTGAACATACAATTACTTATCTTGGTTCATTTTACGGAGTGCATCCGGGTGGAGTAACCCCGAAGTACATCTCCCATCATACCGGTGAAATTCCTATCATATCAAGCTAACACCGGACTCCTCTTATCGTCGTGCAAGACTTACATAAAAACAATGCATGTCCACTACTAATGGGGAACCTCGACTCCACTACTAACGGGGAGCCTGAGAATCACGACTTAACTTATCCTTTGCCGTGTACGACTTACATCCGAAGAACACCTAACCACTACTAACAAGGTACCTTAATCCACTACTAGCGGGGAGTCATAGAGTCACGACTTTCTTTTAATTAACATATTCTTATAATCTTACGTGTGGATAGCCCTTTCGGAGAAATCCCATCCAGCATAATCTGGAGTCTGCTGAACACGTATAATCTTTATAATTAAATTCTTAACTTGTTACTCATATGTATATCTGATACATTACATATCCATATGCATATCTAATGCATTCATCTAGTGTTAGATCATGTAACACTTAACCTATAATATAAGGTTCTAAGTTTATCGTTCTCATAAGCCACTTACTTGGTCATTGGAAAACCAACCCTTAAGCTTATCTGAAGCTTTGAATGTTGAAACATTCCTTGTACTTTCGTACACTCAATTGTGTACACTAAATCTTGCTTTCCTATCAAAGTATTTAGACACATCGTTATCATATGTCATGCTTAGGGCTTATAAACCCATCTATAACAATTCCTGTTCTTCTTATCTGAAATCTTGTAGGAAAACTACCCATCACTCTGTATGATACATATCTTATTCCTAGATTAATCCTTGAAGGTTCATGAGTGTCTCTACCCCAAAGCATATCAAATATCATTGGCATGGTACAGGTATTTGTTAATAAAATGTCATTCTGGACAACTTCGCTTTGCGACCCTGGACTTCGCTCTGTGATCACCTGCGTCTGAACCTTCAGACTCTGAAATCAGCTTCTGAGTCAGAGTCTGAAGCCAGCTTCTGAAGTCAGCTTCTGAAGCTTCGCAGAGCAAAGTCTAGGCGATGGCTAGGCGACGGTAGGCAGTAGCAAAACTCTGCTACTTCGCAGAGCAAACCTCTGGTCGCTCTGCGACTGTAGCAGGACTTAGGATTTTCTGAAAAAAAAAAACGTGTTTCAATCATTAAAACCTTGGTACCCAACTGCCCAGTGATCTTTGAAACATGCCAGGGACTAATTTTGAACTATAAAAACATATTGTATCCAAGGATTAAACTGAAATCAAGCATATGTATAAAAAGGGGGAAAACTATCCTTTTTCTTAAACCTTAACAATTTGTTGTGAATCTCACACAATATTGACCCAAAAGGGTAATTGCTACTCTAAGGAACTCACCATGTAGTTGCTGGTCTTGACAAGCTTCCTTTTACCAAACCCTAGCTTGGTCTTACTCTTTCCTTAACTTTTTCCTCAAGCTTTCTTTGCTTCAATCTTTCCCATAAGCTTGCTTACTTCCAGTTCAAGAAATCAAGGAAGGAAAACTGATGGATCACAGCTGCTGCTGATGCAAACCGAATTCTAGAGGGAGAGGGAGAGAAAATCTGACTTAGTGAGAGAAAGAAATGGGAATAATGAAGAAATATTCAAGCTTATCCCTATTTATGCCCCTTCCTCTCAAAATTACATTTTGTCCCTACTCACTCATAATTCCTCTGTTACTGATAAAAGTTACGTTTAAGCGGGATATTACACTCTACCCCCCTTACAGAAATTTCGTCCTCGAAATTAGAATTCTCCTGAAATCATGACTGAACAGGTCCTTTCTACCTCTGCCTTAGTTGCTCCCGATACTCTCTACGAGCTGATTCTTTCATTCAACTTGATTAACGGAATTCCATGGCTACTCTGGGGTCTAACTTGATTAACAGTCGACATGCAGGTCTACATATTACCATAAGCTTGAAAAATTTCTAAACGTCAATCAAAGTCAATGTCAACAGACACTGTCAAGGTCTTAAAGGGTTGTAACGGGGCTTAGGTGAATGTGAGATAATTTTTTAGAATTATAAATAATAAAAAACCAATAAATAATTTTAATTGGTGTCAGCTCAATATTGGTAGATTTATTCACCTTTTATTGATGGTTGGATGAATAAGAATATGCCTTAATCAAATATATTAATCATTTATTAAAAACACAACAAATATTTTATTAAAAAAAATAAATTGAAATTGATTATAATGATAGATCTTCAACCCATAACACCCAACAAATTCATCATTTTTAACCCAGATATTTCAACACGCAATCAAGAAATTCATCACCTTCAACTAAAAAATCCCAACAAAGAAAAAAATATTCTTAAATTAGAATAAAAAATTAAACAACTCACAAAAGAATTAACTGAAATTGCCCTGCATTAATATATTCAATCTTATGTTGATTCCAAAGTACAGACTCAGAGGGGGGCCTATTCAAACAAGTAGGTGGCTTATTTTACATATTTAAGCCTAATTTCTATACATGTAGTGTTTTTCCTTTTCCTTTGGATACACTTTATATGGATTAATAATAGTACAGTGTCATTTTCTACAATTAAAGACTATAGCTGCATCTTTGTCTCCACGTCCACTACAATTTACAACAACCTTAATGTTGTCGTTTGGTAAAGTAGGAACAAGCTTATCTAATATAGCCAATGCATGTGCTGCTTCCAGAGATGGAAATATGCCCTCCAATTTGCATAATCTCTCGTACGCTGCAAAGTCATAGCACATGAACTGTTTAAATATTTGTGCATGGTTTGATTATAATATATACTTTTTTTCTATATATAATGTCTATGTTTTAATTAAGCATGTATATACCATCAAGAGCTTCTTCATCGGTTGCAACACAAAACTCTGCACGCCCACTTTCTTTGAGGAAACTCAACTCTGGACCAACTCCTGGGTACTCCATCCTGCAAATAATTAAAAAAAAAAAAACTTATTACTATCTAATTTCAATCCATGTTTGTTTATTAAATCATTCCCTACATTAATCAAATGACGGTCTAATTTGGAACAAAAACATATGAACACATTTTTATTTGGAAATAATCAAAAGTTGGTCTAGTTCTATATTATTTGAAGCCCAGCCCTACAACAGCAGTTGCACGAGAACCACTTGTGTGACATTGTGGTGGAACTGTTATTATTTCCCAGTTGCACTATGCAACAACTCTTAAAATTATTAGATCTAGAGAGAAATTTATTTTCTCACTAGATTTAACAGCCCTCATAATATAATTTGCATCATACAGCTATTGTAAAGATTCTAATCCATGAGCAAATATTAAAACTATTTAATAAAAAATCATGCCTAAAATTAATAATTAAAAGCCATATAAACACAAATTCACTTTCATATATAACATTAAAATAATATCAATGAAAAGGTATTTTTTGTTAATCTCTTTTTGCTGATTTTTAACTCAATTCGTATTGTATGACAAACATTTTACTACACAGTCACTAATTAAGTTGAAATAGGATATGATAATTTATTTTGACTCTTATCCTAGCCACAAAACAATTATACTACTGGATAAATTATCCTAGCCACAAAACAATAATACTACTTGATAAAAATTCTCAATAAAGTTGATAAGCATTAATGTGACTTACCCAGCTGCAATGGAGTGAGGTTCAATAATTTGTCCATCACCATCTTGCAATAAATAGGAGATAGCACCATGATAAACACCCATTTCTCCTTTGGCCAAAGTGGAAGAATGTTTTCCACTTTCTAACCCTAAACCACCAGCTTCAACTCCAATCAATCTCACATCTGTGTCTGATAGAAACTCATGGAACATACCTAAAGCATTTGAACCTGTTCCAACACTTGCAACAACGATGTCTGGTTTTCCTCCCCATTTTTCCCATGCTTGTTTCCTTGTTTCTTTCCCAATCACTGACTGAAACTCACGAACCATGGTGGGACATGGATGTGGTCCCACCGCTGAACCCGACAAGTGGTAACTGTTTTCCAAGTCTCCAACCCAACAGCGAAAAGCCTCTGATGATGCATCTTTGAAACATCCATTAACAGCTTCAACCTACACGTTTACATACATTATTATTAATTTAGTTATATGATTATTTTGGGTATATCATCTTTATTTCTAAAAAGAAGTCATGTCAGTAGCTAATTTTAAAAATGTTTTATCTTTATGTTGATCGTACAATTTTTTGTGCCTTAAATGAATCAATAAAATTGTGTTTTTATAATTATTTGAATGTATATTTTTTGTATTTTTTATTGCAAAAATTTCATTTATAATCAAGATTATCTAAAAATATATTTTTCTAAAAAATTAACTAAAACGAGTTAAAAAAATATATATTCATAAAGTATTAACTATTAAGTTAAAAAAAAATATTGGATTCTTTTAGGTAGGAAAATTAAAATTAAAGGTTATGTTTGATTGATTACCTTAGCTCCTAACAGCTTCATCAACCGTATATTAGATGATTGTCTGTCCATGTCTTTGGCAGCCATAAAAACTGTGCACTCCAAAGCCAGTTTTGCGCATGCAGCAGCTGTTGCAAGCCCGTGTTGTCCTGAACCGGTGGCCGTAACAACACTTTTTCGACCGATGCGCTTGGCAATCATAGCTTGTGCAAGAGCATTGTTCATCTTGTGAGAGCCAGTGTGGTTGAGATCCTCTCTTTTTAAGTATATATCAGTCCCTTTGCCACCATTCTTGCTTTTGTAATGCTCTGACAACCTTTGAGCATGATACAGAGGTGTCTCTCTGCCAACATAGTCTCTTAATGCTGTTGCTAGCTCTGCCTGTGGGAGCAAAGTTATTTTTATGTTATTTGATAGTTTGAGGAATTCACGAACATAAGAGTAGGTACTATATATTATCTAAATTTTAGTCTCATACAGTATGTTTTTAAATTTAAATTGGAATTTGAAAAGAATTTTGTTTAAAGGTGGTAAGTTTGTATAGAAATTGTCTAACTAAAATTGGTTGTTAGTTTTTTAATTCTCTTAATTATGTTGTAAATTTAAATTTGAAAATGAATTATATTTATATTTTGGTACCGAGAACAGGTTTTGTATCCGAAAATCTAGTTCAAACCTAAGGTCTTTCCTATCATGAACACGGGTATCATCCTTCACCCTAATTAACAAAATTACCTGAAAAACATCATCGCGGAGGGCATTTTTGAACTCAGCTTCAAGCTGGTTCATGCACATTACAAGTGTTTCTGGTACAAACTTCCCTCCAAACCTACCAAATTTTCCAGTAGAAGTGGTATCTTCTGTGGCTTTCTCAATCAAGGGTATTGTGGAAGGCAAGGGTGTATATGTAGTGGCTAATTGAGGGATCTTAACTTGAAACTTATCACGAGTAACCACTGCTTGAACCACCGCAGAGTTACGCTCTTTGGGCACTACCTTTTTTTCTATGAATTGGCTTCTTACAATTGTACCTTGCAATTTACATGCGGCCATGTTTGTGTTTGAGAAATGATCAAAATAGTATAGTTGAGTTATTAACCTCTTATCGTATGTTATGTTATGTTTTGATTTTTTATTTTTGAACTTGTTGCAACACCTTTTATTTATACTTGGTGGTCTGGTCGATGCAACAGGAGGCGTGTTTGACTGGTCCCATTCTTCACTACGTTGGTCATAGCTAGGTGGGTGCATGCAGTTGGTTATTTATTTTATTTCATTTTTTTTTATTTTTAATCTTGTTTCATATGTTCTATTTGTACTTTAAGTTTCATTAAGTCGGAAATTTTTTTTTTTTGGTCAAGTAGCCTAGTGGCTAGAGAAATTCACCTTAAAGGTGAATAAGTGGGATGTCTGGGGTTCGAACCCCGGCCCCTGCATATATTATGCATTATCCCTTATCAAGTGAGCTAAGTTCACGGGGACGGAAAAATTGATTCTAACTTGAAGCTAGAATTTCTAGCTTCCGTGTAATTACTTTTAAACTTGAATTCATTGTTCAACACATTTTTACATAAAAAGAAAACACTTTTATATAAATTTATCCAAACATAACTCACTTTACATTTTGCTCACTTTTAACTAAAATTATTTTACAAAATCAATTTTTTTTTTAGATTACAATGAATTGGTACGGAGTTTCCACCACCGTTTAATAGTGACCAATCTCTGTGGAATTTAAAATTAATTTTTATCACCGCAAAATTAGACTCACTAATTATATGCCTTATTTCCTCTAAACAAAAAATATTTGCCTAATTTGACCTATTTTTGGCTTTTATATATTCAAATTTAGACTGAAATTGCCTTGCATCAATATATTAAAGGCTTAATTGTAGTTTTGGCCCCCTAAGTATTACGAACTTGAGATTTTGGCCCCCTATAAAAAACAATAACAAATCAGCCCCCTAAGTTTACCCCATTTTACACTTTTGGCCCCCCAACGCACACGTAACACTTTTGGCCCCCTATACCAATTTGGATTGGATCGTTTAGTGCGGTTTTTTCGAGACAATACAATTTTTTGTTTCCAACATTAAAATAGAGTTAAAAAACTAAAACACAGCATATTTTCAGCAATGTTTCCAACAAAGTTTTAAATTTCATCCAACAGTACAATTTCATTTTCACCAAACAACATAGATCAAATTAAAAACGTGGATAAAAAATAATCATATTCTGTAAGAAATGTAAAAAACTAAGATTTTATCATTCTCTAAAAGTTCAAGTAGCACATGTTGTCATTACGTAATTTTTTAGACTTATTTTGATGATTATATTGAGTATGTAGCAATTTGAGACAACCTGGAGGTGCAAAAAGCAGAAAATATAAAGAAATTTGAATTAATTGCATCGTCTCACTATTTTGGTGTTGTGACACGATTTTCTGCCCAGAATTAAAGAAAGTCCCTGCCCATGAATCATGTCAAGATGACATAATCGTGACACGATTGTGAAGATGCATCTAGAAGGATCCTTAGGGTTTTAAGGCAAATTGTGTCACGATTGTAGGCGCAATTTTGCCTATTTAAACTGAAACTGGTTTGAGAAATAAGGGTTCTGAATTTTGGAGATCTGAAACACAATTTTGAGAACAGAAGACTGAAGAGTGACCATTCTATCCAACTCATAGTCAATCTTTGTATGTTTTAATGCTTCAATTGATTTGTTATTTGTAATTTTCATTATGAGTAGCTAAATCACTAGAGATTAGGTATGGAGACGATTCTGATGTAGACTTGTTTGAAACATGTGGTTGTGAAACTCTATTGTATGTGAATATTAATCTAGTTTTATTTAATCCAATTGTTCTTGATGCTTTTTATATACTAACCATATGTAAACATCAATCCGTAAGTATGAATGACTACTGACCATAGCTTTCAACTTAGATTTAATTGGATTGTTCAATAAAACAAGGTTAGTCTAGGAATGAATAATCGTTTAATTGTTATATTATGTTAACGCTTTGAAAACCTTCGAGGAATATTAGACCACCTAAGGAATTAAGGGTTGTAATCCGAGATGAGGGTTCTGACTCAAGGAATTGATCTGAATACATCCAAAACAAATGCGATTTTTTATGGTTTTAGATTGGATTGATTTAGTTTGCGGTTTTTCTATTGAATTTGTTCGGTTTTGAACACGCCCCTAGTTATACCACTCTATACACGTATAGTATTTTTCCTTTTCCTTTTTCCTTTTCCTTTGGATACATGGATATGGGTTAATAGTGTCATTTTCTACGATTGAAGTCTATAGCTGCATCTTTGTCTCCATGTCCACTACAATTTACAACAACCATACAGTTGTCGTTTGGTAAAGTATGGACTAGCTTATCTAACACACAATTAATGATGCAACGATATGATATATATATTCATTTTAACGTATACCCTCCTTCAAAAAAAAAAAAAACCCATTTAGCAAACACTTACATAGATATACGACATATATAAATATCATATATATCCAACATAGCGGACACGAATACTATACAAATTCAAATATATGAATACCCAATATTGTCATCATGGTCATCCAATATTGGGTGCAAAGAGCTCTACAGAGATAAACCTCTAAAATATTGGGGTCTCAAAAAATTTATTGTATGTGTCGGTCCAATGACCCTCACCCAATCATTTGTGAAGATTTTTTTGGCCCCGTCAATATCTCTTTGTGCTGAAAAATGTCATTCCCAAGTTATCAATCGAATGTGTTATAATTAAAAAATATGCCCCCTCGGAGTTATCTCATCAATTTTTTAGGGGGCGTAGCAGACATTGAGGGGGCCTGTAGTACCCTAATTTTGTCCAAGTCTTTTCTTAAAAAAAAAATCATCATCATGCAAAAAAAAATCAAAAAAATCAATTTTCATTTCTTTTTTTAAATAATAAAAAAAGTTTTATTATTATTTATTTATCTTTCTTTTTATTATTATTATTATTATTATTATTATTATTATTATTATTATTATCCTTTTATCCATCTTTTCCTTTATATTGTCACAATTTTTAAAATTAAGAAATCAAATCCGTTAAAAATGTATTCAATTATAAACAATCATACCTTCACTTTAATAACAAACTATTAATGTAATTGTGTGACTTTTACATAAGGGAAAGGTTAACGAATTCTCCCGGAGCACTTTTAAGACCTTTAAATAGTAATTTTTTATTGAAATATGTGTAATCAATGCATTGAAAATCGAAATATTTGAGTTTTGCATTGAAAATCGAAATATTATTATTATTATGTTTGTTTGTCTAATAAAAAAGAAACATGTGCAAAGAAGGAAACAAGGTCAAACTAAGCTGCTGCCCCTGTTTTTTCAGCACCTCCTCCTTGCCATTTGCTTCCTTTCTTCTTTATCAAACAAGTCAAAATAAGCTGCAAGCTGCTGCCCTGTTCCAGTACATCATTTTCTTTCCATTTTCTTCCATTTTTCTTTGTCAAAGAAGGCTGCAAGCTGCTGCCCCTGCAAGCAGCGCCCCTTCTCCCTGTTTTCTCCCAACCTCTGTCAGGGCAGCACCCCTCCTTTCTTGTTTTTCTTCCATCAACTTCTGTCAAAATCAGCCCCTAGTTGTCCAGAATTAACCACAGTCTTCACCAAAATCACAAGGCAAGGTCACTTCCTTCCCTTTTCATTAAATGCTAACTAAAGTCTTTGCCATAGCACACAAAAAGGTCCAGCTTTCAAGGGATTTTCATGATTACAAATGATCACAAAATTGCCTATATAAGAGGCACGAAAATGAATGAAAGAGGAGGAATTTATAGAGCAAAAACAGAACAAAAAAAAACAGCAAGAATTCATAACAAACTTCCAAAGAGAAAAGCTCTGTTTTTCTGTTTTTTTTTTCTTTACAAACCACCACAACAAATCAAACAGAATCAAAACATAAACTAAATCACAAGAAACATCACACAAAGAGAGGAGAATAGTAGCAAAACACCTTTTTGTTATTGTTCATCTTCTCCATCACTTCCATCTTCAAGAAACCACAACCATCCAAAAGCCCCTTTCATTTTCTTGTGCATCTAAAGCTTTGGCTAGGAATTTGTAAGTATCTTGAACATTCTTATCTCCTTTTTTTTTGCATTATGTTTAAGTGTTTGCAGCCTTTTTCATAAAAAATGTATTTTTTGTCATAAGTTCATGGGCATGACTTGAAGCCAAAATATATTAGGTTCTAGGACATCTCTTGGTAGATCTAAAACCACTAAGATGTAGTGTTCATGGCAAAATTTGCAATGGTATTTTCATTTTTGTATTTGGTTCAGTTTTGAGTGAGAAATTTAACTCAGAAGTTGAGAAAAAATCACAGAACTCTGTTCTACTGTTCCTGCTGTCCCTGCATTATTTTTCTGCATTTTTAGTAATCTTTAACTCATTTTTGCACTAAAAACATCATTCAAAAACCCCAAAAAATCACAAAGATTACAAATCACCAAAACAGAAGTGGATTGCTTCTTTTTCTTACTTTTTTCAAACATTTTTACCCCAGAGGTTCTGAAATCAGAGTCTGAAGTGCTTCAGAAGCAGCTTCTGAACAGTGCTTCTGAAGCAGCTTCTGAACAGTGCTTCTGAAGGCAGCTTCTGAAGCAGCTTCTGATCCAGCTTCTGAAGGCAGCTTCTGAAGACAGCTTCTGAAGCAGCTTCTGAAGGCAGCTCCTGAAGCAGCTTCTGAACAGTGCTTCTGAACAGTACTTCTGAAGCAGCTTCTGAACAGTGCTTCTGAACCCTGAGTCTGAACAGTGCTTCTAAAGCAGCTTCTGAACAGTGCTTCTGAAGCCAGCTTCTGAACAGTGCTTCTGAAGCCAGCTTCTGAACAGTGCTTCTGAAGCCAGCTTCTGAAGCAGCTTCTGAATAGTGCTTCTGAAGCCGTACATTTTGCATTTTTGCTTCTAAAGTCAGTTTCTGCTTCTGAAGGTTCAGAACCTGGTTTGAACTATTTTTTTGCAAAGGGCTGAAACTCATTTTTATTCAAAGAAAAATATAACAAGTGTTTTGTTTTTTTTTGCTTTCAATTGTAAAAAAATGTGATTTTCAATAACAAACTTGAATGAAAAAGGAGTGCTTTGACGTATGTCTTCCCATTCCCCGGTTGCACGAGCACTTGACGTACGTCTCGTTGTTCGGGCAATTGTCATTCTATTTTCAACATACCAAAACATAAAAAAAAAAAACAATTTTCTTTTTTGTGTACGAGTGAAAAAGGAAAACTTGGGTAGACACCCGACGCTTCCCCGAATATTCAGAAACGAGGTAGAAACCTCGCTTTCGGTTGAATATTCGTCCTCCGTTTAAAATCAATCTCAACCCACAAAACTTTATTTTATTCACGTCCATGCGCGTTTTCAAACGGATACCATCGCCCAAGTGCGAGTTCGTCTTTTTTTTTAATGCAAACTTTTTCGCCTAAGCGCGATCAAATTATTTTTCATAAATAAAATCAATCAACACACAAACATTTTCTAACAAAGAACTACGTAGCTTTGAATTCTCCATCGCACCAGGAGATACGTAGGAGCAAGATCAAACTCTTGTCAAGCACACTAACAAAAAAACTCATTTTTGGTCATTAAAGCTTTTTTCTCTTTTTTTATTATTTCTTTACAAACATTTTTCATGAAACTAACACAATTGAACGCTAAACTAACTAACGGTTTGAGAATCTGGCTGGAACTTGAACAATACGAAAAACAGAGCACAATCACACAATATCAGAAGCAGCAATATAAAAGTGCAGAAAGTAAAAGCACACAGATATTTGTTAACCCAGTTCGGTGTAAATACCACCTACGTCTGGAGGATACCAATCCAGGAAGGAAATCCACTATTGGAATTAATCCTAAGACTCAAGACACAGACCCCCTGTTCCTAGTCTTCTGACTTAATCTCCACTAGTACTGATTTCTACCCAACACCTGAGTATAAGAAACCCCCTTCTTACTTCCTATTCAAGTAACAACCCAGTTACTAAACAGCTTCTGAATAACTACACAGTTTATGAAGAAACACTTCAAAATAACAAAGACATCATTCGTACTTAAAAGCTTAGAATGATTTACAACTCAAAAAACTTCTAAACCAACTCAGATGAGTGGTGTACAAATAAAACCTAAGTTTAAAAACACAAAGACTCAAATTCTCTGATTTCTAATACTCTCTTCGTTGTCTTCAATAGCAACAGCACGTCTCTTTAAATAGGCTTCAGCAAACAGCATAATTCTGAATCCAATCTTCTTCAATTGATATGATTCTGAATTATGAAAGGCTTGAAAAGGAAACATATAATTCTGAACCAGTTTGATTGTGCTCTGTTTTGTAAACCATCGTGCTCTGTTTTTGTGAACTGTACCATACCTGCCAGAATTTCACGGTTCCCGTTGAGTACAACGGATGTGAGGGGTGCTAATACCTTCCCCTCGCATAACCGATTCCCGAACCCGAAATTTGGTCGCAATGACCTTGTTCTCATTCTCAAAGGGGTTAATCGACGTTCCCCTTTTCAAAAACAAAACTTCGGTGGCGACTTTACTGTTTAGCGAGCGCTTTCCGCCCGCACATTTTTCCTGCAGCTTCAGCTGGCGACTTCACTGGGGAGACTTAGAGAATCAACCCTAGTTAGTTGGTTTAGCTTTTAGTGTTAGTTTTTGCCTTAAATGTTTGTTTATTTTTGGTCTTATTTGCTTTATTTTATTTCCGCTGTATTTTTCGCCTTTTATGATTTTGTGCTTTTGTATCGGGGTTGTGATGTTCAAAACACTTTTGAGTGGAGCTCTGCACCCGAGTTTGAAAAAACCTAGGTTTAGGTTGGTGGTTGTGTAGTATTGACTTTCGAGATAGACATCTCGTTTAGTCAATATGAAGATCCCACTTAAAGATGGTCCTCTTCGTTGAAAGGTCGTCCGTATAATGGTTAACCCGTTATCATGGCGAAATTCCGAATTGGACCCCTAACTCTAAGAACCTTCTTCTTAGCACCTCTTCAAAATTTGGTGTTTGTATTGACTTTCGAGGTAAACATCTCATTTTGGTTAGTACAAACCCCACCTAGAGGAGACGCACTCGTGAAAGGTTGTCATATAATGGTTAACCCGTTATTATGGCAAAATTCCGAGATGCCTTCATGACTCTAGGTACTCCTAACTCAAAAACCTTAGAACTACCCTTGGTGAGAACCCTGATATAGAAAGCACATAGAACTAAGCCCTCGTAAGGAGCCATTGTGCGCACCTCGTTTTTTTCTTGGGAAAAAGACGCGCAAATCCTCCGAGGTCGTTCGTAAACGCTCGGAGGGCCTTTTGTGAAGCCGCCACCAAAGTTTTTGTGTAAAGGGAACGTTGATAAACCCTTAAGTTTTTTTTATGTTTAAAGGGAAACGATAATAAAACCCTTTGACGATGAGGAAAGGATGGTCATCGCAACCATTGTCGGGTTCGGGAGTCGATTACGTAAGGGGAAGGTATTAGCACCCCTCACGTCCGTTGTACTCAACGGGAACCTTCTATTTGGCTAAAGCTTAAATTGTTTTTAAATGTTTTGCGCGCATGCTTATCCATGTCAAAAGAAAATATACTAAAAGCGGGGAAAGAGATAAAAACAAACGAAAGAAAAGAAGAAAAAGTTTTTTATTATTGCGCTTGACAAGATGTCGATCTTGCTCCTACGTATCTCCCGGTAGTCGGAGAATTCAAAGCGTACGTAGTTCTTTGGTAGAAAAAACGTACATGTGTTGGTTAATTTTAAATGGACGATGTTTTAACCGAATTCTTACGATTAAAACGTAGCTTGTATGCTCGCGCTTGGGAGACTTATTAAGCGTTTGTTCACGAATCGCACTAGAATTGTTTAAAAGGTACGTCCGTTAGGGTAAAAGGGTTCGAATTGGTCGCTATGGGACCAAGAGAGGTGCAATGGACTCATACAAGTCAATCATTGACCGAGTGGACTCCAATGAGTCGGGCGATTGTTCAATTGATCCACTGAGATCAAGAACAGGTACAATGAACTCGGACGAGTCGAACATTGACCGAGTGACTCAAACGAGTCGAGGGATCGAGTCTAATGGCCACGGGGGACCAAAAGGTTCGGATTGACCACGAGGGGCCAAGGTTTGGTTTGGTTAGGGTTGGATACATTTGAAAAGGGAATGACGATTGTCCGAACGACGAGACATACGTCACGCATTCGTACAATCGGGGCAATGGAGAGACATACGTCACACCATCCCTTTTTCATTCAAGTTTTTGGGTAGAATTCTTTTAGAAATCCCAAGGTATATCAAAACATTTGGTTTGAAAACCCAAAATGGAAAGATTTAGCAATTTGTTAGAAAAACGCACAAGTTTCGGCTCATTTTGCGAAAAGCGAACGTATTTGGCGTATGTTCATGTTTGAGTTTTGAACATCATGAACAATATTTATTGTTCAAGTTTTGATTGGAATGATGAACATATCTGATTTGTTCATGTTGTTTTGAAAGTTTGAGAACATAACTTGTTTTGCAAGTTATCCACAAAATGTCATACGAACTTGCGAATTTGTCAAAATTGTGCAAAATCCTTGTTATGGTTTGAAAAACATGGGTTTAAAAACTCTTAGGTTCTGAGCTCTTGGGCTAGAACCTCAAAAAATGGTCATTTTGACACCTAAACTCAGATTCTGAGTTCTGTCATGGTCGCACTGCGACCATGACTTCGCACTGCGAAGCATGCGAATTTTTGAGTTCAGAAGCTGTTTCTGAACTTTTGTTCAGAAACAACTTCTGAACACACTCAGGACCTTTTAGATGAGTGAAAAGCTTTGAGTTTTTAGGATGAAAAAGGCTGGACAAACCAGTTTTGGTGTTTTGAAAACCTTGGGATTTCTTTGAAATTCAAAAGGGGTTTTTGTAGAACCAAAAGTTTTGAACCAAAATTGCTATGCAAACACAAATGAAAATGCAATACAAAGGCTTAGAAACTTACAGAACTCCTTAGCAAAGCTCCAGCTGCAATGGATTTGAATTGGTTGAAGGTTTTCACAAAGGTTTTTGATATTGGTGATGAACTTTGAGCTTGGTAAAGCTTTGTGTTGGATTGGTTTTTCTCTGGTTGTTTGGCTGAAATGAGTAGTGTTTTTTTTGCTCTCTTAATGCTCTATTTTCTGCTCTATCTTATGCTATGCAATGCTGTATTTTCCTTTGCCTTGGGTTTCTATTTATAGGCCAAAATGCAATCTCAAGTGATGATGAAAAAATCCTAGAACCTAGCTGATTTGTGGGCTAAACTCAGGCTATTTGGCTTTGCATTTAATGCTAATGGATAGAGGCAACCCTGCCTTGTGCCAAGGGTTAAGTCTTTGACTGATTTCAGCCACAAAATCAACTAATTCTAGAAGGTAATGATGAGAAATAGGGCTGAATTGCAAATGGCCAAGCTTGGGGATCAATCCTTGCAATCCCAATGGTTGATCAATAAAAACGTGCACTGTAATGTGCAGAGATTGAGGGATGAAAAAGGCTATCTATGGCTGGTGTGAGGGGTGAAAAGCTACTGCAAAAACAGGGTAGGCACTCATGGCTTTTCAAGTGAGAAAATCCAGCTAGTTTGACTGGTTTTGGGGAAGCAAGCAGGAGGAAAGTCATCAAGCAGGTGGCTGGCAACCTTGGGGTGGTTAACAGGTCACATGCGAGGGACAAGAGCTGCCCAAGGGCAAGCCCACTTGCTTGTCACATGCTAGGTTGGAAGAAAAAGCTTCCAACCTTGGCATTAATGGCAAGTCTTTCATTTCTGGTTTTGCTTGGCCCAAATAGCCATGAATGCTGCTTAAAATAAATATGGAAATGATATGCAACAAAATCTGGAATTAAATCAAAAACACCAAAAATCTGCAGAAAAATCGCAGACTTCGCAGTGCGAAGTGAGCTTCGCAGTGCGAAGTCAGCATTTTTGAAATGTTGACTTTTCTGTTGACTTTTGTTGACTTTGACTTTTTCTCCCTCTTTGATTTTTTTTTATTTTTGTTTCAAAATGCTTAGGACAAAATTAGGGTACTACAGCTGCCCCTACTTAATTGTGTCTTCGCATAGAGTGCGTGAGTGCCGAGGGCATCTCATGAACTCTTTGCGAAGATCAATTAAGTAAAAAGAAGGACCCGAATTTTGTCCTTCGCGGAATGCAAATGCAATGGTCTGAAAAGGTTGATCGTATCCAGCCGCTAACACTGGAGGTAGATCCACTGGAGGAGGTGATCTTATCTAGGCGCTTTCACTAGAGGTCGATACCTAAGCTAGGTAATCTTATTCAGCCGCTTTCACTGAAGGTCGATTTCTAACGAGCTGTGATCTTATTCAGCCGCTAACACTGAAGGTCGATACACTGGGGGAGGTGATCTTATCT
The DNA here is from genome assembly GCA_018208015.1 of Medicago ruthenica. NCBI lineage: Eukaryota > Viridiplantae > Streptophyta > Magnoliopsida > Fabales > Fabaceae > Medicago > Medicago ruthenica. Next base: position 97,004,100 of record CM031375.1, read on the forward strand.
AGGCGCTTTCACTAGAGGTCGATACCTAAGCTAGGTAATCTTATTCAGCCGCTTTCACTGAAGGTCGATTCCTAACGAGCTGTGATCTTATTCAGCCGCTAACACTGAAGGTCGATACACTGGGGGAGGTGATCTTATCTAGGCGTTTTCACTAGAGGTCGATACCTAAGCTAGGTAATCTTATTCAGCCGCTTTCACTGAAGGCCGATTCCTAACGAGCTGTGATCTTATTCAGCCGCTAACACTGAAGGTCGATACACTGGGGGAGGTGATCTTATCTAGGCGCTTTCACTAGAGGTCGATACCTAAGCTAGGTAATCTTATTCAGCCGCTTTCACTGAAGGTCGATTCCTAACGAGCTGTGATCTTATTCAGCCGCTAACACTGAAGGTCGATACACTGGGGGAGGTGATCTTATCTAGGCGCTTTCACTAGAGGTCGATACCTAAGCTAGGTAATCTTATTCAGCCGCTTTCACTGAAGGTCGATTCCTAACGAGCTGTGGTCTTACCCTAAATAGGTGCCCCTGGTTGAATCGGAAAACATGATTGTATGATGCATGTTATGTAGTATGATATGCAGTGATATGCAATGCAATATGATATGAGATGGACTCAAACAAAGATTCCTTCTGGGGAATTGGGGACAGTTAGTGAAGGAGGTTCACTGGGGAACTCTTACTTGACTGTTGATGGATGTTGGTGAATATGTGATACTCACTGGAGAATCCTTGTTGAGGATGCATGGTTTATGAAATGAAATGCATGTGTATGAATGATTTGTATATGCATGCATGAATGAAAATGACATGATGCATGAATTATGCTATGCATGATATGAGGGATGCTGGTTGGGTGCCGAGCGAAGTCGGTCTTGGTTGTGGTTGTGCCAATGACGATTGGATCTTTTCTCTTTTTTTGTTTTGTTTTTGGTTGGTTGGTTTGTTGGTTGGTTGGTTGGTTGGTTTGGAAGGACAAGGTCCTTTGCCTACATACCCGAATGGGATCAAAACCGGTGTAGTTCGGGCTTGCCCCGGGGATTTGTGTTTGTCTACCAATGATGATTGGACTTTCTGTTTGGGGTTGAGACTCCTTGGGGAATATCAAAAGGTTTGGCTCATGGGGATATAAGGATCATTTTGGAAGCATGATCGATATCCAGCCTTGGTTGATGTTTGGGGTGTTTAGGGTGCTTACTGGGGAATTTTGCTCCTCTTGACCCTTGGGGTTTTTGCGCTCCGCGTGCCGTGAGCTACGCACTTGCCTTTGCTGAAGAGCATAAGTCCTTTGGGTGCAATATTTGGGTGGGAATTACCGCAATTCCTTCGAAATTTACGAAAATTTGAATAAAACAACGTTTGTTTGCTTTCTCTCTTTTTTTTGGAAGAAATTTCTTTTGTTTATTTCCCATGTTTTAAAGCATTTTCATCATGAATAAAACAAAATTTTATGCGCTATTGAGAACACAAAATAACAAAAAGGAAATTTATTCAATGCAGATTTGACCTCTTGAATGGGTAAAAAATACACAAAATGAGAAGTGAGATAGAGAAAGACAAGAAAAAGCAAAAAGAAAATTGTTGGTTTTGGCACAACACATGCTATTTCCTTATGACTTCGAGATTTTTTTGTTTTTGGAAGTTGCTGACGAGACCGATTCTTCTCCTCTTGAATCTTGTCTGGAGCTTGGATGCTGCAGTCATTGCCTTTCTTCTTTTGTTAACCCCTAACTTTTGCCTGGACCGCTCTTTCGAGTTTTCAATCCACCGGGGTATATTTCCTTTTTTTGATGTCCTTAATTTTTGCCTAGACCGCCTTTTCAGGTTTTCGATCTAGCAGGACGCTCTCTATTGCCTAAACCGCCCTTTCAGGTTTTCGATTTAGCGAGCTTTTTTCTTTTTTCTTTTAGGCATAATACCTCTTGACTGCATCGGAGTTTATTGAGAGTGGGAACTCTTCTCCGTCCATAGTGGTGATGATCAGGGCTCCGCCTTGAAATTCTGGCCAGGCAATAATAAGAGAGTACCAGGTTCTGAACCAGCAGGTTCTGAACTATACGCAGGGCACAATAGTTTGCTTAAAACAGAGCACACACTCACACAATGCAAAGCAAGAAAATAAAGTGCAGGAAAGTAAAAGGACACACAAGGTTTGTTAACCCAGTTCGGAGTAAACACCTCCTACTCTGGGGGATACCAATCCAGGAAGGAAATCCACTATTGGATTTAATCCTTAAGACTCAGACACTGACTCCCAGTTCTTATCCCAAGCAATTGACCTCCACCTAGTAAGACTTCTACCCAACTCTGAGTAATAGAAACCACTATCTTCCTACTCAAGTAACTAAACCCAGTTACTGAAACCCTTAATCAAGAACACTCTGTTTTTGAAGAACAACTTCAATACATAAAGACAACACTCATACCTACAGGCTTAGAGTGATTACAACTCAAAACACCTAAACCAACTCAAACTGAGTGGTGCACAAACAAAGCTAAAAAGCTTACACACACTAAGACTCTATTTCTGAATTTTCTCTCTAAAATCGTATCTTGAATAGCAGCAGCCCTCCTCTATTTATAGCCTTCAGTCTTGCAGAATAAAATAACAAACTAATCTTTCTGATTTGATTTGTTACTGAAATAAGATTGGTCCAATAATGTAACAAATAAAACTGTACTGAATCTTTTAAAGATTATAACAGGAAAATATGAATTTCATATCTTTGAACCAAATCTTCAAAGATATCTTCTCCAATTAAACCAGCCTTCTAGAAGCAATTATACAAAGATAATTCCTTGCTAAATCTCCCAAGATACGCGCAAAAACAATCCAGCAAACCCAGCTTCTGATGTGGTCAACAGAAGTCAACGCTGGCTTCAGAACCTGAAACTGCTACTGAAGTGCTACAGTGCTTCTGAAGAGCATTTCAGCTTCTGATGTAGATTTCAGCTTCTAAATGGCTTCAAAATAAAAAACTTCCAACTGAAGAAATGTTCTACATATGGAGATGCTTCTATTCAATACTTTGGTTTTGCCAAAACATGCAGCCAACACCAAAAGACTCAACACGCCTGAGAAAGCTTTCTTTACCACATACGGCCCATCATAGCTGGGAGTCCACTTCCCTCGGGGATCTTTGTGGATAGGTAATATCTTCTTGAGCACTAGGTCTCCTTCTTTGAATTCTCGAGGACGGACCTTCTTGTCGAATGCCCTCTTGAGCCTCCTTTGATAGAGTTGTCCGTGACATATTGCCGTCAGACGCTTCTCCTCTATGAGATTCAGTTGGTCGAACCTTGTTTGGACCCATTCAGCTTCTTCTAGCTTAGTTTACATCAAGACCCTTAACGAAGGAATTTCCACCTCTACGGGGAGCACAGCTTCCATGCCGTATACTAAGGAGAAAGGGGTTGCCCCAGTTGAAGTGCGAATGGCTGTTCTGTAGCCATGTAGCGCAAAGGGAAGCATCTCATGCCAATCCTTATATGTTGTTACCATCTTTTGGATGATCTTCTTTATGTTCTTATTGGCCGCTTCTACCGCACCGTTCATCTTTGGTCGGTAAGGGGAGGAATTATGGTGCTCAATCCTGAAATCTTTGCACAACTCCTTCATTGTCTTGTTGTTTAGATTTGCCCCATTATCGGTGATGATTTTGTGGGGAGTACCATAACGGCAAATGATTTCCTTCTTGATGAATCGGGCTACCACTTGTTTGGTTACGTTTGCATACGAAGCTGCTTCTACCCATTTGGTGAAGTAGTCGATGGCAACGAGGATGAAGCGATGTCCATTTGACGCTTTGGGCTCGATCATTCCAATCATGTCTATGCCCCACATAGAGAATGGCCAAGGTGAAGTCATGACGTTCAGTGGAGTTGGTGGCACATGCACCTTGTCGGCGTAAATCTGGCACTTGTGACAAGTCTTGGCATAGTGGAAACAGTCAGCTTCCATGGTTAGCCAATAATAGCCCGCCCTTAAGATTTTCTTTGCCATTGCATGCCCATTGGCATGGGTTCCAAAAGATCCCTCGTGGATTTCTTTGATGAGCATGTCCGCTTCATGTTTATCCACACATCTGAGCAGGACCATGTCATAGTTTCTTTTGTAGAGGGTATTTCCACTGAGGAAGAACTGGGATGCCAATCTTCTGAGGGTCCTCTTGTCGGTGTGTGAGACACTTTCTGGATACTCTTGCTCTTCGAGGTATCGCTTGATGTCGTAGAACCAAGGTTTGTCGTCAAGTCCCTCTTCGACTGATGCACATACAACTGGTTTGTCTCTACGATCCATCCTTATGATTGGTGCTTCGTTGTAGGAATTTACTTTGTACATTGATGATAATGTAGCCAAAGCATCTGCCACCTGGTTTTCTTCTCGAGGTATGTGATGGAAGTTGATCTCATCAAAATGCTTAATCAACTCTACAACCCGGGCTCGGTAGGGAATTAAATTGGGATGTTTTGTTTCCCATTCTCCTTTGACTTGATAGATGACCAAGGCTGAGTCACCGTATACTTCAAGGTTTTTGATCCTTAGATCAATTGCTGCTTCGAGGCCTAGGATACATGCTTCGTATTCTGCCATGTTATTGGTGCAGTCAAAGCATAATCTTGCTGTGAAGGGTTTGTATCCATTTCTTGGGGAGATTAAAACTGCTCCGATACCGTGCCCCATGGCATTTGAGGCGCCGTCGAAAGCGAGCTTCCATTGAGCTTTCGGTCCTGGCCCTTCATCATCGCTTGTGACTTTTTCGTCATTCAAAGCTACGACATCTTCGTCTGGGAAGTCGAATTGTATGGGCTGATAATCCTCCAATGGTTGGTGAGCAAGGTGCTCGGATAAAACACTCCCTTTGATGGCTTTTTGAGCAACATATTGGATGTCGTACTCAGACAGCAGCATTTGCCAACGAGCTATCTTCCCTGTGAGGGCAGGTTTTTCGAAGATGTACTTGATGGGATCCATCTTCGATATCAACCAAGTTGTATGGGTCAACATGTATTGCCTTAGGCGTCGAGCAGCCCATGCTAAAGCGCAGCAAGTCTTTTCAAGTGAAGTATACCTTGTTTCACAATCGGTAAACTTCTTGCTTAGGTAGTAGATTGCGTGCTCTTTTCTTCCCGTTTCATCTTGTTGTCCTAACACACAACCCATTGATCCTTCAAGTACGGTTAGGTATAAGATGAGGGGTTTACCCGGAACCGGAGGTATTAAAATTGGTGGTTCTTGCAGGTATTGTTTGATCTTGTCAAACGCCTCTTGGCAATCCTCATTCCAATGAACGGCTTGGTTTTTCCTTAGCAGTTTGAAGATTGGTTCGCAGGTAGCTGTCATGTGTGAGATGAACCTAGCGATGTAGTTCAATCTTCCTAAGAAACCCCGGACTTCTTTCTCGGTATTTGGCGCTGGCATTTCTTGGATGGCCTTTACCTTATCGGGATCCACTTCAATACCTCTTTGGCTGACGATGAAGCCCAATAACTTCCCAGATCTAACGCCAAATGTGCACTTGTTAGGATTTAAGCGCAGCTTGAATTTTCTTAGGCGTTCGAAAAGCTTTTGTAGATGGACTAGATGATCCTCCTCCGTTTGGGATTTGGCAATCATGTCGTCGACGTAGACCTCTATTTCCTTATGGATCATGTCATGGAAAAGAGTCACCATTGCTCTTTGGTATGTTGCTCCGGCATTTGTTAATCCGAAAGGCATTACCTTATAGCAGAAAGTCCCCCATGGAGTGATGAATGTAGTTTTCTCCATATCCTCTGGAGCCATCTTGATTTGGTTATATCCCGAGAAGCCATCCATAAAGGAAAAGACTGAGAATTGGGCTGTGTTGTCCACCAATATATCAATGTGTGGTAGCGGGAAATCATCCTTTGGGCTTGCTCTATTCAAGTCCCGATAATCCACACACATTCTCACCTTGCCATCCTTCTTCGGAACTGGTACAATGTTGGCAACCCATGTTGGATACTTGGTTACGGCTAAGAAGCCGGCATCGAATTGCTTTTTGACCTCTTCTCTGATCTTGAGAGCCATATCGGGTCGAGTTCTTCTCAATTTCTGCTTCACTGGCGGGCATTCCGGTTTGAGTGGCAGTTTATGTACAACGATGTTCGGGTCTAAACCCGGCATATCTTGGTACGACCAAGCGAATACGTCCACGTACTCTTGCAGTAGCTTAATCAACTTTCCTTTCACATCCTCGTGTAGGGAGGCTCCTATCTTGACCTCTTTCTTATCCTCTTCGGTCCCCAAGTTGACCTTTTCAACTGATTCTTGGTGAGGTTGTATTACCCTATCCCCTTGATTTGCAAGTCTAAACAATTCTTCAGGCGGTTCATAATCGTCCTCTTCATCATCTTCCGTTTGATTAATCGGGAAATCGAAGTCATAAGGGATTAAGGCAGTGTTGTTTTTGGAGGGTGGATGTGTGGATCTGCATGAGTATGATTTTTTTTAGGCTTTTTGTAAAAAAAAAAAAAAAAAATTTAAAACAAATGCAAAAAGAAAAAGACTCAAATGAACATAAAAGAGTGATTTTATTCATGATCGAAAATAACTTTTAAAACATGGGGGCCCCACACGACTAATCATTTGCCTTGGGCAGAGCTAAATGATTTTTTTTTAAAAGTAAAAACAAACAAACATGGTTTATTACTTGATCTTGGTAATGATCTCGGGAATTGCGATAGCCCTCCAATTGTTCAAAACTTCATCCGAAGCGCAACGATACACCAAATCAGGCACGTCTTCATCTACGTCTTCAAGTAGAGCCACTTGCTCTTCATTTATAAACCCCGCACTGATGAATGTTTCCGAAATGGGGAGGATCCCTTGCTTTGGAGGCTTTGAGAAAGTTTCGGCTGATGGATGATACCCCAACCCGAAGCGATTCTTCTTCTCCGGTATGTCCACTAGCTTGCCCCATCCGGTAGGTCGGCTTTCTTCTAGGGCCTCTCTTATCGCCCTCCACGATGACATGGCTGTCCTAGCCTCTTCTTTGGGCTTCGAGCTCAACGTCACGACATTCGCCACTTCCAAAGATTGGAATGGGACATCCACAGCTTCTTCATCCGTTTCTATATAACGGAATGATGAGAGATGGCTTACCATCATGTCCTCTTGCCTGGAAACTACAATCATTTGGTTATCAATGATGAACTTCAGTTTCTGGTGCAGAGTAGAGGTAATGGCTCCGGCCGCATGAATCCATGGTCGTCCGAGAAGACAACTGTATGTTGGATTAATATCCATGACTTGGAAGGTTATGGTGAAAACCTTAGGTCCGATTTGGACTGGTAAGTCGATCTCCCCTATGACGGCTCTTCTTGACCCGTCGAAAGCTTTTACGACCAAGGCGCTGGGCTTCATTACTGTCCCTTCACATGATAGCTTGAGGAGGGTAGTCTTGGGCATGACATTCAATGATGACCCCGTGTCCACTAGCACTCTTGAGAGGATGTGGTCCATGCATTTCACGGAGATATGTAAGGCGCGGTTATGAATGTGCCCCTCGTCGGGTAGCTCATCGCCATTGAAACCCAAGTACCTACTTGAGGTAATATTTCCGACTATTCCGTCGAATTGGTCCACAGGAATGTCCTTGGTGATATGTGCCTCACTGAGGATCCGCAGCAGTGCTTCTCGGTGTGCTTCCGAGCTTAGTAGTAAGGATAGCATGGAGATCTTGGAGGGAGTTTGGCCTAGCTGGTCAATGATTTTATACTCGTTCTTTTGGATTATCCTTAGGAACTCTTCGGCCTCTTTTTGCGGGATTGTCTTTTGAGAAGGCCCCGCTTGGTTCTCTTCTTTCTCCACGCTCTTTTCTTTGAGCGGCTCTTTTGGTAGTACGGCTGGCATCTTCCCGAGTTCTTTCGGAGCGAAGACTCTACCACTTCTGGTTATTCCTCCAACACCGGTGATGTTAGTGATGCTGGGCTCAATTTTGGCTAGTGGTTTTCCTTCCACATAGGCCACAGGTTGGTAATTCCATGGTACCCTCTTTGTACTTTCAAAAGAGAAGGGTGCAGGTACATGGAATGTTATGGGTTGTATTGGCCTTGGTACCTCTCTCCTTTGGTATGGGATTTCGAGAGGTTTTGGGTCGTTAGACTCTAAGGTAGCAACGTCCGTGCCATCCTTTATATAGCCAATTTGGATCCAACCTTGGTCCATTAGCTCTTGAAGACAACTCTTCAACTCTTCGCACTTGTCCAGGTTGACCTTGCAGGCTTCACAGTTGGCGTGCATTTCCTCGAACAAACCAAAGCCGGTTAAACGCTCCCTTATGGTTGACAGGGGGGTCTTAACATTGGCTACTCTTTTGACTGGACCAAAGTCCTCTTGTTCCTCCACCGCATTTACAGAGGGACCTACATGCCCCGGCAATGGGTTATTCTTTACATTGGGGTTTTCCTCTTTGAAGGACAACAGCTTCTTGTCAATAAGATCCTGCACCTTGTGTTTGAAAACTCTACAGTTCTCGACATTGTGCCCCACGGTTCCTGCGTGGTAGTCACATTTGGCATTTGCGTCGTACCAATGTGGATATGGTGGCGACATTGGTGGTAGTAGTCTTGGTTCGACCATACCCCTTTGGATTAGGTATGGCAAGATTTGACCATAAGACATAGGTACAGGATCAAACTGCCTATTATAATAACTGTTCCTCGAGCCCGCTTGATTCCTTGATGGGTACCCGCCTTGTTGTTGCTGCTGTTGATTTTGAGGCAACACTACCGGTTGTCGAGGTGGAGTTGCGGGAATCACTTGAGGTGAGTAACGCCCTTGAGCCGTTGCTGCTGCCACATAAGGATAGTGGTAGTGAGGCATTTGACTTGGTGGTGGGCAAGATGGTCCCACTAGAACGGCATTTGTCTCCCCCTCTTTCTTTTTGTGAAAGTTGCTGGGGGGTTTTCTAGCTCCACTTTGAGCTTCTAGAGAGCCTTGGATTTTTCCTCTCTTTACTCCGTCCTCTATTCTTTCACCAACCATGACTAGATCGGAGAAACCGGCAGACGTGCTTCCAATCATCTTGTCGTAATATGGGCCTTGAAGTGTGCCCATAAAGGTGTCGACAAGCTCCCTTTCCAATAATGGTGGTTGTACACGAGAAGCTAGTTCTCTCCACCGCTGAGCGTACTCCTTGAAGGACTCGTTGCTTCTTTGTAGGAGGTTTTGTAGTTGCATCCTATTTGGAGCCATGTCCAAATTATATTTGTATTGCTTTAGGAAGGCATCGGCTAGATCCTTCCAAGTTTGGACATGGGTACGCTCGAGCTGCATGTACCAATCCAAGGACGCTCCGCTTAAACTATCTTGAAACATATGCACCATGAGTTTCTCGTTCATTGCGTAAGCTGCCATCTTCCTACAGAACATCCTTAGATGGTTCCGAGGGCATTGAATTCCTTTGTATTTCTCGAAGTCCGGTGCTTTGAACTTTGGAGGGATTACCACGTCGGGCACTAGGCACATGTCCAAAGCGTTGTGGGCACCGTATGAGCTGAACCCTTCGACAGCTTTCAACCTTTCTTCCAAAACTCGATACATTTGGGTGGTATCATTGTTTTGGTGGGTGGTGTCGAGAGCAGATTGCCTTAGCTGGCTATTTTCCACATCATGGGGAATCGCCTCATGCTGAGTAGTGGAAGTTCCTTGAGGACGACGCTCTTCATTCCTTACGGGGATTGTGAGTGGTGGTGGAGGTGGTCCATGACCCTCATTTTCGAATGGTGGGGTATAATTCAGAGGTAAACCATAAGGAGGCCATTGCACATTGGATGCATCCGTTGTTGGGCGAGGGTTACTTTCTCGTGCCGATAGAGCTTGCATTAACTCTAGCATCTGATCCATCTTCCCCTTCATTCCATCAACCTCTTCTCTCAAAGCCGCTTGGGTTTGTTCCAAATTGTCCATGATCCTTTGTTTGTTAGCTCGTGTTCCGTACGAGTGTTGGAGATCTGATTCTTGGACCGAGGGCTTTCGGGGTTTTCGGGCTATGATTGCTTTGAACTGTTTTTAGGGAAATGAATGAGTTTTTTTTTTTGAAAAAATGCATGAAGATGCATGTGGATGTATGTATGAGATGAGTATGCAAAATATGCGTTTTTTTTTATTTTGCTTTATGGAGGAGTTTAAAGGTGCACAATTAATATTTAGCAATTTCGAAATATTAAAGACCGGGAAGTTGATTATGCTTCAAAATATATTTGATTAAATAACATTTGTTTACAAAGTGTAACTAATGCTATTACAAATCAAATAGCCGCTCGCTTTTCGGCTTTGCTCATCTCCTCCCTATAGAAATCTATGGTGTCCTTGCAGAACTTCATAAACTTCTGGATCTCCATAGGGATGACAAAGTAGGGCATGACCATCTCGGCCTCCGCTAGCTTCTTTGGAAGTTGGGTGATTACCAAATTTGAGAATGCAACCAATTTAGTGAAATCCTCACTTAATCGGGTGGCGTCTTGCCATACATACTCAATCACTTCCTTGCGCTGGTCTAGCTTGACTCTTGCACTTCTGATTTCATCATGTAGTTGTGCAATGTGGTCCCCGTGAGCTCTTGCAATCTTGTCGAAGTACTCTTCGAATTTCTTGATGTCTTCTTCGAGACGATTGCACTTTAGCCTCCCTTGATGAGAAAGGCTCTCATGTCTTTGCCGTTGGACGCGTTCGGCTTGAAGCTGCTCTTTGTAGTCTTTAACTACTTCTTGGAGCTGTTGATTTTTCTCTTGAAATTTCAACCTCCATTTCCGTTGAGCTTCGATGGCTAGTTCGCCGAATTTCTTGAGCTCTTGGTTGGAATGTAAGATTCTTTCCAACTCTTCGTCCTTGGCCACAAGGTTGGCATCCGCACTAACCAAGCCGCCTCCTATCCAATCTCTCTTCCCTTCGGAGATTCTTAGCCGTTTTTGGCACACTAGGAGAGAGTTTGTTACTTCATCACGATCTCTCTTCGTCCTAGTAATTTCTCCTAAAGCTTGGAGGTGTTTTAATTCTAACTCTCGAATTTTAACCTTGAGCTCTTCCTCCACTTTGTTGGGAACGGTTGTGCTTGGCTTAGGAATCTTGAGCTTGAAGACGAGCGTATTTTTGTTCCCGGAATCCATATTCCTTTTTGCTAATATTTGGTTGTTCTTTTTAAACTCCTATAAAGCAAAATGATGCGAAAATTACTTTCATGAATGCAAATGATATGCAAGGGTATGGTTTATGAAGGTTCGGAACTTCCCCCCATCCTCACATGTAGGCTTTAAATTGTGAAATCTCCTAAGAAGAGGTCCTTAGAGTCATAGACCTCACATGGAATTAGGGTTGTCTATGGACATACGTCGACATGACTTCAATTAATTCCACGTGAAAATCTCATCTAAGCGGGGTTGGGCATCCTACCTCACGGACATACGTCAACGCGGGCTTCCGCACACAACCTCCTTCTAACTTAGTTTTTTTCTCAAGCTCGGGTAGAGAGCCTCACACGTCCGGCATTAACCCGAACAATGTGGAGTAACATCACTCAAGTAACCCCCGCATTTGATATATATATGATATGAATATAAAGCAAAATAAAGCAAATATAAACATAAAGCATAAATATGACATGTATGACTAAAATAATAAACATGGCGCGCAAAGAAAATAAAAACAATTGGCTTAGAAGCCAAATAGGTTAGGCTTGACTCGCTAGTGGGAAAAGGATTCCCCAGTGAAGTCGCCAGCTGTGCGCACCTCGTTTTTTTCCTGGGAAAAAGACGCGCAAATCCTCCGAGGTCGTTCGTAAACGCTCGGAGGGCCTTTTGTGAAGCCGCCACCAAAGTTTTTGTGTAAAGGGAACGTTGATAAACCCTTAAGTTTTTTTTTATGTTTAAAGGGAAACGATAATAAAACCCTTTGACGATGAGGAAAGGATGGTCATCGCAACCATTGTCGGGTTCGGGAGTCGATTACGTAAGGGGAAGGTATTAGCACCCCTCACGTCCGTTGTACTCAACGGGAACCTTCTATTTGGCTAAAGCTTAAATTGTTTTTAAATGTTTTGCGCGCATGCTTATCCATGTCAAAAGAAAATATACTAAAAGGGGGGAAAGAGATAAAAACAAACGAAAGAAAAGAAGAAAAAGTTTTTTATTATTGCGCTTGACAAGATGTCGATCTTGCTCCTACGTATCTCCCGGTAGTCGGAGAATTCAAAGCGTACGTAGTTCTTTGGTAGAAAAAACGTACATGTGTTGGTTAATTTTAAATGGACGATGTTTTAATCGAATTCTTACGATTAAAACGTAGCTTGTATGCTCGCGCTTGGGAGACTTATTAAGCGTTTGTTCACGAATCGCACTAGAATTGTTTAAAAGGTACGTCCGTTAGGGTAAAAGGGTTCGAATTGGTCGCTATGGGACCAAGAGAGGTGCAATGGACTCATACAAGTCAATCATTGACCGAGTGGACTCCAATGAGTCGGGCGATTGTTCGATTGATCCACTGAGATCAAGAACAGGTACAATGAACTCGGACGAGTCGAACATTGACCGAGTGACTCAAACGAGTCGAGGGATCGAGTCTAATGGCCACGGGGGACCAAAAGGTTCGGATTGACCACGAGGGGCCAAGGTTTGGTTTGGTTAGGGTTGGATACATTTGAAAAGGGAATGACGATTGTCCGAACGACGAGACATACGTCACGCATTCGTACAATCGGGGCAATGGAGAGACATACGTCACACCATCCCTTTTTCATTCAAGTTTTTGGGTAGAATTCTTTTAGAAATCCCAAGGTATATCAAAACATTTGGTTTGAAAACCCAAAATGGAAAGATTTAGCAATTTGTTAGAAAAACGCACAAGTTTCGGCTCATTTTGCGAAAAGCGAACGTATTTGGCGTATGTTCATGTTTGAGTTTTGAACATCATGAACAATATTTATTGTTCAAGTTTTGATTGGAATGATGAACATAGCTGATTTGTTCATGTTGTTTTGAAAGTTTGAGAACATAACTTGTTTTGCAAGTTATCCACAAAATGTCATACGAACTTGCGAATTTGTCAAAATTGTGCAAAATCCTTGTTATGGTTTGAAAAACATGGGTTTAAAAACTCTTAGGTTCTGAGCTCTTGGGCTAGAACCTCAAAAAATGGTCATTTTGACACCTAAACTCAGATTCTGAGTTCTGTCATGGTCGCACTGCGACCATGACTTCGCACTGCGAAGCATGCGAATTTTTGAGTTCAGAAGCTGTTTCTGAACTTTTGTTCAGAAACAACTTCTGAACACACTCAGGACCTTTTAGATGAGTGAAAAGCTTTGAGTTTTTAGGATGAAAAAGGCTGGACAATCCAGTTTTGGTGTTTTGAAAACCTTGGGATTTCTTTGAAATTCAAAAGGGGTTTTTGTAGAACCAAAAGTTTTGAACCAAAATTGCTATGCAAACACAAATGAAAATGCAATACAAAGGCTTAGAAACTTACAGAACTCCTTAGCAAAGCTCCAGCTGCAATGGATTTGAATTGGTTGAAGGTTTTCACAAAGGTTTTTGATATTGGTGATGAACTTTGAGCTTGGTAAAGCTTTGTGTTGGATTGGTTTTTCTCTGGTTGTTTGGCTGAAATGAGTAGTGTTTTTTTTGCTCTCTTAATGCTCTATTTTCTGCTCTATCTTATGCTATGCAATGCTGTATTTTCCTTTGCCTTGGGTCTCTATTTATAGGCCAAAATGCAATCTCAAGTGATGATGAAAAAATCCTAGAACCTAGCTGATTTGTGGGCTAAACTCAGGCTATTTGGCTTTGCATTTAATGCTAATGGATAGAGGCAACCCTGCCTTGTGCCAAGGGTTAAGTCTTTGACTGATTTCAGCCACAAAATCAACTAATTCTAGAAGGTAATGATGAGAAATAGGGCTGAATTGCAAATGGCCAAGCTTGGGGATCAATCCTTGCAATCCCAATGGTTGATCAATAAAAACGTGCACTGTAATGTGCAGAGATTGAGGGATGAAAAAGGCTATCTATGGCTGGTGTGAGGGGTGAAAAGCTGCTGCAAAAACAGGGTAGGCACTCATGGCTTTTCAAGTGAGAAAATCCAGCTAGTTTGACTGGTTTTGGGGAAGCAAGCAGGAGGAAAGTCATCAAGCAGGTGGCTGGCAACCTTGGGGTGGTTAACAGGTCACATGGGAGGGACAAGAGCTGCCCAAGGGCAAGCCCACTTGCTTGTCACATGCTAGGTTGGAAGAAAAAGCTTCCAACCTTGGCATTAATGGCAAGTCTTTCATTTCTGGTTTTGCTTGGCCCAAATAGCCATGAATGCTGCTTAAAATAAATATGGAAATGATATGCAACAAAATCTGGAATTAAATCAAAAACACCAAAAATCTGCAGAAAAATCGCAGACTTCGCAGTGCGAAGTGAGCTTCGCAGTGCGAACTCAGCATTTTTGAAATGTTGACTTTTCTGTTGACTTTTGTTGACTTTGACTTTTTCTCCCTCTTTGATTTTTTTTTATTTTTGTTTTAAAATGCCTAGGACAAAATTAGGGTACTACAACCATCCCTTTAAGTTTTATTTCCCAATCCATACCCACACAAAGCATACATGCATTGCATCCACATGCATAATTTTTTTTTTAATATACAAGTTTGTTTTAGGGAATTGCAAAGGCAAAGTGTGTTGCAAATGTCTAACAAATTGAACATGGGCTCCGAGAAAAGAAGAACTCTGTCATTAAAAGTCGAGTTCCCGGATTTAAAAAGTCTTAGAGATTTGAGTGCCGAGTTAACAGCAATGCCAAAGAGTGCTTTTATCTTCAAGTATGGCGACATCCTTGATTTCTTGTTCACTAATGTTCGGGCAGACGCTATCACAGCATTAGCACAGTTCTACGACCCCCCAATGAGAAGTTTCCTATTCCAAGACTTCCAATTAGTACCCACACTTGAAGAATTCGAAAGGATTATGGGCATTCCTCCAAAAGGCAAGGGTCCATATGTAGAAATTGACCGTCCTCCAAAAGTTGAAAAATTGGCTGAAGCTCTAAACATTGAAGTGTCTGGATTGGCTAGCAATGTGAAGACTAGAGGGAAAGCTCCCGGTTTTCTCCGAAGTTATCTAGAGAAAAAGGCTCGTGAGTTTGCTGCGTCCCGAGATATGAAGTCATTCAACAACGTGCTAGCCCTCCTTATTTTTGGTTTGGTACTGTTCCCATCAACCGAAAACTTTGTTGATTTTGCCGCAATCAGTGTCTTTTGGGCTGTCCTTACAAAGGACAAAGATCCAGTTCCTGCACTCTTGGCCAATGTGTACTATACTCTCCACATGCGTCACGAGAAGCTAGGTGGCAATATTGTCTGTTGTTTTCCTTTACTCTATCATTGGTTTACATCTCACATGTGCATGGACCAATCACAGATGAACAAGATGGATAAGTATGAATGGTCTCAATTTTTGGCATCCCTTACCGAAAACATGATCCGTTGGTATCCAAGGAAGCTCGACATCAAAGAAATCGTCATCAGTTGTGGGGAGTTCCCAAATGTGCCACTCATAGGGTCCAAAGCATGCATAAACTACAATCCAATTTTGGCTCTAAGACAATTGGGACGTCCTATGTGGGAGAAGCCCGAAGAGAAATCCTTGGAATGTCTAGTGTTACATGACTTGGGTGCCAATGACCCTGTGATGTTACAAAAAATTATTCGAGCTTGGGGAAATGTTAACAAGAAGGGAAGTGATTGGAAACGCAAGGTTGGCACTACCAAAGAGACTTACCGACAATGGGTCAAAGAGAGAGTCCAAGAGGTGAAACTACCATTCATTGTCAAAGCCCCTATTCCACCTAGGTCCCCCCGAACCTGTTCCTATCTCAATAGAGGAAGCGGATGAGCTCAAAGCAACCATTGCACAGCTCAACAAAGGAAAAGAGGAATTGCAAGTTGTTCAACTCAAAACTACTCAAGAAAATTGTCAGCTGAAAATGGAAGGAATCCAAAAAGACAAGATCATTGAGAGTAGCAACAAAAGGCTAAGGCTTGAAGAGGATGAAAAGCGCAAGGTGCAAGGTTGCTTGGGAGGAGCAAATTCTCAGCTCAAACATAAGAACCAAGAGCAGGATGAACTCTCAGGTAGAGTCCACGAGCTGAGAGAGCTATGGAAAAGATCTCAGGTTGAGAGGGGGAAACTAAAAGAAGAGCTTGAGAATGCAAAACAACAGCTCAATAGCATGGCAAATGAATATGAGGGATATGTGTTGAATGAGAGGCTACAAAAGGAAGCATTGGAAAGAGCACTTGTGAGGAGCCAATTGGAATTAAAAAGGGAACAAGAGTATTTGGAAGAATTCCAGAAGTTCAGTGACCATCAAGGAGAGGTTTGTGAAGACCTCAAAAGAGAAAATGAGGGGTGGGAACATCGCTTTATGAACTTGGTTAATTCGGTTGAAAATGGAACTCTTTTCCGAGTACTCCGTGACGAGGGTGTGCATTGGAAGAATATGTTCTCAAGACTAGCAAAGTTGGCCAATGATGTGATTGAAACCATCCCTACGAAGTTGGAAGCAGCTGACGCGGCAATGCATCCATTGAACACTCCTTCTGAAGTCATTATTTTTGTTGAATTCTGTAAGACTATGATAAGAGACTTTAGAGAGGGGATTGAGGCAATCTAAAAAAAATTGCAACCTGCCTATTTGTATGACTCCTTGATCATTAATGGAAAATCCTTATTTCTTTTTTGTTATCTCTGTTTCTCTTTATCTCAATGCCTTTACAATTGGAAGATACTTGCAGGAGCACCAAAAGCCTTGCAGTTCCCTAAAAATTAATCATAACAAAAAAAAACATTTTCATGCATTTGCATTAACGTCATCTATAACATGTATACATTCATTTTCATACCCAAAACTCATTCCCCTTCTTATTACCAGGAATTCTTACAATCCAAACTGATTCATCGGCATTCGCATTTCACTCGAAACAACGTACAGAGGATCATGGAAGAGGGTGAACAGAACCAAGAAGTCATGAGACAAGACATCAACCAACTAAATGGGAAGTTGGATCGACTGATGGACACTCTCCAAGAACTAGCAAACAGGGAGCAGATCCCGCATCCTCGAGTAGTGGAAAATGTTATCCCCGAGCCACAACCAGCCTCTGTGGCAGCTGTCGTTTGGCCGCCATTTGGTCTTCCTCCAGGCTACACACCTCCATTTGAGAGCCATAATGAAGGTGTTCTGTCTCAGTCTCGTCCTACTCAAGCATCAGTACCTCGTTCCAATGAAATTCATGTGATATAAGAGAATGCTGATGTTGTTGCAGGATCTCTAATACCTTAAGGTGCAGTGGAAAATCCATTGTTGGTGTACCATTCTCCCAACCAGTCAGACCCTCCTAAGCAGCATACTGAACCTTCGTTAGATGGACGACCACATACGGGGGGTGAGAACGAAGGAGCTAAAGGAAAAATTCTTGCTTTGGAAGAACGAGTCAAAGCAATGGAAGGGAATAGTGAATTCGGGTTGGACGCGCTTGATATGTGCTTGGTCTCAAATGTGGTGATTCCTCCAAAATTCAAAACTCCGGATATTGAAAAATACAAAGGATTGACTTGTCCTTGCAATCACTTGATCATGTATTGCAGGAAGATGGGTATAGCTGCTCAAGATGATAAGCTCCTCATCCATTTCTTTCAAGACAGTCTCAGCGGAGCTTCTTTGAATTGGTATATGCATCTCGAAAAGAGTCGGATCCGGACTTGGAAGGATTTAGCAGAAGCCTTTGTCAAACAATACAAATACAACATGGGCATGGCTCCCGATAGGATGCAATTACAAGATTTAACCAAGAAGGGAACGGAAACGTTCAAAGAATATGCGCAACGATGGAGAGAATTGGCGTAACAAGTTGAACCACCTTTGTCAGAAAGAGAAATGACAAGAATTTTCATAGGCACCCTACAAGCTCCATATTATGAGAGGGTGATAGGAAGCGCCTCGTCCGGTTTCTCCAACTTGGTCATCATTGGGGAAATGGTGGAAGTGGGTCTGAAAAATGGAAAGATCCAAAATGCTCAAAGTGGTCAAGTTGCTGCAAAGAAATTTCCGGCCTCTTTCCCTAAAAAGAAGGAAGGAGAAACCAATGCTGTAATGACTGGTCTTCAAAATTCCTATCGTCCGCCTATAAATGCTTATCATCCCCCCACCCTTCAAGTACCATACCAAGATCAGCATTATGTTGCCGCTGCAGCACCTATGCAATATCAGCAACCAACACCTCAAAGACCTCAATATCAACCGGCTCGTCTATCATTGGGGTCAAACCTCGAGTCAGAATATATATCAACCTCCTTACAATCAGCGACCAAGGCAGATCGACCCGATCCCCATCCCGTACAGTCAACTTTTGCCGCTCTTGATAAAGAATTCTGTTGGATATTTGGTTGTTGGCTTCATGTTTGCTAAAATCAAATATACAAGCAATGTGCGTCTTCAGAAGCTGAAATGTGTCTTCAGAAGCTGGAAGCAGAACTTCAGAAGCTGGGTGTTCAGAAGCTGAACTTCAGAAGCAGAACCTTCAGAAGCTGCGCTTCAGAAGCACTGTTCATCAGAAGCTGAACCTTCAGAAGCTGCATTTTAGAAGCACGTTCAGAAGCTGATTTTCTACGTTCAGAAGTTGTGTTCTTTCTTGTATCTTGGAGCTGTTTTATTTTCTCACGTTATCTTTTGAAGATTTAATTGAAGATTTATCCAAGCTGCGTTTCTAGAAGAAAGAAGAATTTTGCAAGATATTTTCTAAATATTGGATTCAATTATTTGTGAATATATTTTCAAAGAAATCTTTGGAAAATATATTTCTGGAAAATAAATTGCATCTATTTGCTTCTAAAGAATTCTGGGAATATATCTTTGAAGGATTTGGTTCAAGAATTATGTTGCTGCTGAAGCTATAAATAGAGGACGCTGTCATTGAAGAAAACCAACTCAACTGAAGTCAGTTTTAATAGAGTGTTCTTAGGTGTTGAGTCTGTAAGCTTTGTGCTTTGTTATTGTACACCACTCAAGTGTTTAGAGTTGGTTGTTTTTATTGAGTTGTAATTCACTTGAAGCTTTTAAGCAAAAGTGATGTATTGAGTTTTTAGGAGAGTGTCTCCATCTTTGTTTGATTTGTTAGAGTCTGATAATCACTGGGGTAGTGATTGACTGAGGGAAGTGAGAGGGGTCTCAGGTCTAGGAGTTCCTAGGTTGAAATCTATACGGGTAGTGATTAAGTGAGAAGGCTGTGAAACAGGGGCTGTTGTCATAGGTCTTTGAATTGATACTTTATTGGATTTCCTTTCTGGCTTGGTAGCCTCCAGATGTAGGTGTGGTTTTCACCGAACTGGGTTAACAAATCACCTGTGTTCTTTACCTTCTGTCTTTTTAATTCTGCTTCTGAACTGTTGTTTTTTACTTACTCTGTTTTACTACACCAGAAGTTGTACTCTATTTTACGGTTCAGAACTAGTCCTGCCAGAAATTTCAAATTCTTTAGTGGTACCTCGAAATGTCAGACCTTTGGAGCCGCCATATCCGCATTGGTATAATCCAAATGCCAAATGCGAGTTTCATTTTGGGGCAATTGGTCACTCCATTGAAGAATGTAGAGCACTTAAAGAGACAGTGCAAGAGCTAGTCAACAACAAGAGCCTATCCTTCAAAGAGAAGGGGCCCGATGTGAAGAAAAATCCTCTGCCGGGTTATAATGGCCCAAACGTCAGTGTTGTGGAAGAAGATGCAGACTTTGACGAGATCAAGAGAGTGGAAGAAATAATGACTCCTTTGTTGATGCTCCATGCCAAGCTAGCCAAATACGGTTTGATCCAAGGAACCCATAACAATTGTGAAGAATGCGCCTTAAGTCCCGAGGGTTGTCAGTTGGTCAAAGAACAAGTGCAAGAATTGATAAATCAAGGCATATTGCAAGTCAGTCGAGCAAAGAAGATGACAGATGTCTCAGTCATTGAGCCATACTTTGAAAGCAAGAAAGAAGTCCCGAAACCGGTTGAGATCCTCTATCAAAAAGCGACGCTTAACCATTGATGAACCATAGGCAGCCTGTTATCATATGCGTTTCATCGCCATTTCCTTACAAAAGCTCCAAAACAGTACCTTGGAATTATGATGCAAACGTTGTTGTCTATGAACCAGAAGGGAGAGCGGAAGGAGAACCTACAAAGGTGATGGATGGTGTTACCCATATTTCTGAAGCCAGTGGAATGACCCGAAGTGGTCGAATCTTTGCTCCCAAACAGTTTAGAAGAGAAGACAATGAGGTAGCAGAAGAAGCCCAGAAAAGGAAAGAAATGCCCAGTCAAGACAAGGGGCAGGAATACGGTGATCATCCAGCATCAAAGGAAGATGATGAGTTCTTGAAAATCATCAAGAGGAGTGAATACAAAATAGTTGACCAATTGAATCAAACTCCTTCCAAGATATCTATCCTTTTGCTACTACTGAACTCCGAGGCGCATAGGAAGGCATTACTAAAAGTGTTAAATCAGGTGCATGTAACCCAGGATGTTACAATAGACAACTTCGGCGGAATAGTTGCCAATATCACTGCTAGTAGCTGCCTAAGCTTTAATGACGAAGACTTACCCGTGGAGGGAAAATCTCACAATAAAGCATTACACATATCCACCATGTGTCACGACACTGTCCTTGCAAGAGTGTTGGTTGATACTGGTTCGTCATTGAACGTGCTGCCAAAGTCCACTCTCAACAAGATGTCTATTGACGGAGTCTGCTTGAAGCCCAGCTCTTTAATCGCGAAAGCTTTTGATGGGTCTAGGAGATCCGTCATCGGAGAGGTATCCCTACCAGTCCAAATAGGTCCGCACACTTTTGATATCACTTTCCAAGTGATGGATATCAACCCAGCTTATAGCTGCCTATTGGGACGTCCTTGGATCCATGTGGCTGGAGCTGTGACATCTACCTTGCACCAAAAACTAAAATTTGTGGTGGATGATAAATTGATCACCGTTGCTGGTGAAGAAGATATCTTTGTAAGTCATCTGTCTTCCTTCCAATATGTGGAAGCAGGTGAAGGATCTTTGGAAACAACTTTCCAAGCTTTAGAGGTCGCCAATGCTGTGGCGGGGTATAAGAAAACTTGTGTTAAGGAAGCTAAAATCGCCGCTACCTTTTGGAAGAATGATAAGCAGTTGGCTAAGGGAGGAGGCTCCAAAGGTTGTACGCAGTTGTGGGATATGCCTATGAAAAGAGATAGGTATGGATTGGGCTACCAACCATCCATGGGAAAGAATGATGCTGCAAAGGTACCCATTGGTTGAAGGTGTGAAAAACACACAAGAAGGGGGGGTTGAATTGTGTGGGCTATTTCTTTTCTATCTCAAAAACTTATGTCAGTTCAGATTCTGATATTGATCAGATCTGAACTATTTTTAGAGTGTTTTATGCAGCGGATATAAAGTAAATGAGAGAGGGAAAGAGAGACACAACAGTTTATCCTGGTTCCTCCACAACCCAGAAGTAGTCCAGTCCCCTTGTTACTAACAAGAGATTTTCCACTATAATCAAACGATTACTATTGCTCAAGCACAAAGCATAGAGACTTCCTTGCTCAACCACAAAGGATGAGACTTCCTTGCTCAAACACCTAGTAAGAGACTTCTAGTTGCTCAAACACTTAGTAAGAGACTTCCCTGCTTAGACACACAGTCTAAGACTTTCTATGCTTAATACACAAAGTTATGAGACTTTTGGTTGCTCAAGCACGCAGGCTAGAGGCTTTGATTCAAACAGATTTACAACAGAAAACAGTTTGAGTTGAACACTTGATATACTATCAGTGGTGTTCACAAAATACAACACAGGTTGAGACTCTACACTTAAGAAATTCTAAGATAAAAAGGTTTGTAAGAATTCCTAAGTTATTTGATGACTCTTGGATGAAAAACAGAGTATGGCAGTTTCTGGTTTTTCAGTCTTATATTTCTGTACAGAGTCCTTAGTCTTCTTCTGCAAATCTTCAATCCTTTATAGAGAATTAAAGAGCTGTTGAGAAGAGCCATGTCATCAAAAGAGCTGTTGCAAATGAAGCTTCAGCCAGCATTCATTCTGTTCTGGTGTGCGCACAAAAAACAGAGCATGGCAGATTTGAATTGTTTCCTTAAAACATGGAGAATGTTTTGGCCAAGGAGACAACTGTTGCATAGAGCTATTCTGACAGTACAGTACTTCACTGATCACAGTTGCAATTGTTGACTGCTACGTTTCAGACTTCAGAAGCTTCTCTTCAGAAGCTGGCTTCAGGAATTGTTCATCAGAAGCTCCCTTCAGACACAGTACTTCAGAAGCTGGTCACCAGATACTATTCATCAGACGCACTTCTTCAGAAGCAGACTTCAGACGCACCCTTCAGACGCACTGTTCATCAGACGCACTTCTTTAGAAGCAGACTTCAGACACACTGTTCATCAGACGCACCCTTCAGAAGCTGGTCTTCAGACGCACTGTTCATCAGACGCACCCTTCAGAAGCTGGTCTTCAGACGCACTCTTCAGAAGCTGATTTTCTTCGGCCTTGCAACACAAGCTTCTATGCTTTCATTCTTGCTCTTAGCTTGTTCTTTCATAACCAATGTTAGATACCAATCTTTAAGTACATGGTTCTGCACACCTAGAATCAAGGATTAGCAATTCCAATTTTCTTTTTAACACTTTGTTATCATCAAAACCCAAAAGAGAGTTGTTCATACATTTTGTTCCAACACTCCCCCCCTTTTTGATGATGACAAACACAAGTATTAAAAGGAAAATTGTTGTTAATTTAATTAACAAGTTGACTTCAGGGTATAAGGTTTGCAAGCTCCCCCTGAGTCTGATCCAGGTTAATTAAATTCAGTTTAGATCAAAAAGGTGAGAATTTCAGAATTGTTGTTAACTTTAATTAACAAGTTGACTTCAGGGTATGAGGTTTGCAAGCTCCCCCTGAGTCTGATAATCCACAAGGTGAGGTTTGCAAGCTCCCCTTGATTCTTATCCAAGTTAATTAAATTCAACTTAAAACAATAAGGTGAAATTATCACTCAGAATTATAAATAACAAGCTGACTTCAGGGTATGAGGTTTGTAAGCTCCCCCTAAGTCTGATAATTCTCAGGATGAGGTTTGTAAGCTCCCTGAGTCTTATCCAAGTTATTTAAATTCAATTTAACTCAATAAAGAGTAATTTATCTCACAGAATTTCAAAACAGAGGCTAAGAGATTAAAAGCTGTTCTCATAAGTTAATTAATTATGAGTAATTAACTTATATTCTGAGCTCAGAGCCTGAAATACTTGTTACTTTTACTCCCCCTTTTGTCATCAACAAAAAGAAAATTCAAGAATTTTAAGAGAGTGAAAATGTGAGATAAAATGTTCAGAGCATTTTTGTTCAGAACCACTGAACTGTTATAGAACCAATTGTTCAGAACATTTTGTTCAGTACTGCTGAACTGTTTCAGACAGAATTGTTTGAGAGTTTTTAAAACTATGTCTGAAAACTGAACATATAGGATGAATATTGAAAACTCTGTTTTGAGTGTGTTTGATTAAAACTTTCCAGAAACAGAAAACCATTTAAACACACTGCACATTGATGACTTTAGGAGGGTGCAAAGTACAGCTTTCAAGGCTTAATTCATCATAGCCCAGCTGTTATCACTTATCAGATTCTGACCAAGTGTTGAACAACTGTTCAGATTCACTCTCATTAGTGGGCCACGTGTAAAGTGTCCACTTATGATGAGTTTTATCAGAAGTCAAAAAAATTCAGATTCTGAAACTCAGACTGTGATGTTTTCAGAAGCTGAACTATCTTCAGACTCTCAAAGTGAGTGTCTGTTAAGTCTTAGCTTCTGATGAACTTCAGGTTCTCAGTTTCTATTCAGAGTCAAGCAATTTTTCAAGAGATGAAATGCAATTTCATATTCTTTTTAATAAAATAAAATCTGTCTAAAATGAGGGGTTTTGTAAATATATCAACCCATTGATGATTGATAACCAGAATCAATGAATTGAAAATTCAAAACACTCTTCTGAATATAATCTCTAATAAAATGAAGTTTAAGTTCAAAAATGCATGGCTCTTGAATGTAGAATTGGAATTTTTAGACAAACAGATTACAGTAGTATTATCACAAAGAAGGTTATGCTGTTTTCATGAATCTGATAGTTTTCCAACTGATGTAGAATCTATTAACTATAACAGAGAACAATCATACCTCTGTGGAGCTTTTGATTTACCTCTCCTTGTTCAATCATGTTGTTTCTGAACACCCATTTTTGTTCCAACAATGTTCTTGATTGGTTTCAGGAGAAGTGTCAGCTAGCTCAGCACCAATGATCCAGTCTTTGTGGTTTCCTCCAGATTCCACAGTTCCTCCCTCTTTCATGGTCAGGGTTTTGAACATAGACTTTCCTTCTGTCATGCAATGCCAGCAGCCACTGTCCAGGCATCAGAACTTCACCTTTTCTTTGGCATTTAATCATATCTGCAACATAAATGATTTCTGACTTGGGTACCCATATGGGTCCTCTTGGGTTAGTTCTGAAAGGTTTAGTCTTTTGCACCTTATGTCTGGAGTTATAATACTCAGACTTGTTCAGATACCTTGGATATGAATCCTTTAATCTTGAATAATTCTTAGTATCAGACATTGAGTTCTTCAGAACCTGAGCTTTCAAAGGTCTTGACTCAGATTTCTTCAGAACCTGAGACTTGAAGGTCTTTGGTTCTGAGCTTTTTAGAGTCTGAACCTTTGAAGACTTTGGTTCTGTTTTCTTCAGAACTTTGGACTTAAGAATCTTTGATTCTGATTTGTTCAGAATCTTGGATTCAGAAGTAGAAGGTTCTGATTTGTTAAGAACTTCAGTTTTGCTAGCTCCTGACACAAGGCAGACTTTCTGACCTTTCTTAATACAACGAGAATCAGATGACAGAATGGCTTTCTTTTGTATGATTTGTCTGACATTCTGAGATTTATAAGGTTTTGTATAAACTGGTTTAGTATTCCTTGAAGGTTTTACAAACACAGTCTTTTGAAAGTTTGAGTCTGAATTTTTCAGAGTTTGAGACTTGCTTGTCTTAGGTTCTGAACTCTTCAGACTTTGAACCTTTTCAGATTTAAAGTCTGTTTTCCTCATAGTCTTAGACTTAGAACCTTTTGGTTTAGACTTTGGCAAAGTTTTAAATTCTGCCTTCATTTTTCCCTTAGGTTCAGAAGCTTTAGATTCTGAGTAGTTCAGAACTTCAGACTTAGCAGTTTCAGTTTCTGTTAAATTCTGTTTCTCAGAATTGTCAGATGCAGGTACAAAACATACCTTAGTGCCTTTTATACTATCTTCAGAACAGGATGGAAGGTTTGTTTCATTTGAAAAATTAAATGAATCATTTTTTAATCCAATTCCTTCTCCTTTGTTTCTGTTGATATTATAAATCATAGAAGCAATCTTACTTCTGTTGATTCCAGTTAAGATAAAATCTTGAAGAGCAATTTCATGTTCACTAGGAACTTCATCAGGTTTCTTATGAATCATTTCTCTGAGTTCTTTAACTTCTTCATCAATCTCATTGATATGATTCTGAAGTTGAAGATTCTAATCAGTCAGTAAGTTATTTTTCTTTTTCAAAGATTTAAATTGATTTAACTTGCCTCTGAGGTGGTTCATAAAATCCTTAACTGTATCAATAAGTTCAGAACGAGTGAGTTCAGAATATACCTTATCTTTAGAGTCTGAACCTGATTCTTCATCAGAAGATGTTGTAGCAATCAGAGCTAGATTTGCTTCTTCTTCATCTTCATTCTCAGACTCAGATTCATTGTCAAGCTCATTCCATGTAGCCATAAGACTTTTCTTGAATCTGTTTCTGAAGTTGCTTGATTTTGAGTTGGTCCTTCTGAATTTCTCCTTTGATTTGTCCTTTTGAAAATCTGGACAATCAACTATAAAGTGACCAGTTCTCTTGTAGTTGTAGCAACTATTCCGTTCTTCCTTCTTGGAACCAGATCCTTTGAAGCCACTGCTTTTGTTGGAAAACTTCTTGCTTCGATTAGCCAAGTACTGAAGTCTTTTGGAAAGCATTGCTATCTCTTCAGTTTCTGAGTCTTCTTAAGAACCTTCATCTGAAACTTTCAGAGCCTTTGCAGACTTTCCTTTGCAGACTTAGCAGACTCATAAATTTTCAGAGCCTTTGCAGACTTTCCTTTGGACTTCAATGCTATGGACTTAACTTTCTTAGCAGTTTCATCCTCATTGAGTCTAAGTCCATGCACTTTGAGAGAGCTTATAAGATCTTCAATACTTAGAGTATTTAGATCTTTAGCTTCCTTAATAGCAGTCACTTTAGGTCTCCAACTAGCAGGTAGACTCCAAAAAATCTTGTTCACATGATCAGCAGTAGTATAGCTTTTCTTCAGAATCTGAAGTCCAGAAATCAGAGTCTGAAATCTTGAGAACATAGTCTCAATATTTTCATCCTCCTTCATTCTGAACAGCTCATACTGCTGAACCAGAAGGTTTGCCTTTGCTTCTCTAACCTTCTTGTTTCCTTCATAGTTAGAGCAGAGAGAGGTGAAGATGGCTTTTGTTGTTGATTTATCACTCAGCTTAAGATACTCATTGTGGGGTAAAGAGTCCACAATGATACCTCTTACATTGTGATGCTTTCTGTAGATCTTTCTCTCAGCATCAGTAAGGCTTCTTCTGTTAATGGCTACCCCTTCTTCATCAACTGGAATAGATATTCCATCTTCTATGATATCCCATAAGGAGTCATCAATTCCAATAATGTGGCTGTACATTTTGCTTTTCCACCAGGAGAATTTCTCAGCATCACCAGTAAACATAGGAGGTTTATTGTGTGAGTGAGATTGCTTGTTATCTGTACCATAGCCACCACCACCACTTCTGGATGAGGATTCACCAGAATCACTAGAAGCCATGTTTTTCTCAGGATCTATACTGACTCACTGTTAAGTGATTGAATATCAGAACCAGGGGCTCTGATACCAACTGAAGGTGAGAAAAACACACAAGAATGGGGGGGGGTTGAATTATGTGGGCTATTTCTTTTCTATCTCAAAAACTTATGTTAGTTCAGATTCTGATATTGATCAGATCTGAATTATTTTCAGAGTGTTTTATGCAGCGGATATAAAATAAATGAGAGAGGGAAAGAGAGACTCAATGGTTTATCCTGGTTCCTTCCACAACCCGGAAGTAGTCCAGTCCCCTTGTTACTAACAAGAGATTTTCCACTATAATCAGACGATTACAATTGCTCAAGCACAAAGCATAGACACTTCCTTGCTCAACCACAAAAGATTAGACTTCCTTGCTCAAACACCTAGTAAGAGACTTCCCTGCTCAACCACAAAAGATGAGACTTCCTTGCTCAAACACCTAGTAAGAGACTTCTAGTTGCTCAAACACTTAGTAAGAGACTTCCCTGCTTAGACACACAGTCTAAGACTTTCTATGCTCAATACACAAAGTTATGAGACTTTTGGTTGCTCAAGCACGCAAGCTAGAGACTTTGATTCAAACAGATTTACAACAGAAAACAGTTTGAGTTGAACACTTGATATACTATCAGTGGTGTTCACAAAATACAACACAGGTTGAGACTCTACACTTAAGGAATTCTAAGATAAAAAGGTTTGTAAGAATTCCTAAGTTATTTGATGAGTGTTGGATGAAAAACAGAGTATGGCAGTTTCTGGTTTTCAGTCTTATATTTCAGTACAGAGTCCTTAGTCTTCTTCTGCAAATCTTCAATCCTTTATAGAGAATTAAAGAGCTGCTAAGAAGAGCCATGTCATCAAAAGAGCCGTTGCAAATGAAACTTCAGCCAGCATTCATTCTGTTCTGGTGTGCGCACAGAAAACAGAGCATGGCAGATTTGAATTGTTTCCTTAAAACACGGAGAATGTTTTGGTCAAGGAGACAACTGTTGCATAGAGATGTTCTGACAATACAGTACTTCACTAATCACAGTTGCAGTTGTTGACTGCTACGTTTCAGACTTCAGAAGCTTCTCTTCAGAAGCTGGCTTCATGAACTGTTCATCAGAAGCTCCCTTCAGACACAGTACTTCAGAAGCTGGTCTCCAGATACTGTTCATCAGACGCACTTCTTCAGAAGCAGACTTCAGACGCACCCTTCAGACGCACTGTTCATCAGACACACTTCTTCAGAAGCAGACTTCAGACGCACTGTTCATCAGACACGCTGTTCATCAGACGCACCCTTCAGAAGCTGGTCTTCAGACGCACTGTTCATCAGACGCACTGTTCATCAGACGCACCCTCCAGAAGCTGGTCTTCAGACGCACTCTTCAGAAGCTGATTTTCTTCAGCCTTGCAACACAAGCTTCTATGCTTTCCTTCTTGCTCTTAGCTTGTTCTTTCATAACCAATGTTAGATACCAATCTTTAAGTACATGGTTCTGCACATATAGAATCAAGCATTAGCAATTCCAATTTTCTTTTTAACACTTTGTTATCATCAAAATCCAAAAGAGAGTTGTTCATACATTTTGTTCCAACATTGGTAACATTCAAGAAACTTTCCGCAGTGCAGGTTTTGCTAGTGAAGATCAAGTAGCTGTCATTGAAGATGTTCCAGATGATGGGGAGACACCTTGTTTGGTCTACCATTGCTCTCCGAATGCAAGCCTCAACAACTGGACTGCCGTTGATATCCCAAAGATATTTTCTTTTTCAAAGTAATTTTTATCATGTTTTTCAAATCCTTTTGCTCTGCCCAAGGCTTATGAATAACTTTGTAGGGCACCCTTTTTATTTCAGATGTTGAATCATCGTCAATAAAAAGCATTTTGTTTTCCACTACTCTTTATTTCTTTCATTTCTGCATTTATTTTTTTAGAAAATGGTAATCTTTTCCTCTCTTTTGTTTATTTTTGTTTTGTTCATCCTTCTAAAATAAAAATCATCATAAAACACATGCAGATCCCTGAATAAACCCATTGAATATGATACCGCTACAATCCCGCATAACCTTGAGCTCCCCATTAACCAAGCTAAAGAGGATGGTGAAAGCGATTGTGAGCTTCCCGAGGAGTTGGCAAGACTACTAGAGCAGGAGTCTAAATAGATACAGCCGAATCAAGAGCCTGTGGAGGTAATCAACTTGGGAACTGAACATGAAAGAAAAGAGGTCAAGATCGGTTTGTCTTTAATGGCAAAAGAGCGCGAGAAGTTGGTCGAACTCTTGAGGGAATATATAGATATGTTTACATGGTCGTACCAAGACATGCCAGGATTGGATACCAAGATAGTTGAGCACAAGCTGCCACTCCGGCCAGAATGCCCGCCAATAAAACAAAAGTTGAGAAGGACAAGACCGGACATGTCGCTCAAGATCAGGAAAGAGGTCAAAAGACAGTTTGATGCAGGATTCCTAGCCGTGGCAAAGTATCCACAATGGGTTGCCAACATAGTAGCAGTGCCGAAGAAAGATGGTAAAGTGCGAATGTGTGTCGACTACCGAGATCTGAACAAAGCAAGTCCCAAGGATGACTTCCCATTACCTCACATTGACATGTTGGTAGACAATACAGCCCGATTCACGGTTTTCTCATTTATGGATGGATTCTCCGGCTATAATCAAATCAAGATGGCTCCAGCAGACATGGAGAAAACTACCTTCATCACCCCATGGGGAACATATTGCTACAAGGTAATGCCTTTCGGCTTGAAGAATGCTGGAGCAACCTATCAAAGGGCAATGATGGCTCTTTTCCATGACATGATGCACAAAGAAATAGAGGTCTATGTAGATGACATGATCACCAAGTCCGAAACTGAAAAAGACCATATCTTTCACTTGCAAAAGTTATTCGTACGTTTAAGGAAATACAGACTGCGACTCAATCCAGCTAAGTGTACCTTTGGTGTCAGGTCCGAAAAGTTACTTGGTTTCATCGTTAGTCAACGAGGGATTGAGGTTGACCCTGACAAGGTACGTGCAATCCAAGAGATGCCAGCTCCTCGTACTGAAAAAGAAGTTCGTGGTTTTCTAGGGAGATTGAACTACATCTCTAGGTTCATTTCTCATCTCACCGCTACTTGCGAGCCAATCTTCAAATTGCTACGTAAGGATCAGGCCATCATATGGAATGAGAATTGCCAAGGGGCATTTGAAAAGATCAAACAATACTTGCAAGAACCACCCATCTTGATACCGCCCGTTCCTGGAAGACCTCTCATTATGTATTTAACAGTATTGGAGGAATCCATGGGATGTGTGCTGGGGCAACATGATGAAACTGGTAGGAAGGAGCATGCCATCTATTTCTTGAGCAAGAAGTTTATCGATGTCAAAACCAGATACACCCTGCTAGAAAGAACTTGTTGTGCTTTGGCATGGGCTGCCCGCCGATTGAGACATTACATGATTTGTCACACAACATGGTTGATATCAAAGATGGATCCAATCAAGTATATCTTTGAGAAACCCGCTCTGACTGGAAGGATTGCCCGTTGGCAAATGTTGTTATCCGAGTATGACATCCTGCACGTAACTTAGAAAGCCATTAAAGGAAGTGTGCTAGCAGATCACTTGGCTCATCAACCAATGGATGACTATCAGCCCATACCATTTGATTTCCCAGATGAAGATATTATGGCTTTAAAAGAAGATGAGGTCATAGGAGACGATGAGGGACCCGAACCAGGAGCTCGATGGAAGCTTGCATTCGATGGTGCATCTAATGCCATGGGGCATGGGATTGGAGCTGTTCTAATATCTCCAAAGGGTGGTTATACCCCCTTCACAGCAAGACTATGTTTTGACTGCACAAATAATGTGGCGGAATATGAAGCATGCATCTTGGGCCTTGAGGCTGCCATCGACTTAAGAGTCAAAATGTTGGAGGTGTATGGAGATTCAACCCTAGTCATTTACCAAGTAAAAGGAGAATGGGAAACCCGTCATCCCAAGCTGACCCCGTACCGCGCTCATGGCTTGAAGCTAATAAAGTTCTTCGACAAAATCACCTTCCATCATATCCCTAGAGAGGAAAATCAAGTAGCAGATGCTTTGGCTACGTTATCATCAATGTATAAAGTGAAATTTCACAATAAAACGCCACTTATAAAGGTAGAGCGCCGAGACGAGCCGGCATTCTGTCTATCCATCGAAGAGGCATCTGATGGAAAACCATGGTACCATGACATCAAGGTCTACCTCAGGGATCAAGAATATCCTGCAAACATTTCAAATAGGGATAAAAAGACTCTAAGACGACTATCAGCTAAATTCTTCCTGAATGATGATGTGCTCTACAAAAGATCACGACCTGGTTCTTCTCAGGTGTGTGGACAAACATGAGGCAGACTTGCTAATCAAAGAAATCCACGAAGGGTCCTTCGGTACTCATGCCAATGGACATGCAATGGCTAGAAAAATCCTAAGGGCTGGTTACTATTAGCTGACCATGGAATCTGATTGTTTCAGCTACGCTAGGAAGTGCCACAAGTGCCAAATCTACACTGATAAGGTGCACGTGCCTCTGACTCCTTTGAATGTGATGGCATCACCTTGGCCGTTCTCTATGTGGGGCATCGACATGATCGGACCCATTGAACCTCAAGCTTCAAATGGACACCGGTTCATCCTAGTCGCCATCGACTACTTCACCAAATGGGTTGAAGCTACTTCATATGCCAATGTAACTAAGCAAGTGGTGGTTCAATTCATCAAAAATGAGATAATATGTCGCTACGGACTCCCCAACAAAATCATCACTGACAATGGCACTAACCTGAACAACAAACTGATGAAAGAGTTGTGTGAAAATTTCAAAATCGAA
Source organism: Medicago ruthenica (assembly GCA_018208015.1). Taxonomy (NCBI): domain Eukaryota; kingdom Viridiplantae; phylum Streptophyta; class Magnoliopsida; order Fabales; family Fabaceae; genus Medicago; species Medicago ruthenica. Next base: position 97,035,986 of record CM031375.1, read on the forward strand.
CACCACAACTCTTCACCATACCGGCCAAAGATGAATGGAGCCGTAGAAGCAGCAAACAAAAACATCAAGAAAATCCTTCAAAAGATTGTGAAAACTTACAAAGATTGGCATGAAATGCTTCCCTTCGCCTTACATGGCTATAGGACCTCGGTTCGCACCTCGACAGGGGCAACCCCGTTCTCCCTGGTATATGGCATGGAGGCAGTCCTCCCCATTGAGGTGGAAATTCCCTTAATGAGAGTCCTGATGGAGGCCAAATTAGAAGAAGCAGAATGGATCCAAGCAAGGTTTGACCAGTTAAACTTAATCGATGAGAAGCGGATGATAGCCTTATGTCATGGTCAGTTATATCAAAGCAGGCTCAAGAAGGCGTTCGACAAGAAGATCCGTCCTCGAGAGTTCCAAGAAGGCGACCTAGTGCTCAAAAGGATCTTACCTATACACAAAGATTCGCGTGGAAAGTGGACCTCAAACTATGAAGGCCCTTATGTAGTGAAGAAAGCCTTCTCTGGAGGAGCCTTGATTCTCACAACAATGGACGGCGAGGACTTTCCACGTCTTGTGAATTTCGATGTAGTCAAGAAATACTATGCTTGATAACAAAAGAACGCCCGCTAAGTTGAAGACCTGAAAGGGCAACTTAGGCAAAAAGGGGCATCCCGGTGGACTGAAAACTCGAAAAGGCGGTCCAGGAAAAAATTAGGGATACAAAAAAACAAAAGAAAACCCGCTAAGTCGAAAACCTGAAAAGGCGACTTAGGCAAAAGTTGGGAAAAAGAAAAAAGGTAGGTAACTACATCAAGACAGTTCGCTCCTAACATCAACTGAGGAACCAATTTCTTCGCCATCCCCAGAAGCAAGGTATTGTGGACTTAGGGTTATTAAGAAAGCAGTGGTCGTCATGACTCAATGGGAACTTCCAGTGTTTTCCCTATTCCCATCTTCATTTCTCTTATTCATCTTTGTGGAGTTACACCTTTAGTGTGCTGCCATTCCATGTACTAAATCGTGTTTGACTACTAATAAAGTGCATCCTCCTATTTTACCTTTGTCATTTTTTTTTCCATCCCCAATAAATGATATTTATTTTGATGATACAATTTTGAAATAAAAAGTAATAACATAAAATCTGTTGAAATCATGGTCACTTTGATTTAAAAAAAAAATATCTAAAGGAAATCAACGGTTCCCAGTGAGATGTTTGTATCTCTCAAAATTCTCAGAGCAATCACAAATGATTCCCCTTTTGTAGCAGAATCAGCAGCTACATAACATACGAAGTGCCCGTGCAAGCACGAGATGTCGAAAGCTCCGTCAGCAACCATTAATCTAAAACTTCAAAAGCAATGGGTATTGCGAATGCCGAAGGATCGAAAACCCCAAATATCGTACCTTGACCATTTTATTCCACAAAATCCCCAAAAGCCTGACCATGCTCGGCACCCAACCATAGCTGAAGCCCAACATGTCCTTGGTTTACCCCAAGAGTCAGCATGCTACACGCATCATATCACACACATTCATTAACATGCATCTCATATTCATATCATACTCTCCCTCACAATTCCTCATGCTCCCCCAAGAAACACTCCCCAGTGAGTATCCCCTGTTCTTACACTCCTCAGCGAGTCATCCCAGTGTTCCCTTGTGAACCTCATTCAAGAACTTCCCTAGTAAGTTTTTCTAAAAAAAATCCCCCCAGCGGATTTCTTCCCAAACTGTCCCATTCCTGAGTGGACCTGCTCACGGCCACTAAAGTTCCCCAGTTAAAACTCCCCCAACGAGTTTACCTGATCATATCATATCATTATCACTCCCCCAGCGAGTCTGCACAATCATATCATATCATTATCATTTCACCAAGACCCGCTTGGCGGTAATCAGTCAAACATCATATTTCCGAGTGAATTGACTTTCAGCATAAACGGCTGAATAAGATCACTCCATCCTTAGGATCTACCTCTAGCATCAGCGGCTAGATAAGATAACCTTTCCCAGTGAATTGACTTTCAGCATAAACGGCTAAATAAGATCACTCCATCCTTAGGACCTACCTCTAGCATATGCGGCTAGATAAGATCACCCTATCCCCATGGATCGACCTTCAGCATAAGCGGCTGAATAAGATCACCTTTGTCCTTAGGAATCTACCTCTAGCATAGGCGGCTGGATAAGATAACTTTTATCCCCATGGATCGACCTTCAGGATAAGCGGCTGAATAAGTTCACCTTTGTCCTTAGGGATCTGCCTCCAGCGTAAGCGCCTGGATATGATCAACCTTCCCCCAGTGGAGGCATGTTGTCTGTATCGTTTCACCAGGATCTGCTTGGCGACGATCATTTTCAATCGTATCAGTCTAAGTACCAGCCACGACTAGAGATGACCATTTACATTTTCGCATCATCAATTTACTGTCTTTTCACACATTTTTCTATCTTGAAGGACAACATTCGGGTCCTTATATTTACTTATCTTTTACAATGATAATATGAAAACCATCGTTATTCATATTTTCTAGTAAAATATAATTAAATAGGGGCAGCTGTAGTACCCTAATTTTGTCCAAGTCTTTTCTTCAAAAAAAAAATCATCATGTAAAAAAAATCAAAAAAATCAATTTTCATTTCTTTTTTTAAATAATAAAAAAAAAGTTTTATTATTATTTATTTATCTTTCTTTTTATTATTATTATTATTATTATTATTATTATTATTATTATTATTATTATTATTATTATTATTATTATTATTATTATTATGTTTGTTTGTCTCAAAAAAAAGAAACATGTGCAAAGAAGGAAACAAGGTCAAACTAAGTTATTGCCCCTGTTTTTTCAGCACCTCCTCCTTGCCATTTGCTTCCATTCTTCTTTATCAAACAAGTCAAAATAAGCTGCAAGCTGCTGCCCTGTTCCAGCACATCATTTCCTTTCCATTTTTCTTTGTCAAAGAAGGCTGCAAGCTGCTGCCCCTGCAAGCAGCGCCCCTTCTCCCTGTTTTCTCCCAACCTCTGTCAGGGCAGCACCCCACCTTTCCTTTTTTTTTTTTTTTTTCCATCAACTTCTGTCAAAATCAGCCCCTAGTTGTCCAGAATTAACCAAAGTCTTCACCAAAATCACAAGGCAAGGTCACTTCCTTCCCTTTTCATTAAATGCTAACCAAAGTCTTTGCCATAGCACACAAAAAGGTTCAGCTTTCAAGGGATTTTCATGATTACAAATGATCACAAAATTGCCTATATAAGAGGCACGAAAATGAATGAAAGGGGAGGAATTTTTAGAGCAAAAACAGAACAAAAAAAACAGCAAGAATTCATAACAAATTTCCAAAGAGAAAAGCTGTGTTTTTCTGTTTTTTTTCTTTACAAACCACCACAACAAATCAAACAGAATCAAAATAGAAACTAAATCACAAGAAACATCACACAAAGAGAGGAGAATAGTAGCAAAACACCATTTTGTTATTGTTCATCTTCTCCATCACTTCCATCTTCAAGAAACCACAACCATCCAAAAGCCTCTTTCATTTTCTTGTGCATCTAAAGCTTTGGCTAGGAATTTGTAAGTATCTTGAACCTTCTTATCTCCTTTTTTTGCATTATGTTTAAGTGTTTGCAGTCTTTTTCATAAAAAATGCATTTTTTGTCATAAGTTCATGGGCATGACTTGAAGCCAAAATATATTAGGTGCTAGGACATCTCTTGGTAGATCTAAAACCACTAAGATGTAGTGTTCATGGAAAAATTTACAATGGTATTTTCATTTTTGTATTTGGTTCAGTTTTGAGTGACAAATTTAACTCAGAAGTTGAGAAAAAGTCACAGAACTCTGTTCTGCTGTTCCTGATGTCCCTGCATTATTTTTCTGCATTTTTAGTAATCTTTAACTCATTTTTGCACTAAAAACATCATTCATATACCCCAAAAAATCACAAAGATTACAAATCACCAAAACAGAAGTGGATTGCTTCTTTTTCTTACTGTTTTCAAACATTTTTACCCCTGAGGTTCTGAAATCAGAGTCTGAAGTGCTTCAGAAGCAGCTTCTGAACAGTGCTTCAGAAGCAGCTTCTGAACAGTGCTTCTGAAGCAGCTTCTGAAGGTAGCTTCTGAAGCAGTGCTTCTGAACCCAGAGTCTGAAGCCAGCTTCTGAACAGTGCTTCTGAATAGTGCTTCTGAAGCCGTACATTTTGCATTTTTTCTTCTTAAGTCAGTTTCTGCTTCTGAAGGTTCAGAACCTGGTTTGAACTATTTTTTTGCAAAGGGCTGAAACTCATTTTTATTCAAAGAAAAATATAACAAGTGTTTTGTTTTTTTTTTTTGCTTTCAATTGTAAAAAAATGTGATTTTCAATAACAAACTTGAATGAAAAAGGAGTGGTTTGACGTATGTCTTCCCATTGCCCGATTGCACGAGCACTTGACGTACGTCTCGTTGTTCGGGCAATTGTCATTCTATTTTCAACATACCAAAACATAAAAAAAAAAAAAACAATTTTCTTTTTTGTGTATGAGTGAAAAAGGAAAACTTGGGTAGACACCCGACGCTTCCCCGAATATTCAGAAACGAGGTAGACACCTCGCTTTCGGTTGAATATTCGTCCTCCGTTTAAAATCAATCTCAACCCACCAAACTTTATTTTATTCACGCCCATGCGCGTTTTCAAACGGATACCATCGCCCAAGTGCGAGTCCGTCTTTTTTTTTAAAGCAAACTTTTTCGCCCAAGCGCAATCAAATTATTTTTCATAAATAAAATCAATCAACACACAAACATTTTCTAACAAAGAACTACATAGCTTTGAATTCTCCATCGCACTAGGAGATACGTAGGAGCAAGATCAAACTCTTGTCAAGCACACTAACAAAAAAACTCATTTTTGGTCATTAAAGCTTTTTTCTCTTTTTTTATTATTTCTTTACAAACATTTTTCATGAAACTAACACAATTGAACGCTAAACTAACTAACGGTTCTCGTTGGGTACAACGAATGTGAGGGGTGCTAATACCTTCCCCTCGCATAACTGATTCCCGAACCCGAAATTTGGTCGCAATGACCTTGTTCTCGTTCTCAAAGGGGTTTATTGACGTTCCCCTTTTCAAAAACAAAACTTCGGTGACGACTTTACTGTTTAGCGAACGCTTTCCGCCCGCACATTTTTCCCGCAGCTTCAGGGCCTAGAAAGAATTACTCATCATTTGTTATGTTAAAAAAAATAAATAGATAGGCCCCCATTTGTTTTAAATTAGTTTTAAATTGCGATCTACAACTGCAATTCCCGCAACAATATAAAGATTTTAGAGATTTCAACAAATCCATTTGTCTTCAACCAAAATTTAAAACTTTGGTATAGAAGCCAATTATACTTGAAACGTGTTTAACAGAATTGTACCAATCAAATCAACAACATTCTACAAAGTACAAAGAATTAGTCATCTATAATGATTTATTGATCCATGTAATACATAGTATTAATACTTATACTAAAGTAAGTAAACAAATTAAATCCTTATATCTTCCTCACATCTAACAATAGTATTAAGTAGCTAGAAGGTTGATACAAATATTAGCTTAAAATTGTATTTTAATTTTATTGATGATAATATGTATCTTTTTTGTGTGGTTACAATGGTGACTATTTTTTATGTTTATAAATGTTGTTTACAATTTAAATAGAATTTAAATAAAATATTGGTCTTTTAAAAAAATTAGTTTCTACTAGACTCTAACCCGTGAGATACACGAGTTTTTTGTTGTGATTGACTGCAATTCATATGCATTTGAAATTTAGTAACATATTTAACTATGATCACTATTATTTTGAGCAATTCTATGTGCATATAAAAAAGCAATAAAAGAAGAGGAAAAAAAGATTAATTCACCGAATTAACAGGATCTAAAACTCATGACGGAACTTCTGGTCACTTCGAATTATGTAATTCAATATAAGTCATTCAACTCATGCGACCAAAGTTCTAACAATTAATATACCAAAATAACTATTTAATTTCAATTCATCGAAATAATTGTTTGAATCAATATTTAAGAACCAAAAACCATACACGTAACTGAAGGGAGAGAAAATGGCTGTTTGTGGGAAGTGGAAAAGGTGGGATAAGAAGTGGGGGGGCGGTTTTAGAGGTTTGTTGATGATGTGTAATTAATGAGAGATTGATGTCTTGAATATATAATTTGAAAGTGAGACTAATTTAACAAAAACTTGTGTCTTAATGGCAAAAAATTGTGACAAAATGATCATATGTAACATGGCTCAACTCCTTGCAAAGAATTTTTTTCATAATTTTTTTTAAACTATTCAAAAAGGACGGGATTAGGGTTACTTTTTTTTTTGAAGAAGCAAAAATGGAAAGATTAGGGTTACTTGCAGCACTATCTAACATTCAAACGACCCTAATTGTCATCCCTAGTTACCATGCATACACTAATTATCAACCAATGACGCGCTGATAAGCAAAGTCCAAATATTGTTTGTACTAATTTTTCCATCCCTAGGTACCATGCATAACCTAATTGGGACGACCCTAACTCCATTCCAATTCCAAATTAATTGGATGCACGGTAACTAAGAAAAACAGTTGTATATAAAAAACGCCACTTCGTCCCTTAAAAAAAATATGAAATACCAACAAGTGTTCTCGAAGCATTTGATAAGAAGTCCAAAAGAAAATATCTTTAAAACGGTGCTTTAACACCTCTAAACTTTAAAAATTACTCCCTCCGTCTCAAATTTGGTGTCCATTTTCAATTTTACCCGGTTATTAAAGAAATGATTAGTAGTGTTAATTTTAATGGTAAAATGTGTTTCATTTACTAAATCATCCTTATTAATTATAGTTAGTAGAATACTCCTTCCAGTCCTATATATAAGAAAATTTTCAAAAAAAAAATTTGGTCATAATTATAAGAAAATATCACAACTTTTAAGATGAAAGTTATTGCTTAAAAGACATTTCTACCCCTTATTTAATGTTTTTGTTTTTAATATTAGTAGGTGTATTTAATGCTTCACAACTTTTTATGAGGGTATATTTGTAAAAATATTAAAAAAGTTACATTAATTAATGATTGCATTGGTTTTGATGTTTTTTGGTTTACCTTCTTATAATAAGGACCGGAGAGAGTATTCAGATGATTGAAATGCAATAAATAAGGGTATGTTATTGAAAAAATAATAAATATTATATTAATATTATAAAAAAGACAAATAATTTTAGACAAATAAAAATATTAAAGAAGACATCTATTATGAAATGAATGGAGTAACTTTTTTATCTTAAATTTATCACTTATTTTTATTTTTAATTTCTTAACAAATGTCATAAGCCATTAAGGCTTTTAACAAAAATTCTACACCATCCGATCACCTTTATAAACAAAAATTCTATTATATATACTACATACATTATTTATTAAATAAACCTAAAAATTAAATTTTTATTTATAACAGTGAGTGACTGGAGGAGGTAAATCCTTATTACACTCGCTATAACATGACGAATAAATAAAACGTGGTTTCGATATTTTCAAAATGTGTTTATCGATTTAACGCGTGCATTTCGTATTTTGCACAGGTAAAGATGGCGATGGCGATCGCGATAGTTCATGAATCTTTGAATTGAATATTTGATGTGTCACTCACATAATAGAAAGAACAATCATTGGGTTGCTTCTACGGCATATAAAAAATGTGACTGCTTATCAGCGCGTAATTGGTTGATCAAGTAAACGTGCTCCCGCGCGGGGTCAAAAAAGAAGTCTAGTTGTTTATAGGCCGAATACTCTTTTGGTGTTTGACAAAAATAATGAGTTAGTGCTTTAAATTTTTAAGTTTTAAATAGGTTTTTTAAGTTGTTAATTTATTACACCGTTACCTTTTTAAAAACCTATTTGAAACTTAAAAACTTTAAAAATTTCAAATAGGTGCATTAAATTAATAACTTAAAGGTTCATTTGAAACTTAAAAAACTTAAAAGACTAATCTGGTATTTTTGTCAAACTTAAATGATAAAAAATAATATTTGGACTTGTTTAAAACATATGATGTTTTTTATGATATGTGATTGCTTTAATGTTATGTATTTAACACAAATCTCGGGTCCTCTTTTTTTCAATCTCACAATCCCTAAATCATTTCACACTCACTTTTATCTCTCTCACCATCATGCAATTGAACCTTATAACCATAATTCTGCCCTTTTTGACGGACCTAATTAATTTTTATGGAAAAAAAAAAGGTCTGCAAGGAATTGAATCAGGTAATGCATAAAAATGTCATTTTTTTAAAAGTCACTAACATCATTGCAATTCCTTTTTTGATAGCAGTTCATTTTCATTATTAGCGGTTCATTTTCATTATTATTTTTTCTTTCAATTACCACATAACAGTTCCTTTTTATTATTTTTTTCTTTCGGTTACCACATAGCAGTTCCTTTTCATTATTTTTTTCTTTCGATTAGCACATAACAGTTTCTTTTCCTTTTCATTTTTATAGATTTAACAGCTTTTGCGGTTATGACCAATTTCTTGGTGCAGACTTTTGTATATATTTTTTCTTTCGATTTGTCATTTTTATTGCAGTCCATCTTTTGTTTTTGTTGCTTTTTGAGGTAGTTTGATAACATAAAACCCGTGTATCGCACGGGGTTAGAGTCTAGTGTATATATATATATATGAGTCTTCAGAGTGACCTTAGCCAAAGAGGGATATCAGAGAGAAGGAAAAATTAGTACAAACAATATTTATAAACAATAACCACATTATTTTTAAGAAAAACACGTTACGGTAATCTAGAGTTCGACTGTGAGATAAATATAATCTGTTTAAGAATTGTTTTATCCAAGATTTAAATTTGAATTCTCTTAAATAACTCGTTCTTTAATAAAACTCATTAACCAATTAAGCTTAATTGAAAATATTTGTATTTTGACATCCTTAAATTTTAAACATTTTTTTTCGGGTCAAGTAGCCTAGTGGCTACAAAAATTCATACACCCTTTTAACACTTTGAGAGAAGGAAATAAAAAGACGTGAAATATATGATATGTTGATGATATGATAGAAAAAGAGATAAAAAGACAATTTGTTAAACGTGTCTGTAGAAATTATGTGTGGGTGTACAAATATCATTTTCTTTCATTGTACATATAACATTTTTGATAGGTAATATATATTATGTAAGTATAACTCAATTGGTAGCTGCAAGCACATTCAACAATTTTTTTTTAGGATCCACATTCATCACCTAATCGATTATCTAATCATTACAAATCGATTAATCATTAATCGATTAATCACTAATATAACCATTACTAATAGATTAATCAATAATATAACCATTAGGAAAATTAAGATTATTACACTACTAGTTTAATAGATGCATTTGACTTACTATGTTGACACATCATTAGGAACATTTGAATTATCATCAATTTTTTAATTTTTATTTTCACGATTCAAATTTTCATTGTCGTTATTTTCCAAATTTGGCACATCATTAGGAACATTTTCTTGGGCAACTACCTTTTTGAAAACAAATTTATCAAGAGCTCCTTGTTGTAATTTTATGAGCTCTTCATTTTGTTTTTCTTTTTCGCTTTTCACTACTAGATAAATGTTTTTTTAGCAACATCTTAATGATTTCCATGAAATTGTCTGGGTTTTGGACCTTTTGGTTTTCCTTTCTAGGTTTCTTTTCTCATCTGTCTTTTCAATTGCCCATAAAAGAGTTTTTTCCTGTGTTTTTTGAGAGTCGTGCCTTTCCAACGCACAAAAGGTGTTTTTTTTTCCTTTACTTTTCCCACTTTATTTACTTCTCACGCGCCATATATTTTTTTTTTACAAAAATGTCCATGGAATTTCGGATTATAAAATCCGAACACAGTTTGGATGTGTTCAGATTATATAATCCGAAATATGCTTATGTATAATCATCAATCAAAATCTCTCCGATTTCAGCAGTTTTGCATTTTGCTTTTAAAAACAACCAAAAACAAAGTAAAAAATGATAAAACCTATCAAATAAAATCATAAAAATACCACCAAAAAATTCTAAAAATCAAATCAAACAAATGCAATTTTTTTCGAATTTTTCTGAGAATAAGAAAAATTTGAAAAAATGAAAAATGAGTCTAAACGATGAAATTTTGGATTTTGAGGGGCGGAGTCCCATAAAAAGTCATTTCTAAGGGAGTCTTGATCCTTGATTTTTTTTTCTTGATTTTCCGAGAAATTTTCGGAGCAATCTAATCAAGTAGCCTGAAAATTAGATTTTGAATGGGAACAACCAACAATGACTTAAAACAGAAGGATATGAGTCAGGAAGATTAATATGGTCATTAAACTAACTATCCACATTACAAACAGTCTCATAATTTATGCTGATACAGTTCGGATTATATAATCCGAACTGTTTTCCCCCTGAATTAGGGTGTTTAGAGAGTGTTCGGATTTTATAATCCGAAAAAAGTATGGAATGCGCCATTTTTTTTGAGGCGTTCGGATTATAGAATCTGAATTGGTGAAAAACTCATTTTTTTCCACCCCAAAAAATGGGGAAAACTCATTTCGGCTTATAGAATCCGAAAATCTCATGGAAATTTTCGTAAAAAAAAACTAATGCGCGCGAGAAATGGGTAGTGTGGAAAAAAATAGTTTTTTTTCCTTCTGTTTTTAGGAGTTAGGCCAAGACAAAGATTTCGATTTGGGCCCGCTAATAAGATTTGCTATATACACCCCACCTATAACCTTAGCTTTGCTATATACACCCCAATAAATATATATTTTTAGGCCCCCCTACGAACCTGGGCCCTACGCCGTCGTACTCCCGGCCTATGCCTAGGGCCATCCCTGAATGTAACGTTCTCATTAACTATTGAATCACCTTGATTGCAAGTAGACACTCATGTTCATGGGTAGGATGTGACTTATCTACTTGTATCAGTCTAGAGTTAGACAAATGCAACACGAAGTAGTTGATGATAAGATGCATATCACATTTTCATGGATTGTTGACTGTTTGCTATGTGTTTTTTTTAAAAGCTACTAATCTATACTATGTGTTGTGTGCTTGTGATGTTGATGATAGGTTAAGTGCATTTAATTTAATTTACTGCGCTCAATTTATATCCTTGAGAATAATGACTTACTTCCGTTGTAATTTCTCTTGTGGCAACTTGTGCATCGTTTGTGCGAGTAGATGATGAGATGATAGTTGAAGATAAGATCAAAATTGAAAATAAATATAGTTGTTATGGCAAGTGTGAGAGAAATCCTACATTGGATGGAAAAATGTTTAATATAAAAGTAAAAGGACTCATAAGCACAATGTCTTAAGGTTTTGACTTAAGATGTGGAGTCCAACTCACTTGTGTTGTTGCTCTTGGTCAAATGTGGATGATCCAATAGGCTCCCCTCGTGACTCAACAATGGTATAAGAGTTGACGGTTCATCGAATGGTTCGATTGTCTCCTTATATCAAACGTCTTCATGGCCAAAGGTGTTCAGGCGGAGTGTCTCGTTGAAGGAGAACCAACAGTGGTGAGAGCGCACAAGTATGTGGATGCAAAAATTTCTGTTTGAGGGAGAGCATAATGAATTGATGACTCACACTTGAGGGAAAAATTGTGGCATGTGAGGTGTGTAGAAGTCTTATATTGGATGGAAAATGTGTGTTGAGCAGTATAGTATATAAGCAAGATGACTAATTGACCTCAATGCCCTAAGATTTTATGTTAAGATATGGTGTCCAGTTGTTTTTAATCAAATATAGATGATCCCACATGCTTCCCCAAGATAGTTTTTGTTATTTATGTTTATGTCATCAATGCTCTCTTACTATATGCAGATTTGTTTTTGCTGTCAAAACATCTGTGGAGTGATTACTAGGGTCACCAGAAATTTCATCCGAAAGAGCAGTACACTAAAAAACACAGTGATGATAAAATTAGATTAGAAAGAGAGAGAAAAAACCAAAACAATTTTGAAACATTGGATACTAGGGAATTGTCCTTGCCCCGTCCGTCCCTGTCCTTGCCAATTTATTTAACGTTTGCATTGCAGTCTGCATATATACAATTGTGTCTCAGAGACTTGTTCCTTTCCTCTACTTTTAGTAACCTCTTCTCTTTATTTCAAAAGTGAATAGTGCCATTCTTCAATGGAAATCATAGAGGGAGTTGTGCACGTGATAAACACAATTAATATTTATATAGTATTTCAAACTGTTTCTAGATGACATGATCATAATGAGTAAAACAAAAAATTGATCATAGCTACCAAATTGCCGGACAATGGTCATTTACCTCTTGGGAGGAAAAGGTAGAGTAATTTTAAACAAAAATTGGAAAAAATAAAAAAGATATTGATATTTAAAATGAAGTGAAAAAGAAGTGAAAGAAAGCAAATCAATAGAAAAAGATTGACAAAAGTGAAAGTTAGAGGATCAAAATCCCAATGATTATGGCCACTAGTTTGACAAATGCAGGAGGCGTTGTATACGTTGTTGTTAGGGCTGACAATGAACCGAACCAACTCGACAATAGTTCGGAACTCGATTCGACAATTAACTCATTAAACTTGGTTCATGAATCAAATGAGCTGAAAATCAAGTTCGTTAAATAAATGAGCTGCTTGAGTTGTATATAGTTCGACTCGGTTGATTCATGAGATGACTCGATAATATATATATTAGGTTAGTAAAAATTAATAAAGTACAAGCTTAAATATTAAAAAACAAAATATATAATTTACTACAAGCTTCCTCTAGTATTTATGTACTTGTTTTTAGAGGACTTATCACTATATGGTGGTGTCATGAGTTGTTTAAGTTGTTATATTTTTAAATTTTCCTAGTGAATTATTTGTAGAAAGATTTTGTTCAAAATAAATTATCATTTTAATTTGGAATGCAATGAGTTATTTTTTTCTTTTAATTTTACTCTTAAATTAATACTACTTTCTTACAAGTCAATACATTTTACTTTGTAGCCATAGTAATGATAAATACTCAAATACACGTTATAATATTTTTTTTTGGTCAAGTAGCCTACTGGCTAGAGCTCACACATTTTTAAATGTGGAGAAGTGGGGTGTCTGGGGTTCGAACCCCGACCCCTGTATATAATATGCAATATCCTTACCAACTGAGCTAAGCTCACGGGGATGTTATGATATTTTTCTTCATGTATGTAAAATGGTCGTATAACTCAATAATTGTGAGACTTGCAAAACAAAGGGAGTAATAAATTAAAAAACAAAATACACGTTACTAATGAGAAAAAAAAAAAAAAAAAAAAGAATCTGCTAGGTTCCTATGGTCGCGAGGCACATGGACACATCCAAATGACCAATGGTGTAAGTACCAAACCAGTGATCTTTTTTTTAAGTAAACCAAACCTGTGATCCTACCATCTCAAAGATTCAATCGAAATCAATTAAATTGATTCGGTTTTTGTTCATGTTCAATTGTAAATTGAATCATATCAATAAAACAACCTGATATCTAACGGGTTTGATATCAATTTTACGTCATTTAAAATCGACCATTCGAGATCTGAATCAAATCATTATTTTTAGGCTAAAATATTAAAAAGGTCCCGGCAAATATGCCTCATTTGGCTTTTGGTCCTTGTAAAAAAAATTTTGTTTTTCGTCCTTGCAAAATATTTTGTTTTTTAAAATAGTCCCTGGGCCCATTGAAGTTGCTAGGTGGCACTCTGATGCTGACATGGCGCATGCTGACTGTGCATAAGTGCCACGTGGCAGTTGAAAATTAAAAAACTCATTTTTAATTTTATAAAATGATTTTCAGTTATTAAAAATTTAAAACTAAATTTTAATTAAATTTCAAAATTACATAAAAGAGAATTGGGGGGGGGGGGGGGGGAATTGAAACTAGGGTTTCACATTTTCCCCCAATTCGTGTCTCTTCTTCTCCCAGATTCCCATTTCCTTCTTTCTGCAACATCATCTTCATTTCTTCTTCTCCATCGCGTGTTCCTTCAATCCATCTCCTTCTCAATAATCGTTCTGCTTCATCTTCTTCATACTTCATCTCCTTCACGAATAAGAGAAGATTTTTGGAAGATGTCGAGCAGCAGAGGTAATTCAAACAGCAAATGCTCACATTCCTATTCAATTTTCAGAAATGGGGCAAGGGCAAGTCGTGCTGCTGCTCGAGTTCCAGAAATGATGCAGTCTATGTTACCGGTTTGTGGGTGCAATCTACCTATGAAGGTGTACATAGCTAACACATTTGATAACCAAGGGCGTAGGTTTTGGAAATGTCGTAATTGGAATAGCAAGGTTAGTTCTAGTTAAGCTTGTTTGATGTATAACTGATAATGTGTATTTGTTATTTAACTGATAATTTAAGTTGGTCCATGGATTATTGTCATAGAATGTTCATACTTGTGAGCTGTTCATATGGGATGATGACATTGTACTAGGGCATACACACATGATTCATGTTGATCCTGCTATGGAAGTGTCAATGGAGGAGGATAGGTCAAGGGTGGATGGAACCAATAACCAAGCTTGTACCAAATGCAACAACATTGAAGAAAACATGAAGACATTTGAGTCGATTGAAATTGCAAAATGGAAGACAAAGTACAAGGCTGAGAGGAACAAAGTTATGTGGATGACATTGGCCTTGATGATGAGCTATTTTTTTTGGTGAGTTTATGCTAAGAATTGATGTGATGTAATAGTGTTATTTTGAATTGATGTGTTGTTATTTGAATTGATGTGTTATGGATCAAAGATTGTATTTGTTGAGTAATGAATGGAACTAGTTTGGCTACTTTGTTATCAATCAAAGTTGTAACTCATTTTGTTGCTATTTAGTGTATTTTGTTGCTTTATGTACAAATTGTTTGTTTAAGCCATTATCAATTGATCTAAATAAAAGGCATTGTAAGCCATTATCATTCACAGTTGGTTTGGCTACTCTGATATGAATAAAATGCTTTGCATTCACACATTGATATCAACAAAAGGCATTTGTAAGCCATGACCATTCAAAAAACAAACATTGTTTAAGTCATTACATCCAAAACAGAAGGCATTGTTCAATTCATTACATCCATATCTAATTAATCAAAAGGCATTTGTAAGCCATTAACATTCAAAATACAAACATTGTTTAAGCCATTACATCCAAAAGCAGTAGGCATTGTTCAAGCCATTACATCCAAATCTAATTAATCAAAAGGCATTGTAAGACATTACATTTTTAAAGTACTACAAGTTTAAATCTCCTGAGTTAATTCTCCATCTCCATCATCTACTCCAACTTCAATGGGGTTTGTCTCAAGAGTTCTTGGTGCACCTAATTTAGGTTGAAGCCCAAAGGAACAAGTTCTGCCACTCCTTCTTAATTTGTTGAAATTGTTACATTGGCAGCTGATTTTTCCTTACATGCTTCACACTTGATTCCTTTCCATGACATGGTGGCCTTTGCCTTCTTTTGTAAATGGGTAACAACATAGACCATCTCAACATGTTTTTTCTATGATAAAAAACAATGATTCAGTAACATATACAAATATCATGTAATGAGCTTGATATTTTAATGTATAAATTTACCTTTCTTGGAGCCTTAAATGGTGCAGGTTGACCATCCATATGTGTTGTAGGTTGAGTGTTAAAATTATGTGACTGTGCATTTGGTTGTGGGTGAGACAGTACATTCACATCCCTAGTCTTCACAAGTTTTGAAGTCATAGGTTTTGACTTTGCGTTTGCTGGATGCTAGGATGCTGAGATGGCTGAGATGCAATATTTTGAGCATTCTCAACTTCAGTGTTGACATGCTGAGATGGCTGAACAGGGACTGTTGCAGGTTGAGCATTCACTTGCTCAGCATGGATTGTTGCAGGTTGTGCAGGTTCTGCAATCTGAGAAGTAGGTGTATTGGCAGGTTGTGCAACTTCTGCTGCATCTTGTGGTGCATTCCTGGGTGGTTTCCTCTTTGAAACCAAAGAAAGATAGGTACATCAGTATATGTTGAGGCAAAATCCCTAGTTCAGAAGCTGGACCAGACTCAGACTCAGACTCGGACTAAAACTCAGACTCAGACTTAGACTCAGACTCAGATAGGTACGTTTCTCTTTTGAGCCTCTGGGTTAATTGTAGTACTTTTGCAGCTTCTGTTTTTATGCCCAATTTTGTCACATTTTGTGCATCTATACTTTGTATTCTGTGAAGGTGAGAAAAACACAAGAAGGGGGGTTGAATTGTGTTGGCTTTTTCTTTTCTTTCTCAAAAATTATGTTTAGTTCAGAATCAGATGTTGATCAGATTCTGAAACTTTTTTCAGATTTGTTTGCAGCGGGTATAAAGTAAATGAGAGAGAGAGAGAGAGAGAGAAACACATCAGTTTATCCTGGTTCCTTCCACAACCCGGGAGTAGTCCAGTCCCCTGTTACTAACAAGAGATTTTCCACTATAATCACAAAGATTACAATTGCTCAAGCACAAAGCAAGAGACTTCCTATGCTCAAACACAAAGTAAGAGACTTCCTTGCTCAAACACAAAGTAAGAGACTTCCTTGCTCAAACACAAAGTATGAGACTTCCTTGCTTAGACACACAGTCTAAGACTTCCTTGCTCAAACACAAAGTATGAGACTTCTAGTTGCTTAGACACACAGTCTAAGACTTTTAATCAAACAGAATTACAAAAAATATGTTTGAGTTGAACACTTGATATACTATCAGTGGTGTTCACAAAATACAACACAGATTAAGACTCTTTCTAATTTGGCAGTTACGTTTTCCAGAAAAACAGAGTAACATAGTCTTGTACTTCTTCTTCAATCCTTCAATCCTTTATAGAGAATTAAAGAGCTGTTGAGAAGAGCCAAATATCATCAAAGAGCCGTTGCCATAGAAGTTATGTCTAGCATTTAATTCCTTCCTGACAGTGTGTGCGCAACACAGAAAATAGAGGAATGGAATTTGAATTGTTTCCTTAAAACAGGGACAATGTTTTGGCCAAGGAGACAACTGTTGCATAGAGCTGTTCTGACCGTACAATACTTCACTGTTCACAGTTGCAATTGTTGACTTCTGCGTTTCAGACTTCAGAAGCTTCTCTTCAGAAACAGTTCTTCAGAAGCTGGCATCAGACACTGTTCATCAGAAGTACTTCTTCAGAACGAGGTCTTCAAACGCACTGTTCATCAGACGCTGTCTTCAGAAGCTGGCCTTCAGACGCACTGTTCATCAGACGCTGTCTTCAGAAGCTGGCCTTCAGACTCACTGTTCATCTGACGCAGTCTTCAGAAGCAGGCCTTCAGACGCTACCTTCAGAAGCTCTTCTTCAGACGCTGATTTTCTTCAGCCTTGCAACACAAGCTTCTATATTTTCCTTCTTGCTCTTAACTTGTTCTTTCATAACCATTGTTAGATACCAATCTTTAAGTATATGGTTCTGCACACTAGAATCAAGTATTAGCATAACCAATTTTCTTTTTAACACTTTGTTATCATCAAAACTCAAAAAAGAGTTGTTCATACATTTTGTTCCAACAATCTCCCCCTTTTTGATGATGACAAACATAAGCATTAATAGAAAATTGTTGTTAATTTAATTAACAAGTTGACTTCAGGGTCTGAGGTTTGTAAGCTCCCCCTGAGTCTGATAATCCACAAGGTGAGGTTTGTAAGCTCCCCCTAAGTCTTATCCAGGTTAATTAAATTCCATTTAAATCAAACAGATGAAAAATCAAAGTATAAATACATTCATAATTTAAATAACAAACTGACTTCAGGGTTTGAGGTTTGTAAGCTCCCCTTGAGTTTTATCCAAGTTATTTAAATTCAGTTTAATTCACAGAATTGAAAATTCAGTTTATCTCACAAAATTTAAATCAGAGGCTAAGAGTTGAGAAACTGTTCTCCTAAGTTAATTACTTATCAGAAATTAACTTATGTTCTGAGCTCAGAGCCTGAAATACTTGTTACTTTTACTCCCCCTTTTGTCATCAACAAAAAGAAAATTCAAGAAATTTAAG
This sequence comes from Medicago ruthenica, assembly GCA_018208015.1. Classification (NCBI taxonomy): domain Eukaryota; kingdom Viridiplantae; phylum Streptophyta; class Magnoliopsida; order Fabales; family Fabaceae; genus Medicago; species Medicago ruthenica. The sequence goes on from CM031375.1 coordinate 97,054,024, forward strand.
AGAGTTAAAACGTGAGATAAAAAATGTTCAGAGCATTTTGTTCAGAGCATTTTGTTCAGTACCACTGAACTCTTTCAGAGCATATGGTTCAGTGCTGCTGAACTCTTTCAGACAAAACTGTTCAGTGTTTTTTAAATAGGTCTGAAAGTTGAACATTTAAAATGTGAAAGTGAAAGTGTTTTGAGTGTTTTTGAAACATTTCAGCAACCGAAAACAGAAAAATATTAAACACATTTTCACATTGATGACTTTAGGAGGGGCAAAGTACAACTTTCAAAGCTTAATTCATCACTGCCCAGAGTTATAACTTATCAGATTCTGACCAAGTGTTAGACAACTGTATAGATTCACTCTCATTAGTGGGTCACGTGTAAAGTGTCCACTTATGATGAGTTTTATCAGAAATTCAAAAAAATTCAGATTCTGAAACTCAGACTCTGATGTTTTCAGAGGCTTAACTTTCTTTAGACTCTCAAAATGAGTGTCTGTTAAGTCTTAGCTTCTGATGAACTTCAGATTCTCAGTTTCTATTCTGGTCTAGAAGCTGTTAAGTATAACAGAGAACAAATCATACCTATGTTGAGCTTCTGATCTTCCTCTCCTTGTTCAATCAGGTTGTTTCTGAACACCCATTTTTGTTCCAACAATGTTCTTGATTGGCTTTAGGAGAAGTGTCAGCTTATGAGAGATATTCAGCTACAGGAGGATTTTCAGCTTCTGGACATTCTTCAGACTTATAAATCTTTTCAGGTTCTGAAGTGTCCACTGAGAGCTGAAGATCTGCAGAGCTCTCAATAGCTCAGTACCAATGATCTAGTCTTTGTGGTTTCCTCCAGATCCCACAGTTCCTCCCTCTTTCATGGTCAGGGTTTGGAACATAGACTTTCCTTCTGTCATGTAATGCCAGCAGCCATTGCCCAGGCACCATGACTTCCCCTTTTGTTTGGTTCTTAATCATATCTGCAACATAAATAATTTCAAACCTAGGTACCTATATGGGTCCTCTTGGGTTAGTTCTGAAAGGTTTAGTCTTTTGTTGCACCTTATGTCTGGAGTTATAGTACTCAGACTTGTTCAGATACCTTCGATGTGAATCCTTTAATCTTGAATAAGTCTTAGTATCAGATACTGAGTTCTTCAGAACCTGAGCTTTCAATGGTCTTGACTCAGATTTCTTCAGAACCTTAGACTTGAAGGTCTTTGGTTCTGAGCTTTTTAGAGTCTGAACCTTTGAAGGCTTTGGTTCTGTTTTCTTCAGAACTTTGGACTTAAGAGTCTTTGATTCTGATTTGTTCAGAATCTTGGATTCAGAAGTAGTAGGTTCTGATTTGTTAAGAACTTCAGTTTTGCCTGCTCCTAACTCAAGGCAGACTTTCAAACCTTTCTTAATACAATAAGAATCAGATGACAAATTGGCTTTCTTTTTGTATCCTTTGTCTGACATTCTGAGATTTAAAAGGTTTTGTATAAACTGGTTTAGTATCTTTTGAAGATTTCAAAAACACCGCCTTTTGAAAATTTGAGTCTGAATTTTTCAGAGTTTGAGACTTGCCTGTCTTAGATTCTGAACTCTTCAGACTTTGAACCTTTTCAGATTTAAAGTCAGTTTTCCTCACAGTCTTAGACTTAGAACCTTTTGGTTTAGACTTTGGCAAATTTTTACATTCTGCCTTCATCTTTCCCTTAGGTTCAGAAGTTTTGGATTCTAAGCAGTTCAGAACTTCAGAGTCAGCAGTCTCTGTTTCTGGTAAATTCTGTTTCTCAGAAATCTCAGATGAAAGTACAAAATACACCTTGGTACCTTTCATAATATCTCCAGAACAGGATGGTAGGTTTGTTTCTTTTGAAAAATTAAATGGATCATTTTTTAAACCAATACCTTCTCCTCTGTTTCTGCTGATATTATAAATCATAGAAGCAATCTTACTTCTGTTGATTCCAGTTAAGATAAAATCCTGAAATACAATTTCTTGTTCACTTGGAATTTTATCAGGTTTCTTATGAACCATTTCTCTGAGTTCTTTAACTTCTTCATCAATCTCATTGATATGATTCTGAAGTTGAAGATTCTCATCAGCCAGCAAGTTATGTTTCTTTTTCAAAGATTTTAATTGATTTAACTTGCTTGTGAGGTGGTTCATAAGATCCTTAACTGTATCAATAAGTTCAGAACGAGTGAGTTCAGAATATACCTCATCTTCAGAGTCTGAACCTGATTCTTCATCAGAAGATACAGTTGCCACTAGAGCTAGGTTTGCTTCTTCTCCATCTTCCTTTTTTGACTCAGATTCATTTTCAAGATCATTCCATGTTGCCATAAGATTTTTCTTGATCTTGTTTCTGAAGTTGCTTGATTTAGAGCTGGTCTTCTTGGATTTCTCCTTTGACTTGTCCTTTTGAAACTCAGGACATTCAGTTATGAAATGACCAGTTTTCTTGCAGTTGAAGCAGCCCTTCAGATCTTCCTTCTTGGAACCAGATCCCTTGAAGTTACTGCTCATGTTAGAGAACTTTTTCTGTCTTTTCATCAAGCACTGAATTCTTTTGGAAAGCATTTCTAGCTCCTCAGCTTCTGAATCTTCTTCAGAATTTCCCTCAGGAGATTCTTCATCAGATTCTGAAGCTTTTAGGGCTTTTGAATACTTTCCTTTAGATTTAAGTGCTATAGACTTAGACTCTCTAACAGGTTCATCTTCATTGAGTCCCAGTTCATGCACTTTGAGAGAGCTTATAAGATCTTCAATACTTAGAGTATTTAGATCTTTAGCTTCCTCAATAGCAGTCACTTTAGGTCTCTATTTAGATGGCAGACTTCTGAGAATCTTGTTCACATGATCAATAGTAGTATAACTTTTCTTCAGAATTTGAAGTCCAGAAACCAGAGTCTGAAATCTTGAGAACATAGTCTCAATATTTTCATCCTCCTTCATTCTGAACAGCTCATACTGCTGAACCAGAATATTTTCTTTTGCTTCTCTAACCTTCTTGTTACCTTCATAGTTAGAGCAGAGAGAGGTGAAGATGGCTTTAGCTGTTGATTTATCACTCAGCTTTTGATACTCACTGTGAGGTAGAGAATCCACAACGATACCTCTAACATTATGATGCTTTCTGTAGATCTTTCTTTCAGCATCAGAAAGACCTATTCTGTTAATAGTCACTCCTTCTTCATCAACTGGTATAGTTATACTCAATGATGTCCCATAGACTATCATCTATGCCAATGATATGACTATACATTTTGCTTTTCCACCATGAAAATTTATCTGGATCACCAGTAAACATAGGAGGTTTATGGTGTGAACGAGATTGCTTTTCACCTGTACCATAGTCATGTGATACAGAAGCATGATTTCTAGAAGAGGGTGGAGGGAAACTGCTGGATGACATGTTTTTCTCAGGATCTTTACTGACTCACTGTTAGGTGATTGAATATCAGAACCGGAGCTCTGATACCAACTGAAGGTGAGAAAAACACAAGTAGGGGGGGTTGAATTGTGTTGGCTGTTTCTTTTCTTTCTCAAAAACTATGTTTAGTTCAGAATCAGATGTTGATCAGATTCTGAAACTATTTTCAGAGTTGTTTGCAGCGGGTATAAAGTAAATGAGAGAGAGAGAGACACACACACAGCAGTTTATCCTGGTTCCTTCCACAACCCGGAAGTAGTCCAGTCCCCTTGTTACTAACAAGAGATTTTCCACTATAATCACAAAGATTACAATTGCTCAAGCACAAAGCAAGAGACTTCCTATGCTCAAACACAAAGTAAGAGACTTCCTTGCTCAAACACAAAGTAAGAGACTTCCTTGCTCAAACACAAAGTATGAGACTTCCTTGCTTAGACACACAGTCTAAGACTTCCTTGCTCAAACACAAAGTATGAGACTTCTAGTTGCTTAGACACACAGTCTAAGACTTTTAATCAAACAGAATTACAAAGAATATGTTTGAGTTGAACACTTGATATACTATCAGTGGTGTTCACAAAATACAACACAGATTAAGACTCTTTCTAATTTGGCAGTTACGTTTTCCAGAAAAACAGGGTAACAAAGTCTTGTACTTCTTCTTCAATCCTTCAATCCTTTATAGAGAATTAAAGAGTTGTTGAGAAGAGCCAAATATCATCAAAGAGCCGTTGCCATAGAAGCTATGTCCAGCATTTAATTCCTTTTTGACAGTGTGTGCGCAACACAGAAAACAGAGGAATGGAATTTGAATTGTTTCCTTAAAATAGGGAGAATGTTTTGGCCAAGGTGACAACTGTTGCATAGAGCTGTTCTGACCGTACAGTACTTCACTGTACACAGTTGCAATTGTTGACTTCTGCGTTTCAGACTTCAGAAGCTTCTCTTCAGAAACAGTTCTTCAGAAGCTGGCATCAGACACTGTTCATCAGAAGCACTTCTTCAGAACCTGGTCTTTAGACGCACTGTTCATCAGACGCTGTCTTCAGAAGCTGGCCTTCAGACGCACTGTTCATCAGACGCTGTCTTTAGAAGCTGGCCTTCAGACTCACTGTTCATCAGACGCAGTCGTCAGAAGCAGGCTTTCAGACGCTGCCTTCAGAAGCTCTTCTTCAGACGCTGATTTTCTTCAGCCTTGCAACACAAGCTTCTATATTTTCCTTCTTGCTCTTAACTTGTTCTTTCATAACCATTGTTAGATACCAATCTTTAAGTATATGGTTCTGCACACTAGAATCAAGTATTAGCATAACCAATTTTCTTTTTAACACTTTGTTATCATAAAAGCTTAAAAGAGAGTTGTTCATACATTTTGTTCTAACATTCTGCCTCTTGTATTTTCTGCCATCAGGTTCATCAAGTTCCCTTCTTCTTACTTTCTTTGGTCTTCCTGGACCTTTCTTGTAAGTTGGAGGAAGCATTTCTTCAGCATCAACAGATGGCCACATGTCTTGTCCATTGATTGCACTGACACTGAAGCTATAACATCTTTTATATGTCTCTTTCGAATAGCAATCATCTACAAAGTCTTCTGGTCTCTGAGACCTTTTACCCATTGCAGCTACATCATGCCTACATGGGATTCCCACTAATTCCCAAAAGCCACAAGTACATGTTTTCTTCCCAATGTCAATTATGTATTGGAAACCTCCATACAACTTTTGAACCTCAAATTCATCAGCAATCCTCCATGTTGGAACCCATTCCCCACTAAGTGCAACCTCCCTATCAAGTCTTTTCCTAGGCATTGGCATTATCCTATGTTGTCGAGCACCAATCTTAGATCTAATAGTTGAAATTCTTGACATCAAATAAGTTCTAATCCATTCACACATTGATATTACTGGCTTGTCTCTTGCAAGCAATATTGTTGAATTAAAAGCTTCAGAAAGATTATTCATTAAAACATCACATTTGGAGTAGTAGGTAAAAGCATGCTTACACCAAAGCTTAGTTTCCACTTTCATAAGCCAACCCCATGCTTCTGCATCAAGTTCCTTCAGCTGCAGCATCTTATGTTCCCATGCCTGATTGTAGGATGCTTTAGCTGCCCCCATCATCAAATCCCTAATTGTAGTGTCTCCCCCAAACTTTTTCTTGAAATTAGCATAGAGGTGTCTCAAACATAGTCTGTGTTCAACTACCTCAACTAATTCATCAAACACAGAAATCAATCCCTTAAACAACAAAACAGAAAACATATTACATACTTGTAAGTAAAAGTAAATTAAACAACAAAAAATTAGAGGCTTCAATCAGAAGTATACCTTTTGTTGATCTGAAATGAATACCCATTTCTTCTCAGTACCAATATCTTCAAGTAACAATGTTAAGAACCATCTCCAGGATTCTTTGTTCTCCACTTCAACAATACCAAAGGCTAAAGGATAATATTGGTCATTAACATCTCTTCCAACTGCTGTCAAAAGCTGACCACCATATTGTGTCTTCAGGTGACACCCATCAACACCAATGAATGGTCTGCATCCAGTCAAGAACCCTAGTTTGCAGCCTTCAAAACAAAAATAGAATGAACCAAATTTGGGCTGAAGTGTTGGTACTGGTCTTTCAATGTTGATTTTTACAGTGTTTTTAGGATTTACCCTCCTAATCTCAGCTTCATACCTCCATAACAGTGTATATTGTTTTGCAGCATCACAATCAATTATTTTTTATGCTTTCTTCTTTGCCTTCCAAGCCCTACCAAATGTAACTCCCACAGTATGATCTCTTCTCAAGTCCTTCATGATGTCTGTGACCCTTAATTTGGAAGAAGAACCAAGCATCTTTGGCATGACAGCTTTTGTAACCAACTTGGAGGTAGCAGATCTATTATATAATGTCCTTGCACATGTGTGGTCCCCAGACCAAGTTTTTATTCTATACGTGTGGGCCCCACCAACTTGACTACATAAAGCAACAAAAGCACATTCATTCTTACAAATTACCTTACATCTTGTCTTGTCATTTTTCACAAACTTTAACTCCCACCCATTTAAGACAGTCCACTCAGTTATTGCTTCTTTGAACTCTTTTATAGACTTAAACTCCATACCAACCTTAAACTTAAACTTTTTGGTAAGTTGTTCCATCCTAAACTTCTCATAAGTAGGACCTTTCTCACTCTCAGAATCATTAGGGTCAGAGCTTCCTAACTCATCACTCACATATTCAGCATCAATTTCAACTCCATCTAGCATCTAATTATCTTGTGTTGAACCAGCTTTTTTGGGAGCAGCTTCAATCATCAAATTTTCTATACCTAGCCCTCTTTCATCTTCACTGTCATCAGCAAATACAAACCCATCATCTAAACCTAGCCCTTTTTCAAATTCACTGTCATCAAATGTGATTCCTCTAACCTAATCATCAGTACTACAATCACCATAATCAGAATCATCAGGCTCATAATCTTCATCATAAACAACCTTTTCCTTCCCCTTCCCATTAATAGACCCATCCTTAACAATTTCATTTTCTTCTGCAACAATATACTTAGGAAAAAAAACTAGACCACCTTCACTATCAACAACATCATGCTCAATGTATATATCAACCTTACATTGTTTCTTACTAGCATAATCCTTGATTGCATTAGCATCTTCATCTACCCTAACCAGTTTAAAATTAACCTCTACTTCAACAATCCACCACATCTTAAACCCTTTTTCATACTTAAACTCTTTCTGTATGTCTTTTACATACCCATACAGTTCAAAATAACACCACTTATCAATATCTATATCAACTACACGTTCTTCACCACCCTTGTAAGTTATAACCCAGTCCCTTACAAACAACCCTCCATGATGAAAAGCAACCTTAATCGACATACTATGCATGCAAAAAAACAAAAATAAATAATAATCAATAATCACTTTTGTCAATAATCACTTTTAATCACGTTTTGGTCCCCACAAACAAAACAACAAACACAAGACAACAACACAGTGATTTACACGACTACTACAATTAAAGGTCATAAAGAGGGTTACCTTTCATTGTCTTCAACTTTAAGACAATCACAGCCGTCGAACACACTCTGAAATGGTGAAATCCCAGCCTTCAAACACAAAGCCCTTGCTAAATCTCAGTCGTTGATTGAATGAAGGAAGAAGGAACACGCGATGGATGAAGGAAGAAGAAGGAACACTCGATCGATATTGGAATAAGGGAGAAGAACATAGAAAGAATGAGATGGGAATCTGGGAGAAGAAGGGACACGAATTGGGGGAAAATGTGAAACCCTATAGTTTCAATTTTCCCCCCTTTCTCTTATATGTAATTTTTAAATTTAATTAAAATTTAGTTTTTAATTTTTAATAACTGAAAATCATTTTATAAAATTAAAAATGATTTTTTTAATTTTCAACTGCCACATAAGCTGCCACGTGGGCACCTATGCACAGTCAGCATGCACCACGTCAGCATCAGAGTGCCACCTAGCAACTTCAATGGGCCCAGAGACTATTTTAAAAAACAAAATATTTTGCAAGGACGAAAAACAATTTTTTTTTTACAAGGACCAAAAGCCAAATGAGGCATATTTGCAGGGACTTTTATATATTTTAGCCTTATTTTTATTATTATTTTTTATTTCACACTAAAATAGTTGTTATCTAAAAAATATCTTTTAATCATTATATACTATTTTTTCATTGGAGCTTAAGTACACATGTTTTAATGGTATAAAAAATCTATAATAATTGAAAAAAAAATTTAAGATTTTTTTAAATAATTTTTTAATATGTCAATATAATTGAACCAAACCAGCTCATTCTTTATTGTTTTGGTTTAGTTTGGAATTTTTAAAAAATAATACTTAAAAAAACCAAATTTAAACTAAATTGATCTTTTCTTATTGGGTCATATATTTTTGCTTGAAAAAACTAAACCAAATTGAAAAGTCAGCACCCCTATTTTCCTCTTTGTGCATACTAATAGAGTAAGAATGATATAATACTTCGAATGCAAACTTATTATTTTGAATTTCTTAATATATACATATTTACACATAATAGAAAAACCTTAATACTTATTATATGGCGTGTGTGGTTGTGTCTAGGAAATTTGAGGCCTAAAGCTAGATTTATAAGACACTTTATATGATATATATATATATATATATATATATATATATATATATATATATATATATATATATATATATAAAATTATGACCTTTTATCTTTTTAAGTCACAAAGTCATTTTATTAAAATTTCATAATCAAGTAGTTCTAACATTTTACTCTATGTTTCATATATGTTTAATTTGCAATACTATTTATTTGTCTTTTTATATTAACAATAAATGTGTACTTATTTATTGTATCTCGACTCACCTAACTTCTCAAGTAACTAATTTTGAGTCCGAGTTTGTTTCATTTATCTACTTTCAATTTAGTGTACATTTATGAGAGACAAATACAAGTGATATATTATTGGTGTCCATTTTAATATGTTAACACACTAATGAGTCCACTAATACGTTATTTGTGTCTATCTCTCCTAAGTAGACAATAAATAGAGAGTAAATAAATATAACAAATTTGGACTCACTATTTTTGGGGTGTCTTCACTAATTACTACTACTACTACCAGATCCATTTTTAAATATAAGACCCTCTCAACAAAATTCTTTGTCCTTTTTTTATTAAATATAAGTTTTTCTTTTGAATATTCAACTTCAAGAATTATTTCTTTATCAACATACCACCACCAATAATAAAGATGAGGGCTAGGAACACTATATTTTCGACACCCTCTCTTACACACACTTTTTATTGGGTAAAATCTATATGGGTCCCACTACTTTATGTAGGACAATTTTTTCAAAGTGTATACCCTAAAATGATTTTATCTATTAATAGAGTAAATATTAGATAAAGTGTTAAAAAGAGAGTACTCATAACACTCATCCAATAATAAATACTATGTTGAGAACATAAATTAACTCTTTATCTTAAATGATATAAACTTGTAAAAAAAAAGATATTAATTACCAATAAATTTAATACCACTATCTTCTAGTTCTCGTGATTTAGCCAATAGAGTCCTATATTTAACGAACATTAAAGATATTTTAGTAAATGAAAATCATTTTATCACTTAAATCAATACAATTAATTGTTTTCTTAAATGGCGGAGGTAGGAAGGTAATAACGAAATACTACCTCCGTTCCTTTTTAATTGTCACATTTTAACATTTTACACAAACCAAGACAAACTATAAATGTCACTACTTTTGACACAATAATTTAACATTTTAACTACCTCCGTTCCTTTTTAATTGTCACATTTTAACATTTTACACAAACCAAGACAAACTATAAATGTCACTACTTTTGATACAATAATTTAATCTCATATATTTCTCTCTCCGTAATAAATAACTAAGGATAATATTGGTAAAACAATATTTAAAGTTGCATTGAACTTTGAAAGTGACAGTTAAAAAGGAACAAAAAATTTCTTCAAAAGTGACAATTAAAAAGGAACGGAGGGAGTAGTAAAAAATATGAGAGAGAGAGAGATGAAGTACGCGTGTTGTTCACATACTATGATCAATCGTGAAATCCTCGTGATACTTACGCTACGCTGCATTAAGCATTTCTCTTATTTATAAAAATGTGTGGTCTGTTTAGGTTCTATGAAAAAGTTTTCTTAGAAAGGCTTGGATATGAGCTTAGCTCTAAAGAATTACAAGAAAAGTAATTTGGGGATGAATTCATTAGAGATCCTCTCCTGCCATTTTTATCATTATTTCGTTCTACGATGATCTCACCTATTCGTTTGTGTTATCATATACAATTAAAGATGTTTGAATGATCTAGACCGACGCTAGACCATCATGCCACTGGATGATCCAAATTCTAAAATCTTGACCTTCGAATAGAAAGGAGATTGAATTGAATTTTAATATAAGAATTAAAAATAGAGAAAAACGTGTTAAAGATGACAATGAAAAAAACATACGAGAAAAAAAAAAGAGATAATCAATTCTTAAGTATATAATTTGGACATAAAATTGGGCTTTTGCCGTCTTTGTTCACAAAAAAAAGGGATATAAAATTTAGTGAGTGAAATCAAAGTTTAGAGGCAAAATCAATTTTCTTAACATCAACCAAACATGTATATATTTTTATTTATTAAAATTACATTTTCTATGAGATAAAATCAATTGATATTCTTCACTATGAAACCAAAAATACACAACGCAAAATTTATATTGAAATATATCAACTAATGATGTAAATAATCTAAAATAAGAAAAATTGTAAAATGCACCATTAATATTGTGTTTTCTCCCTTTTGTTTGGTTTTGTGTGATGCTCAATGTAGAAAATTATTTAGGGTTAAATGTAGTTTTGATCCTCATACTTTAGTTAAATCAGAATTTTGATACCTCCATTTTTAATTGCACAAGTTTGGTCTTCCATTTCAAAAAAATAAAAATAAAAAAATGACCAACTCATGATTTCGATCATCCAATTTAAGAATGTGCCAATAAATTAGGTGATCTGATATGAAAATGTTGGGCCAAATTGTTGAAAGTCTTAAAAAAAAAACAAGGTGTTAAATTGAGTTGTGATGAAGCATACAATGCCAAAAAATATCAATTGAAATGATACAATGAATCGAGGCCTATGAGTGAATAATAAATTGTCACATCATCAAATGAGATGATCAAAATAATAAATTAGTAAAATTTCTAAAATGGAGTCAAAAGTTGCACAATTAAAAATAGGACTCAAATTACGGTTTAACCAAAATATGGGAACCAACATTACATTTAAGCCTATTATTATTTTTAGAGTCTATTTTTTTGATAGATAGATGCATTGACAATAACCATTTGGAAACTCTCACACACAAGTGAAGGAGTCGGAGTTTAAACTCGATCACAGTGTCTGACCTAGCAATTTCAACATTTTTGTTAGTTAAGTTAGGATTTCTGATTTTTTTTTTATATAAGCTAATGACATGTATTAAATAAAAGAAAAAATAGAACTAGATTGGGTGACTAGACCAAAATTCAATGGAACAAAAGAGTAAAGAGTGAAATGTAGTAACACCCTAGGAAGGAGTGTTGACTGTGTTGTTATCACTGTCAGTACTTGTGGCTTTCTGATTCTTCAATTCTTTCATCTGATTCTTGGAAAAGTATTTAGTAAAGTTGGTTTTTCCATCTTCATGTGATGGTACAACAACCTCCTTCGTACCCTAATCATTTGCATCACTCCATAGTCGATTAGTCGTTAGAGCACATACATGTCTTTCGAAACCATGAGACTAAAATTGTTAAAATCACTTGAATTATGAACAAGAGGGATCATTCCATAATCATTTGCCTTATACTCCTTCCTTCTCATAACATGTGAGTTTTTTTTGTTCATTTTACACATGTTAAGAAAAATGTACAAGTGAAAGAGAGAAAAATAGTTTTGAGTGTCTTTGTCAAATATTGATGCATTCACCATTATCATAAATGCAAAGTGGAAAATGTTGAATTGAGAATGATAAAAGTAGTATTAATAATAGTGTATAATTAAAAAAAGTAATTAATATTACATTAAAAAGTAAAATGAGTTAGTTATTATGGAACAATATTTTATTGCAAATGACTCAGTTATTTTGGGACGAAGGTAGGGGTGAGAATAGGCTAGGCCGAGCTAGGCTTTGCAAGGCCTAAGCCTGGCCTGCCAAATTTTTTAAGGCCTAAGTCTGGCTTGCGACCTGTCATAGACTTACTTTTGAGGTCTGAGCCTGACCTTCTGAAAGTCTGATAAGGTCTGCTAGCCTATTTAAAAACCTATATCATATGAACATCTTTAAGTAAGCAAAGTGATCTAAGTTTAAATATACTAGCGAACTAATAGATCAATTAGATTAAACCCTCTTTTAGTAATCAACATGAGTTTTTTAGGGAATTTAACTATATATCGTATCATATTTCAATTCTAGTTTATAATAATACATTTGTATATGTGAAAAATTAATGTATACTAATAAGCTTAAATTACTAACGAATTTATATTTAAAGTCAAAGTACACAATATATTATAATAATAAATAATATTATTCATATTTACTTAAATAGGTCGGCCTAATAGGCTTAAGAGGCTTTTTAAATGGCCTGTGACCTGACCTTTTAAGCTAAATAGGCTTCTAAAAAAGCTCAGGTCTTCTCTATTTAAGAAAAAAGCCTGGCCTGGCCTGTCGTAGGCTAGGTCGTAGGCCCCTGTAGGCCGGCCTGACCTATTCCCATCCCTAGACGAAGGGAGTATGGCTCAAGATTAATCTTGGAATCGCAAAAATTTTGATCTTTTGCCGCATGGAAACCCACTTATTGATTATCAGGATCTATTTCTTTGATTGGTAAAAGAATTGGAGAGCCATCTCCTCCATACTTTATACTTTTTCCAGCAACCTCTTCAGCATATACTATCTTTTGCATTACATCTTTCACCATAGGGTCTTTTTTCTGCATGTTGTGCTGGTTTTCTAGGGACAAAATTAAATTTTCTTATCATCGTGTCTCCCCAAAGACATTGTACATTTTTGTGCACGACCATTATTCAATGAGTAACTAATAACATTACAAAATGAACAAAATGATGAACATCTTTCATACTCCACACCCACATTAAGAAAAACTAAGATAGAGTTTGGATCTACTACGTTTTTGTGAATTTTTAATGATAATTAGATTTCGTACGCTAGCAGAGCCGTTTTCGCTAGAGCCTTAGAATATTTGATTGAGTAACGAATTGAACAAAATTAGTCTTGATAAAATTTTGATAACACTCATGATAGTTATTTGAAACTAGATTCTAAAATTGCTGTCAACTGTAAAGGATCTATTTCAATAAATGGGAAGTGACAAATTTTAATTGAGAGAGGGCGTGGATTTTACTCTCTCTTTTTTGATATTCCAACATTTTTTTTAAGGCTGATGTTCCAACATTTAATAGGCTAAAATTGATCCCGCAAAAATTTTGTTCATGTCTACTCTTCTCTAAGAACATAAACAAAATAACTACAATTTTAAATTTACATAATCTCTTCTTTCTACTTCGCTTTCCTAAATTTTCTTTCGCACAGGGTCAAACCAAGGCCTAGATCGGTGAAACAAGGGTTTTACGTACAAATTTTGTTTTTGATTAACCCACCATTCTTTAAAGGTAATCTAGAAAAAGTCTTAATATAATCAATTTTTTTATTATATTAAGGTTTCTTTATTAACCCACCAATAAATTGTTCATTTTCATTGGTTGGTGGGTAAATTACCCACCATTTTTTAAAGGTAATCTAGAAAAAACCTTAATATAATCAATTTTTTTTTTTGAAAAAATATATATCTCAAGCAATGAAAAAGACAAAACCAATATGTCTTGATTGAAATGTTTAGTAGTTTGTCTGTAAGACATAGTTCAATAATAATGTCCATATTATTATGCTAGACACTTTCACTCATGTTAGAACTAGACATCGCAGTTGCGCGTGAGATTTAGGTAGTGTTTGTTACACTGTTCAAGGTTTGAACTTTAGTAATGAAAATATAATTGTATTTGTTGGAAGACAAGTTGTCTCTTTACTCATACTCTTTATCGTTGGGAGATAAATTTACGACTATAACGATGATACCCTAGATTAAAGTTGTTAAATAAATCTCAAATTTAAAAAGCTCTACTTACTAAGTCCCTATTAAACCTCTTTTATGAGTTCCCTATTGAGAAAATTTTGTTTGGGTCTCAGCCTATCGTGTTTTTTTTGGGCCTATATAAGGATACTTCATGACTCTTTTTTTTGAAAATATATTTTTTGTTGTAAATTTTTTTTTTGGAATAACAAATTGGAAAAAAAAAAGAGAATGAATTATTTTTTGGAAAATGTTTTTATGAAAAATAATGTTTTGAGTGAAAAAGTTGTAGCCCCTTAAATGCTTGATTCCATAAATAAGTTGATAGAGAGTTACAAATCAACGGAAAAAAACTTATTAGAAGTTACAATCTCATAAGTTTTGTACTCTTAAAAATTATGATATGATAAATATGAACTATTGGTAAAAACAAAGAAGCACATTTTTTAGTTATGAGAAATTTTTACCATTGGACCTCACTTAAGGATGAACTCTTTAGTTCGGGAAACATTTTCGCCCCAAGTATATGAGTTGGGGCTAAATTTTGAAGGTCAAATATACCCTCAATACATTGATAGATAAAAGAAAGAATAGAAAAAAAAAACGCATCTCAAAATCCCCCCTCTAAAAACTAATTTTAAACCTGACTCAACCGGCCTAAACATACAAAGAAACACGTAATAAGAGTCAAAATTTGTTCCAGTGTACATTGTCACAACAAAGTCAACAATATAAAACCAATTTGAGTAAAGTTTACTAAAGTCAACAATACAACACAAAACCTTTATGAGCTAATAAAATAAACAAGGAAGATAAAATTTGCAGTTGTTCCAAGTTAAAACAACAAGAGCTGGTGGAAAGTATTTTGGTTTTTCAATAGGTGAAAGTCAATACCCGAACCTAAGTTCTTTCAAAATCCAACATTGAAAAAGATACTCCAAGGTGCGTTCATTGACTTGTTCCCCTTGTTTCAAAAACTCCAAGCTTGTCATCCTAGCTTTGTTTGCAACACATAAAAGCATGTTATTTTCAATGAATAAAACAAACGGTCCAAAAATAATCTATTTTGAACTCAGGACCATCCAAGGTTAATCAGAGGGTCAAAGGTCAAATATATATATCTCTGATTGCATGACTGTATAGAATCCATATCCTTTTTTAAGTAAGTAATGAACTTAGCCACTACTAAAACTAAGGCATTAAATAAAATGCAAGAGAGAGTAGTGCTTAATTAATTTGATTACCTAATGAAATTAGATGCCATTAGGCATCACTGCAGTTTTAATCCTTTCCACAGTGTTCTTGATCAAAGTGTTAACAGTGGTGATTGAACCCAGAGCCAGCCTTGCATGTGGAATAGAATCAACTATAATCTGAAAAGCAACTGTGACAAGAGACCCTCCAGATCCAACATTCATAATTGGTCCTCCATTTGTTATACACCCATCTGGAAAAATAGCGAATCCGGAAGGAAGCAGAGTAAGACGATTTGAATCGCCGCCTTGCAGGATTTCATGCATTGTAGGTATTTGCACAGGCGCATATACTACATATGACCCAGTTACATCAGTGCAATTCTCTTGCAGTACTACCACATCACTCTGCTCTGAATTTTCACTCTACAATAAAAAGAGAATATGTGTTCATATATATGACTAATATACATACTATACCAATTTTAATTTTACATAACTTACAGTGATACGAAATAAGGAGACATAGTTGCCAGAATCACGACCATTTGAAATGTGAGCCAATTCATGAACTATACCGTTGGCGGAGAGAATATCCCACTGTAAATTCAAACAATTAATTAATTGTGCTATAATAACACATTACAGAACTTAAGACATAATCTTTGTAGAGATACATACATGTTTTCTTGAGTTTTGATCTCGAAGAAAATCAAACACCCTCCTTGGAGGAACTGGAAGCCAAAAAGAAGTAGCAGCACTGAGCACTACACTGACGGGTTTGTCAATGCTCGATTCATCAATATATCTTTTCGTCATGACCATTACAACCTCCGGTCCGTTTCCAGGTACCTTTGTCCAAGCATGTGTTGTAGAAGAACCAATACTAGTACTAAAGCTAGCTACCAACCTTTCCGCAAGATTCAATATACTTTTCTTTCCCTCCGGAGTCAATCTCACTGTACATATATAATAATGTTATACATAAATATATAACTGTCATTAAAAAAAAAAAAATAAAAAGTTATATACCATGATGTTCCCGTGGAACGTTGGTGGCTGTTGAAAAAACAAGACGATCACATTGTCGATGTAATGTAGCTACCCAGCGTTTAGCTCCAAAAGCAAGTCCAGAATTAACTAGAGGTTTATATATATTTTGCACCACCTGATCATCAACTTCTACATTTTCAATCCATGTAACCTGTTACAAAAAAAACAACACAACAAATAATTGAATAAACCCATTGAGAAGTACCAAAGGAAAAATATTTTTTACATTAATTAATCTTAATATTTCAAAATAAAACTAACTATACTAATCCACATTAAAATAATCTCACAGTATAAACAATGTGGTACATAGACATGAACAAACACATTAACTATATATTATTATTACCCCTAAAAAAAACAATTATTTTAGGTGAAGGTGAAATGTGGTAAGACCTTAGTGAGACCATTTGGGAGTGTCTGAATCAAACAACCAGAGGGTCTTCTTTTGGTTCTTGAAGCAGTACTACTACTACTACTACCAGATGCTGCATTTAACATATGCAAGGACACATCAGCCACTACCCATATTCCATCTGGATGCAGTTTACAGTATCTCACGAAATGGTTTTCACGAGTAGGAACATGTGGGGAGGGGACTTGAAACTCAGCTGTCATCTAAAAAATAACATTTTGAAAAGAAAAAAAAAAAGACTAATTAGATGAAATACATATTACAATTAATTCTTTAAAATTAAGAAATTAAATTAGTACTTACCACTTGCAAGGCTCCATCGTAGTTTCCTCCCACTCCAGTTGAAAGGACTTCAAGTGTTGCTGCTCTAGAAACAATGCCGCAAAACATATTTGACCACTGATTCTGAAAACAAATTTAATAATATAAATGGAGGTAAATTTCATATTTTTTAAGTATGCATGCAAACCATGTTTTTTCATAAAAATAAAAGAATAATATTCTAAAAATAGTCTGCAAAAAAAAACTAAAATAATAAGGACTAGAGATCAAAACAATGAGTAACTCAACTAATTTTATAACATTTATCATTAAAAAAAATCATACTACAAATAAAGTAGTATTAAAAGAAATTTTAAATATAATATATGAATTGATTGAACCAAACCAACCACGCAATTTTACCTGATTGAACTGGATGGTTTGGTCCATATTTTTGAAACATTAATGCAAATAATAAGGCTTAGAAAATATTGGTAGCATGAACATTAATGACGACTCACCACATCCATGAGGATATCCACAAGATGAGCAGCATTAATCATGACCATCACAGATTCTTTTGAACCCTCAAGCCTTAATCCAAATGTGTTGGGACCATTAACCCTTGGGAAATACTTCATGTATTCCTCTCCATTCAGAATCTCAGTAACATAATTGGTGGGAAGCCAAAGAGGGGGTCCATATGTCCTAGCCAATTTGGTCAGTTCATCCATTCCAACAACAGCAAGCTCTACAATCCTTTGCTTCTCATTAAGACCCTGAATCTGTACTGAGGAGCCACCAACAGTGAAAGCCTCTCCTACCATGCGGTGGTGAGCTCCAAAATCGGCAGAGCGTGAAGCAACATGAGTGCTATTGTTCGATGATGTTATATTGGCATGAGAGTCTGCAGGATCTGTCGGTGTCTCGCCCCCATACCTTTCAAGCTGGCGTTTTTTTTTTTGAGATTTGTTGTTAGCGAATAATTAAGAATGATTTAATTTAATGTACTTGAAAATCGTAACAAAAGATGAGGTACCTCTTTCCTTAGGAGAGCATTCTCCAGTCTTAGCTGCTGCTCCTCATGTGACATTTCCCCAGCGGTAGAGGGACTTCCACATACATTGCATGTGGTACCAATTGCCCCCTTATATCTATTAACTTCATCTCGAAGTTTTTCATTCTCAATCTTTAATACCTCATTCTCATCTCTCTCAGTTTGAACCTATATAAATTATAATTAGTTATATATTATGAGATCACCACCATAAAGATGCATTTAATTAATTAATTAGTAAAGTTTATAACTTTTGTCAAAAAATAAAAGTTCACAACTGAAATTTCATATATCTATTCATTCTATATATATATATATTTGCAACCGCATCAGGCCGCCATTGAAGTGCAATGTAAATCACAGTAAAAATTACATTGTGGTGCTGCATCGCACAACATGAAACTGCATTAGGCCGCAATAGACTATTTAGTCATCAAACAAATTATTTTTCTATATTTCTTTTTCTTTATAACATAGGTGGTAAATTTAGAGGATATGTAAAAGTAACAGAGTTGATAATGAAATATATATAAGAGTTGATAATAATGGATTATAATATTTGATGACAATGGTCGCAATGCCTGCAACAACAAAAAAATACATGTAGTTGGTCTAAATTACCTTCAGTGAAGTGCGCCTGTTCTGAAACCAAAACTTGATTTGCGTTGGGTCTAACCCAGTCCGAAGGCTAAGCTCTCTTCTTTGAGCTTCACTAGGGTTAGGACACTGCTTGAAGACACTGATGACAAAACCAAGTTCAAAAAATTAATACCAAAAATATAGAACAAGTAAAGATATATTATATATGATCACATTCAGATAAAATATATATATATAAAAAATGGTTCCTACGTATCCATTTCATCAATTTGTTGCTGTGTGTGGCGGCGATAGGTCCTTTTTCTGGGACGTTGGTTGGGTTGTTGGCCATCACTTGAAGGAGCCTCCACGTTCATTTGGTTTGCTTCTTCTCTTGTCCTTGTCAACCTATTCTGATACATGTTCATGATGTGATTTTGATGTGGAGTATTAAACATGTTGCTTGTTTCTTTATTACTCTAATAACCTGCCAGAACAGGAATTCAAAAACATTGATTCAACAATGTGATCAGAAGCAAATGTGTAGAAGAGGTAAAATATCAAGTGGTACTCTATAAATTTGAAATATCAATTATTGTGGTATACAGAATTTGACAGTCACAGTTACAGTCACTCAATTGGAAAAGTTAATGACTATGCAGGACAGTAACTCAGTAAGGTACTAACAAATTTTTAAAAAAAATTAAAAAAATATTCATTCTATGATTATCAATTTAATCTATCATGATTATAACAATCATTGAGTCAACTAAAAACAGAACAAAACAAAGAGAAGATAAAAAAGCTACCTAAAAAGTTTCAGCTGCAAGTTTAATCATTGTAGAATAATGTTCTCTCTGAGTTTGTTTTTATGTTAAGAAAAATATAGTTATCACCTGTTTGGAGATGACTAGTGCAATAAATCAACCGCTTTTTTTTCTTTCTATCACAGCTTTGGAAAGCTAAAAAGAGAATCGTATTCACAGAGTCACAGAAAGACTGAACAAATTAACATAATGATACACATAGACAATGGACACGACATGGACAATGACACGGCAATATCAATAAAATTTTGTAACAATGACATGATTCAATGTAATCACATATATTAGTGTCGTGTCGGTGTTTGACACTTGTCAGACATTGGGACACACATTCGATGAGAAGTGTTATGTTACAGGGATCCTAACACTATTTCAGGAAATGACATATTCATACAAAAGGGTACCTTACTATAAGAGAAAGATTGATCATGGTGGAAGCAGCAGAGAGACGTTGCGATTGAAACAGATATATAAGTGGGGTATGTAGTAGAAGAAACTAAAAAACAAGAGGGTGTGGGTGTGGGTGTGGGAAGGGAATTATGGAACTGCTATGGTTTAAGAGGTTGTCCTAAAAGAGAATGTAAAAACACATGCAAAATGAGTATGAATATGATAGAAGATTAATTATTAGGTAGGAGGTGGAGGTGGTGATGGTGATGGTGAAGCCTGAAAAGAGACAGAGAAGAGGTGAAAAGGAATGGTAATAGAAGTGTGTGCAGTTATTGCTTAGGGTAATGAGAGGGTGTAGTAGCATTTATGGAGGTACGAGTTGGTGTAAATGGGATGTAGTATATACTATAGAGACAGAGAAGCAGAAAGGTAATCTCATGAGTTTTAAATTTATTTATTTTTTTGCTCTGATGTTTGGTGTGGTGGAGTGAATACCTTCTGAAATCATACTTACTCATATGACTCAATTTCCTCCCTCAGTATACTACCAGCAGTACTACTACTGCTGCCTTTGTCTCTTGCTCTTGCATTACATATTTATTCCTAGTTTGGTTGTTTGGTGTTGTTTTCTTTGGGTTCATCTTAGATTCTTCTATACTTATCACATCAGCTCCCTCTACATACGTCCCCTTCTGTATTCTCTTTCGGGGAGATATAGTGTCAAAGTCCTTCCATTCAAAAAAAAAAAGTGTTAAAGTCTTTAAGGATCTAAATCACTAACTTGATGTTGCTCCTAACACTCCTCGAGACTCGCTAACAAGTAATATTAGTCTTGGTTTGGCTTGACGAAAGATTGTAAGTGGAGTCGGATATAACGAATTAGATATAGTGATGTGTGAGAATCACACTTGAAGGGGGGTGATTGGAATTCGAGTGTGAGTTATTAGTCTTGCATCGATTAAGAATGAGATAAATAAATTACACACACACATGCCCATTCTTGGGGGTGTGCAAACAGCTGAACCGAGCTGGACCACCAAAAGTGACGGGCCTAAAAAAAATTTATAGCCAATACCCACCCCCTCAATCAAAGGAAAAAAAAATGTTCTGTTTCTTCTTTCTTCCAAAAAGAACGTTACTCATTTCTCAGCCGTGCGCCGCCACACACCGCGGTAACCACCACCAATCCAACATTCATCTATCCTTTAGACTCTAGTTCTCCTTTTTGAACAAGAATTCAATGCTATCAAACCATCCAATTTGTATAATCACTTGATAAATCAATTTGCAAAGCTATTTCAAAGAATCACAATAATCCTTTCTTTTTTGCAGAATTGTGTTTTTATTTTATTAGGGGACTATTTTTATTATGAGAGTCGAGCCTTCAATTTCATAAGGACGACCATGTATATGTATATATATGTATATATATATATATATATATATATATATATATATATATATATATATATATATAAGGGAAGTGGCCCACATCCTCAATGTCTCAAGGTATTGGATTGAGATATCATGTCAAGTTCTGTCATGGGTCATGATCATTAGTTTGGGGTTGTTTTCGGTGCTCCTCTAGACTCTCCAACAAGAGTCTTGTTCATTTCGACTGGGGAGCGAGAGTGGATTTGTTTTAAAGGATCACTGTTTTGAAACTTTTTATGGTGCTGGAGTCATACAATGTGTTCTATTGATTGGTAACGACAATGCAAATATAGTGATATGATATATTTAAATTTGGGAGGGATCATGTTGAAATTCAAGTGGGAGTGGTTATTCCTACGTCGGCTAGGAATGAGGTAAATAAAAGATAAATGTGAGAGGTTACTCGTATACTCCACCACACCTTACTAATTTTTTTTTGTAGTGATGTGAGAGGTTTCTTAGACGCCATGATTGTTAGCTAGTTGTTGCTCCCGTTGTTCCTCCAGATTCTCCAACAAATGCATTCAGATTCTTGATTCGACTTAATAAAAAGAATATTTAGGAATAAAGGATCAAACATAAAGAGAAGACCCATAAACTCAATACCTTAATATTTTGGATGGAGAGTTGGTATCAAGGTATTTTAGGGGTCCTAAACTCAATACCTTAATGTTTTGGATGGAGAGTTGGTATCAAGGTATTTTAGGGGTCCTGCCCATTAGTTTGTTGTTTCTCCTCGTGCTCCATCGGGACCCCAACAAGATGTGTTGTTTGGCTTGGTGGGGGAGTGAAATTGGATCAATTGTAATGGATCCTTGTATTGAAAGTCCTCATGTAATTGGAGTAAGACAACTTGTTTAGTTGGTGCTCCATCCATCCCCAACAAGATTTTTGCTTTGCTTCATGGGGAGTGAGAGTG
This sequence comes from Medicago ruthenica, assembly GCA_018208015.1. Classification (NCBI taxonomy): domain Eukaryota; kingdom Viridiplantae; phylum Streptophyta; class Magnoliopsida; order Fabales; family Fabaceae; genus Medicago; species Medicago ruthenica. The sequence continues at coordinate 97,076,262 of CM031375.1, forward strand.
GATCAGGGGTAACAGATCATTGTATTGAAAGTCCTTTTGAAGTTGGAGTAAAGTAACTTGCTTTGTTATGATGTAAGTATAAATGGTTAGTCCCACCTTGATTAAACGTGAGTTAAATAAAAGATACATAATGGAGGTAACTCGTATATTCAATGACATAAGCTTTTGAGTGTGGATACGTGTACGCATGTAGGACTTTTTTTTATTAAGTGAGTAGGCATGTAGGACTAAGTGTTGTGTATTATATTTTATTTTATTTTTTGTAAAAACTAACGGATGTATTTTAAAAGAAATTAACAAAATTAATCACATCTTTTTGACATGACGTAAAAGGTTTAAAACTAAATATTTTTATAAGATACATTTTTAATTCCTATATTTAAAGAATTTTATAAATTTTGTACAAATAAAATATAATTTAAGTTTGATTCCTATCCACCATTTCAATTTTTATTTTAAAATACTTTTTTGGTGATTTTAAAATAATATTTTTTGCAAAAAAAAAACTGTCTTTATTTTCGATGAAAAAATTGTTTTTTTTTTTGTTAGAGAAGAGAGATATTGTTTCTGGTGAGAAGAAAAAAGGTTTTTATTTTTTACCAAAGAAGAAAAAAAATAGAAGAAAAAAAATGTTTTTTTTTTACCAAAAATAAGGTTTTAATCCCTCCGTATTTGCAACACTTTTTTTTATGTTGACATGTTTTTTATAAGGATTTTTTTTTATGTTTTTTTATTAAAAGGGTTTTTTTAATATTGACTTTTTTTTTTAATATTGACATGGCTAGTGGATTTGATTTTTTAATATTAACATGACTTAGTGGATAATTGATATTTTTTTCTAACCCGATACACTCTCCTCAGCCACCACGTAGTCGCATCACATCACCAATATTCACCATACTCAATTTGACAAATATTGACTATTTTTTTTACTCAATGTTTGACTAATATGGTAAATTTGATATTCATAGAATGTTATATATATATATATATATATATATATATTCGTGTGTGTTAGGACTTAGGATATATTTTGTCACATAAAACAATTGAAATTGAAATCCTAAAAAAATTTACTACTTCATAAAATAGTGTTTTGTAGTATAATTGACGCCATCTATGTGACCTCGTTAAGACTAATTTTTTTTTTTTAAAAATAAATAGATCTTCACTAATTTCTCAAGATAAATTAGATCACATGATCAGAAAAACTCTTTTTCAAGAGTTTTAATATGGTTTTGTGAAAAGATTTAGTTTAAGACAGTTAATTAAACCAAAAAAGATATAAATCATCATATCCAAGCAAAAGCAGTATAAGATTGCTTAACATAATTGAAGATACTTTAGTATAATAAATTCAACAAAAACAACAAAAAAAAGAGAACTTTGCCATTTAAGAATAATTGTGATCACCATGCGGATCACGAAGAGTAACCTATATAAAAAAAATCAACTTTATTTTAAAAGAAAACAAGTTCGAATCTTTTGTTATCGAGTAATCCGCTACACAAATGGTAAATTTAAATCAATTAAAATGATGAAAAAAAAATTGATTGAGTACTAAGATAGATAAAAATTGTGAAAATAACTTATTTAGGAGAAAAACAATGTAAATCAATACCTGATTGGTGGTGGATATCAAAGCGATGCTGGATCATAGAGAAATTTTTTGGGAGAAATGATCATCACCAGCCGCAGCCGTAGCCGCGGAGAGGCAATGTGTTCTTTAGGTTTAGGTAAATGAATTTGGTCTAAGTGAGAAATTAGGGATGAGACTTAAGATGATACCTTTTAAACAAAAATATCAATATTTGGGCTAGAGCTAGAGTTTCAAAACAGATCGAGTCTAATATATTGGCCCAATTAGTCGAATGTAAATTATTAATTGGGCTAAAATAAATTTTAAGTCTAAAATCATTGTAGTTCATAGTAAAGATTTTATTGGTTAAACACATACCACTAGTAATTGGTTAAGTTGAACTATTTATTAATTACTTGGTCCATAGTTTTAAGTTTTTTTAGGAGAATATTTTATGTTCGGTATCATTGTCTTATAGGTAAGTTTCTAATTTTAAGTGATATAGTGACATCAACTAGTCTTCATTAGAGGAGTTGGATTAAAAGTTTGAAAAAACCTGATGTGGCGAATGCTTGGTGACACAACACTCTGGGAAAGAAAATGAGACGAGGAAGGAGGAGGAGAATGAGTGTTTTGAAATCAGAAATCAAATCACACTAATAAATTTAGATTTTTTTTTTTTGGTTACTAATAAATTTAGATGTTTGGAGCAACTATCAACGGAAACAACCAAGCAGTTCAAGTAACAACAAGCAAAAAATTGTAAATTAAAACCACAATCCTAACCAAAGGACAAAGATAGAGAGAGTAGAGGAAGAAATACACCAAGATTTGCTTTCTAGGTTCGGCCCAACAATGACCTACGTCTAGGGAAAGATCTCTCTCTAATCCATTATCAATGAGTCATTATAAAGAGATAAAATGAATGACAAGATATAATATTCAACAAGCTCTTATTTGTTTACTCTGAATTTCCTAAGCCTTTAATCCCACCCAAAACGCACAAACCCTTAGCTTATACCTTTCATGAAAGTCTCTTATTTTGGTTCCATGATATTTCTTTCAAAAGAATGAAAAAAAAATGCAATTTATGGAGTCAATGTTGGTTTTCTTCTTCTAGTCTCATTAATGAAAGACTCCACCTCAAGATGAGTTTCCTCCCATTTAACTTCCAAACTCTTTCATTCACTATGTCTTTCATCTTGTAACCTCTGCCTCTCAGGCTACTCATGAATATTCTTGCCTTTGACTCTACAAAGTCAACTTGAGTATTCTTCCCTCCGTCTCTTCAGAGTGAACTTGAGAATTCTTGCCTTTACCTCTCGAGACTAAACTTGAGTGTTCTTACCTCTGCCTCTCCAGATTGATATTGAGTGTTTAACGTCTCTCCAGATGCACTAAGCCTTTGGATAAATACATCACTGCAATTCTCTTATTTGTGACTTCCTCTCTAAAAAATCTATCTTTCAGGCACTAAATAATGTCACTCCTTGCCATATCCATCATCTTGGTCTTCTATGATTGTTCTAGGTTAATTGACATTACCGCCTCACCCTTCCATACTTTCATATAATTTCCTTTGAATAAAGCTTGATTCCATCTCTAAGATTTCAAATTTGGTACCCATGGTACTCACTTAAAAAACTTCACCCATTGCACCACAATGGGGTCCAATTGTTGTGAATTAAAAAATCAAAATAAACTTAGATATGTAGAGCATGTATCAATGTCAACAAATAGCCAAACTGTCTCAAGCACCAACAAGAAACAAAGTGTAAAACTAAACCACAATGGTAACCAAAGAACAAAGATAAAGAAAGTATAAGAACATACACACCAAGATTTATTACCAAGTTTGGCCTAACAATGACCTTCATATTGGGAGAGAGATTTGTTTGATCCACTTCCAATGAGTCATTACAAAGAGATACAAAGAGTTACTAGAGAGTTAAAAAAAATGACAAAAATTTAGCTGTTAATGTTCACTGGTGTCTCCCAAAACACTATGAGTATTTTAAGGTGGAAAGACTGAGTGCAAGTATAGTTATAGTATAAAAAGATATCGATACCACATGGATTGTGGAGCTATAGATGTGCGTAGCTTTTCAGCACGAAACTTGTTTGTAATAAAATAAAATAAAACATTTGTCACAACAGTAAAAGTAAAAGGTTAGGTTTGGGAAAGCAGTTAAAGGTTTTAGAAAATCTCAAGATGGAAAGTGTGATTTAAACAAGGTTCAGTTATGATAAACTTTACTGCGATGTAAAGAGCTATAGTTGGGTACAACTTTTGTGACTGTCAGCGCTATGGTTATTTATTAACCTCTTAAGTTAAATGAGATTCGCATAGCTATAACCCTAATAATTATCTATGACTCACAGAGCTGCAGCCGTTTGTAGCATCTCGCAACCCTGCGATTCATAGAGCTATATCTCTATATAATCGGCTTCCTGGCGAACCAATTGATCTTAGAGAGTGTTACCTCATCCATTATGTTAAGGGCGTAACGACACTCATTTCTGGGCTCGATCACGATACTTAACACGCAACAGTTGCTAGGTTCAGGTGCCAGATCTTTGCGCACTAAGGTATTAAGCTATCGGGTCCTATGTGCCATATGACAAGAGTCTTACCAAGAACTTAGCGCTTAGCTATAGCTTCCTATAGCTTTTAGGCCCTTCTAAGTTTAGGTTAACATTCAAGAAGTCTCTCTTGATCCTTTTGAAATTCTGGCAATTCTGGTTCTGAATCAGTAAAACAGAGTATGGAAAACTAAAGTTCAGAAGCAGAAAATAAAGTGCAGAAAGATAAAGAACACAATGAATTTGTTAACCCAGTTCGGTGAAAACTTCACCTACTCTGGGGGATACCAATCCAGGAAGGAAATCTACTAAGTAGAATTAATTCTAAGACTTAGACACAACCCCTGTTCCAGTCTTGTCACTTAATCTCTACCTGTCTAGACTTCTACCCAGGAACACCACCTAGGTATAAGAACCCAATCTTACTTCCTAACCAAGTAATCACAGCCCAGTGATTATCAGACTTAACAAAAACAACTTAATTATGAAGACACCCTTCAAAATAACAAAGACATCATTCGTACTTAAAAGCTTAGAATGATTTACAACTCAAAACAACTAAACCAACTCAGATGAGTGGTGTACAATCAAAGCCTATAGCTTACACAAACTCTTATAATAAAACTGTTTTTACTCAATCAATCTTCAACAATGCATCACGTCTTCTTATATAGTCTTCAGCAGGCACACATAATTCTGAATCATATCTTCTTCAAAATACAATTATGAAATTCTGCAAAGCTCAAAAAGGAAACATATATTTCTGAAACATATTAAGCAAAGATCCCTTCAGCAAATATAGTCATTCATAAACACGAAGCCAATCTTCACCAAGATCTTCACCAAAATAATCAGCCTTCTAGAAAACAAATGCCTGGATAAAACTTCAATAAATCTTCAAGAGATACGCACAGAATTAATTAGAAAGAATGCAGAAAATCCAGCTTCTGAAATGCAGCTTCTGAAGTTCAGCTTCTGAAGGTCAACAGAAGTCAACGTCTGAACAGTGCGTCTGAAGACCTGTTCAGCGTCTGAAGACCATTTCTGCGTCTGAAGACCATTTCTGCGTCTGATGAACAATTCCTGCGTCTGAAGGCCATTCCTGCTTCTGAAACTTCTCAAATCCATTTTCCAGCTTCTGAAGAGCCAAATAACATCTTAGGACGCTTTGCCTGCACAATATGATTTTACCAAACATGCAGCCAACACATAGATATCCAACAATCTCCCCCTTTGGCAAATTTTTGGCTAAAATCAAAATGACCATAAAAAAAACAAGTTCTTCACTCAACAACATTAATCAATCAAGAAGAACTACACATAATTAAACATAGCACCAGAGTCAGCAGCGGATAAATGCTATGTTAAACCAAACAAACTGCTTCAGTTCAGCTTCTGAAAAATCACAACATATCCTGAAGCACACACAACACAACTTCTCAGTTTTTGAAGTACACAAATGTCTACACAAATGTCACACAACTCTTCTGGTACAAACACACTCCCCCTTAAGCACAACACTCAGGGACTCCCCCTGAACAGCTCAGCTTCTGATACACAAACACAGGCAACACTCCCCCTGAACCAAACATATCAGCACACATATTTCTCCCCCTTTTTAGCCAAACAAGTTTGACAAAACACCAGCAAACACAAGGAGCAAGAAACATAACACAGAACACAAAGAACCAAGCACAACACACTTGCAAATCAGAAACACAAAAGAAAAGTTCAGAACATCAGTCACCAACTATCCAGTCTTCAGACTCAGCATCAGAAATTGCTTAGTCTTCATTAGACACAATCATCAGATGTTGCTCAATTGTTGTGTGCCTCAGGCACATTCAGGACCTTCTTCCTATCAATCTGCTTCTAAAGATCAGCAATTCTCTTCTGAACACAGGACACAACATCTTCAGACTCACAAGAAACTAGTGCTTTCTGAACAGGAACAGGAACCAATACTTTTCTCCAAACTTTAGATGATTCAGCCCCAGAACTCATCTGTGCTACAGAAATGGGCTAGCTGTCAGCAGCAATCGCCTTTCCTTTCCCTTTGTTCAGCCTCTGAGCAACACTTGCACACATTGGTCTCCATTCTTTCTTGATCTTGCTTTTGTTCACAGCTGGTTCCACTTTTCTGTGGTGAAAATGCTTGGGGTATCCATGCAGCTTGTAACAAAAAGGTTTAATGTGTCCCTTTTTGCCACAATGATGACATATCCAAGGATCAGCAACTTTCTTGTCTTTAGAATCCTGAGGTTTGTTCTTAGGTTTCCTCATCAGTGGAACATGAATATCAGCATCAGGTATGAACCTCTTAGTATGTTTTTGTTGTTTGATGTTCAGATTCTGATCAATAAATCCAATGCCATTTGGTTTTCCATGATTCTGATTCTCCAGAATCTCTTCCAGCACATCAGAAGCATAATTCATCATTCTAACTTGCTTTTTCATCTGATCAAGTTGAGAACTCAGTTGAGTTACCTCATTATTGAGAACAAAAATTTTCTCTAGATGTTCACTTCTTTCAATATGAAGTTGAGTGTTAATTTTCTTCTGTTCTTCCAGTTGCTTGCACACTTCTGCAAATTAAACATGCACCTTCTTGCAAAACTCAGCAGAATCTTTGTAATAGGTAGCCAGATCTTCACAGGATGATTCTCCATCACTTGACTCAGACTCTGAAGAAGTTTATGAACTCATAACTTCATCATCAGGGATGCATCTTCCAGTAAAGGCAGCAACATGCCAGGCTGATTTACTCCCCACTTCTCCTTCTGAGTCCTCTTCATCAGACCAAGTCACAGTCAGACTCTTCTTCTGCTTCTTGAGATAATTAAGACATACTGACTTGACATGACCAAATCCCTCACACTCATAGCACTGAACTTTTTTTGATTCATTGCTCTTCTCATCAGTTCTTGTCTTCTGCTTCAGAAACTTCTTAAATTGTTTACTCAGTATCACAAGAGCTTCTGATGAGGTTTCATCATCCACACTTTCAGCATCTGCTACAAATGCAACACCCTTCCCCTTCTTATCAGTCCTGCTAATTTCAAAGTTTTGAAGAGACCCAATCAATTCCTCAACCTTCATGCTGGAGATGCCATGTGCTTCTTCAATTGCAGTCACCTTCATAGCAAACCTCTTGGGTAGGGATCTGAGAATTTTCCTTACAAGCTTCTCATCTGAAACTTTTTCTCCAAGTGATTCAAAAGAGTTAGCCATGTCCAGAATGTTCATGTAAAAGCCTTGTATGTTCTCATCCTCCAGCATTCTGAGATTTTCAAATTTTGTGGTCAAAAATTGAAGTCTGGACAGCTTTACCTTTGAAGTGCCTTCATGAGTAGTCTTGAGAATCTCCCAGGCATCCTTGGCAATTGTGCACTGCTTGATCATCCTGAATATATTCTTGTCCACTCCATTGAATATGGCATTCAGGGCTTTGGAGTTTGCAAGAGACAAAGCATCTTCATCATTGGTCCAATCTTCTTCTGGTTTTAAAACTGCTGTCTTGTTACCATCTTTGTCAGTCACAACAGGATGTTCCCAACCTTTCAGAACAGCTTTCCAGGTCTTGCTATCAATAGATTTTAGGAAAGCACTCATACGAGATTTCCAATAATCATAGTTTGTCCCATCCAGCAGAGGTGGCCTGTTAACAAATCCTCCATCTTTCTCTATAAAGCCAGAAAATATCTCCCTGGAGCTCACCCAAAAACAAGCAGGGTGCCTGCTCTGATGCCAATTGAAATTCTGGCAATTCTGGTTCTGAATCAGTAAAACAGAGTATGGAAAACTAAAGTTCAGAAGCAGAAAATAAAGTGCAGAAAGATAAAGAATACAATGAATTTGTTAACCCAATTCGGTGCAAACTTCACCTACTTTGGGGGATACCAATCCAGGAAGGAAATCTACTAAGTAGAATTAATTCTAAGACTCAGACACAACCCCTGTTCCAGTCTTGTCACTTAATCTCTACCTGTCTAGACTTCTACCCAGGAACACCACCTAGGTATAAGAACCCCCTCTTACTTCCTAACCAAGTAATCACAGCCTAGTGATTATCAGACTTAACAAAAACAACTTAATTATGAAGACACCCTTCAAAATAACAAAGACATCATTCGTACTTAAAAGCTTAGAATGATTTACAACTCAAAACAACTAAACCAACTCAGATGAGTGGTGTACAATCAAAGCCTATAGCTTACACAGACTTATAATAAAAACTGTTTTTACTCAATCAATCTTCAACAATGCAGCACGTCTTCTTATATAGCCTTCAACAGGCACACATAATTCTGAATCATATCTTCTTCAAAATACAATTCTGAAATTCTGCAAAGCTCAAAAAGGAAACATATATTTCTGAAACATATTAAGCAAAGATCCCTTCAGCAAATATACTCATTCATAAACACGAAGCCAATCGTCACCAAGATCTTCACCAAAATAATCAGCCTTCTAGAAAACAAATGCCTGGATAAAACTTCAATAAATCTTCAAGAGATACGCACATAATTAATCAGAAAGAATGCAGAAAATCCAGCTTCTGAAATGCAGCATCTTGAAGTTCAGCTTCTGAAGGTCAACAGAAGTCAACGTCTGAATAGTGCGTCTGAAGACCATTTCTGCGTCTGAAGACCATTTCTGCGTCTGATGAACAGTTCCTGCGTCTGAAGGCCATTCCAGCTTCTGAAACTTCTCAAATCCATTTTCCAGCTTCTGAAGACCCAAATAACATCTGAGGACGCTTTGCTTGCACAATATGATTTTACCAAACATGCAGCCAACACATAGATATCCAACAATCTCCCCCTTTGGCAAATTTTTGGCTAAAATCAAAATGACCATAAAAAAACAAGTTCTTCACTCAACAACATTAATCAATCAAGAAGAACTACACATAATTAAACATAGCACCAGAGTCAGCAGCGGATAAATGCTATGTTAAACCAAACAAACAGCTTCAGTTCAGCTTCTGAAAAATCACAACATATCCTGAAGCACACACAACACAACTTCTCAGTTTTTGAAGTACACAAATGTCACACAACTCTTCTGGTACAAACACACTCCCCCTTAAGCACAACACTCAGGAACTCCCCCTGAACAGCTCAGCTTCTGATACACAAACACAGGCAACACTCCCCCTGAACCAAACATATCAGCACACATATTTCTCCCCCTTTTTAGCCAAACAAGTTTGACAAAACACCAGCAAACACAAGGAGCAAGAAACATAACACAGAACACAAAGAACCCAGCACAACACACTTGCAAATCAGAAACACAAAAGAAAAGTTCAGAACATCAGTCACCAACTATCCAGTCTTCAGACTCAGCATCAGAAATTGCTTAGTCTTCATTAGACACAATCATCAGATGCTGCTCAATTGTTGTGTGCCTCAGGCACATTCAGAACCTTCTTCCCATCAATCTGCTTCTCAAGATCAGCAATTCTCTTCTGAACACAGGACACAACATCTTCAGACTCACAAGAAACTAATGCTTTCTGAACAGGAACAGAAACCAATACTTTTCTCCAAACTTTAGATGATTCAGCCCCAGAACTCATCTGTGCTACAGAAATGGGCTTGCTGTCAGCAGCAATCGCCTTTCCTTTCCCTTTGTTCAGCCTCTGAGCAACACTTGCACACTTTGGTCTCCATTCTTTCTTGATCTTGCTTTTGTTCATAGCTGGTTCCACTTTTCTTTGGTGAAAATGCTTGGGGTATCCATGCAGCTTGTAACAAAAAGGTTTAATATGTCCCTTTTTGCCACAATGATGACATATCCAAGGATCAGCAACTTTCTTGTCTTTAGAATCCTGAGGTTTGTTCTTAGGTTTCCTCATCAGTGGAACATGAGTATCAGCATCAGGTATGAACCTCTTAGTAGGTTTTTGTTGTTTGATGTTCAGATTCTGATCAATAAATCCAATGCCATTTGGTTTTCCATGATTCTGATTCTCCAGAATCTCTTCCAGCACATCAGGAGCATAATTCATCATTCTAACTTGCTTTTTCATCTGATCAAGTTGAGAACTCAGTTGAGTTACCTCATTATTGAGAACAAAAATTTTCTCTAGATGTTCACTTCTTTCAATATGAAGTTGAGTGTTAATTTTCTTCTGTTCTTCCAGTTGCTTGCACACTTCTGCAAATTAAACATGCACCTTCTTGCAAAACTCAGCAGGATCTTTGTAATAGGTAGCCAGATCTTCACAGGATGATTCTCCATCACTTGACTCAGACTCTGAAGAAGTTTATGAACCCATAACTTCATCATCAGGGATGCATCTTCCAGTAAAGGCAGCAACATTCCTGGCTGATTTACTCCCCACTTCTCCTTCTGAGTCCTCTTCATCAGACCAAGTCACAGTCAGACTCTTCTTCTGTTTCTTGAGATAATTAGGACATACTGACTTGACATGACCAAATCCCTCACACTCATAGCACTGAACTTTTTTTGATTCATTGCTCTTCTCATCAGTTCTTGTCTTCTGCTTCAGAAACTTCTTAAATTGTTTACTCAGCATCACAAGAGCTTCTGATGAGGTTTCATCATCCACACTTTCAGCATCTGCTACAAATGCAACACCCTTCCCCTTCTTATCAGTCCTGCTAATTTCAAAGTTTTGAAGAGACCCAATCAATTCCTCAACCTTCATGCTGGAGATGCCATGTGCTTCTTCAATTGCAGTCACCTTCATAGCAAACCTCTTGGGTAGGGATCTGAGAATTTTCCTTACAAGCTTCTCATCTGAAACTTTTTCTCCAAGTGATTCAAAAGAGTTAGCCATGTCCAGAATGTTCATGTAAAAGCCTTGTATGTTCTCATCCTCCAGCATTCTGAGATTTTCAAATTTTGTGGTCAAAAGTTGAAGTCTGGACAGCTTTACCTTTGAAGTGCCTTCATGAGTAGTCTTGAGAATCTCCCAGGCATCCTTGGCAATTGTGCACTGCTTGATCATCCTGAATATATTCTTGTCCACTCCATTGAATATGGCATTCAGGGCTTTGGAGTTTGCAAGAGACAAAGCATCTTCATCATTGGTCCAATCTTCTTCTGGTTTTAAAACTGCTGTCTTGTTACCATCTTTGTCAGTCACAACAGGATGTTCCCAACCTTTCAGAACAGCTTTCCAGGTCTTGCTATCAATAGATTTTAGGAAAGCACTCATACGAGATTTCCAGTAATCATAGTTTGTCCCATCCAGCAGAGGTGGCCTGTTAACAAATCCTCCTTCTTTCTCTATAAAGCCAGAAAATATCTCCCTGGAGCTCACCCAAAAACAAGCAGGGTGCCTGCTCTGATGCCAATTGAAATTCTGGCAATTCTGGTTCTGAATCAGTAAAACAGAGTATGGAAAACTAAAGTTCAGAAGCAGAAAATAAAGTGCAGAAAGATAAAGAATACAATGAATTTGTTAACCCAATTCGGTGCAAACTTCACCTACTTTGGGGGATACCAATCCAGGAAGGAAATCTACTAAGTAGAATTAATTCTAAGACTCAGACACAACCCCTGTTCCAGTCTTGTCACTTAATCTCTACCTGTCTAGACTTCTACCCAGGAACACCACCTAGGTATAAGAACCCCCTCTTACTTCCTAACCAAGTAATCACAGCCTAGTGATTATCAGACTTAACAAAAACAACTTAATTATGAAGACACCCTTCAAAATAACAAAGACATCATTCGTACTTAAAAGCTTAGAATGATTTACAACTCAAAACAACTAAACCAACTCAGATGAGTGGTGTACAATCAAAGCCTATAGCTTACACAGACTTATAATAAAAACTGTTTTTACTCAATCAATCTTCAACAATGCAGCACGTCTTCTTATATAGTCTTCAACAGGCACACATAATTCTGAATCATATCTTCTTCAAAATACAATTCTGAAAATCTGCAAAGCTCAAAAAGGAAACATATATTTCTGAAACATATTAAGCAAAGATCCCTTCAGCAAATATACTCATTCATAAACACGAAGCCAATCTTCACCAAGATCTTCACTAAAATAATCAGCCTTCTAGAAAACAAATGCCTGGATAAAACTTCAATAAATCTTCAAGAGATACGCACATAATTAATCAGAAAGAATGCAGAAAATCCAGCTTCTGAAATGCAGCTTCTGAAGTTCAGCTTCTGAAGGTCAACAGAAGTCAACGTCTGAACAGTGCGTCTGAAGACCTGTTCAGCGTCTGAAGACCATTTTTGCGTCTGAAGACCATTTCTGCTTCTGATGAACAGTTCCTGCGTCTGAAGGCCATTCCAGCTTCTGAAACTTCTCAAATCCATTTTCCAGCTTCTGAAGACCCAAATAACATCTGAGGACGCTTTGCTTGCACAATATGATTTTACCAAACATGCAGCCAACACATAGATATCCAACACCTTTCACTATGGTTGTGCTTAAGGACAAATTCATATCTAACAAACATTTTCCACTCTCATACCCGTTAAAGATCAGGGAGCTATATTATTAGAAATAAAAGTGATCATAATTTATTTCTAAAGGTTTTGAGTTAAAACAGTTTGTTAGAGCAAAGCTCGGCGCTATAGCTTTATATATTGCAAGTAAATAAACAAATCATAACCTCACCATGTCTAAACCACTATAAAGGGTTTAACTTATGGTGAGCTGAACCATGGAAATGGAAATGAAGATGAACTTAAATAAATTGATAGATTAAATAGAGTTAGCACAAGATTACAATACTTGAAGGAGAGTGGTGAGCCAAAGCATCACCAAGTAATCTAACTCTAAACACTCTAGAATCTAGCCATCATGTTCATCTATGAAGTAGATGAGATGGAATTAGATCTCTAAAGTTGTTAACCCTAGTCGTAACCCATCCTCTTCAATTCTAAGATGAATTTTCAGACCTTTGGCACTAACACATGGGTGTCCTTTTATAGTACAAGGCCACCCATCACAAGTTGTACCCTTTGATAATTTTACATGGGTTCTTCTTATCCATCTGTCCTGATCTAATCCTACCTACCCCTGTCATATTCCTTTATTCTTCCTAGGATTCCAATCATTGGGGACAACTCATATTCTTCCTCATTAAGCAATGGTCCTGACGTGTCCCACGTGATCGTACTATGTACAACCCGGCTAGAGTTTAAGGGCGTTGCAGCTTCTCAAATCTTCAGCGATACATCCTCAATCCACGATGCAGCTTCCCACATCTTTAGAGCCATTCCTTAACCTACATCATCAAACATCATAAACAAGCATTACTAGTTCCAAAGTATTAAAAACACTTAAAACTATAAAATCCTAAAATAGGCACTGATTAAATGTTTAAGGCATTGCAATCACTCAATTACTTGTTCATTATGGGGGCTAAGTGTAATTTGATAACCAACTTATTTGCCGGTTATCATTCACCAAGAACATCCTCTAAATTTATCTCATTTACCCTCTTACAATCGCTCAATGATTTTCACTCTCCCAAGGTTTTTACGAATTGTTTCACAACTATAGAATCTCTTCAAAAAGGCACCAACCCTTAGCATTTGATCTCTTAAGAATCTCTTCTTTTAGCCTCTCAAATTCACCCAAGTCGCACACATATCTTTCACTCTTATGTGTTTCGCAATCCTTGAATCCCATCGAAAACGAAGAAACCCTTAGCATATACCTTTCATGTCTCCACTTTTGGTTACATGAGATTTCCCTTAAAGGAATCAAAAAAATTTAATTTATAAATCTTGTCCATTTACCACTAACCTTGTGCCTTGTACCCTGCGCCATGTACAAGAGTGTTGGGGAGTAGGAAATTCTTAAAAAAACTAAGAAAAACATGCCTTGCTCCACTTCTATATTCCTTGCGTATTGGACAGTAACAAACTACTTTTTCACCATTTACACATGAGATTTAAGGCCATGCACAAGAAGGAGAACGAGTTGGATAAGGATAAGGTTAATGAGAAGGACGGGGAGCGTAATATAATAAAAAACCATTTTTTAACCAAATTTTAAATTTGAAGAAGTAACCTTTTTGCATGTCATTGGAGATATAGTAAAGTTTATATAATCAGTGTTCCTCTTCAGGGTTTATATTGGACAAAAGGTGTAGGTTGTTGAGTTTGAATATGAAGTTGTGGATGTTCATTAACTATGTTCATTAACTAATAGATAAAGAATGGAAGGTTTGATCCAAATCTTAATCTAAGAAGAGTAAATAGAGCCACAGCTGAATATTGGCAAGGGTGGGAGCATTAAGTGCCAAATTCTTTTGTAAGCTGTTGTGAATTCACCCCAATGAAAACAAAGATGTGTGGAGCAAAGGAAGTGATAATCAATGAGCTAAAAAGCCTCAAGCAACAACAACAAACAAACCTAAGTCCTAGTGTGAAACAGCACCACAAGCATAAACAAAGCAATAAAAGTAAGGAAACAAACACACCAAAGATTGTTTACCCAGTTCGGTCCAATATGACCTACTCTGGGGGAGAGAACAACTTTCCAATCCACTAAGATGAAAGTGATACAAATGAGTTACAAGAAATTAATTTCACAAGAACAAACCCTAATTTCTACCCATTTTTCAATCACCCACATTAACAATGAATCCTAAGAGATAAACACAAAATGAAGCTTTTTGATCCTTCCAGTTATGAAATCTCACTACCCAAGATGGTTACAATGTTTCCCAACCCAAGAGAATCACTCTCAACAAAGACACTCAACCCTAAAGTTACCTCCTTTGTTCTCCAAGTTTCTCTCTCTAAGCCTCTCTCCAAAAATCTGAACTGAAAAGCTTTTATAGCAGCCTGCTACAGACACAATTGTGTCACAATTATACCAATCGTGTCACGATTCCTTGCGTACGACCCAAGGTACACAAATTTTATCCACAAATCGTGTCACGATGGCCACCAATCATGTCACGATTTGGCACTCCTAGAAACTTTGCTCCCTGCCTCCAAAATCGTGTCACGATGCCAAAATCGTGTCACAATTTTGAGCTTCTTCAAAATCCCAATTTTGAAGTCAATAACAACATAAGCAATCTAGATAAAAATCTCCCTATTAAATTTAAATACATGATATCTATATTTTTAGGCCAGATAAGTTACTATTATCAATTTTTCCATCACCTTTTGTAGGTCTTTGGTTTGATTTACAAGTCAACAAAGATTCTAAGTTCAAGGAATTTTTTTGGGTGAGCCAAAGCGAGCCAAGTCAAAAAGTTCCAAGTGTTTATGAGCTAGAGGATTATCTAGGAAAAGTTGGAGAGAATTGGTAGCGAATATGGATAGAGAGTCAAGATTTCCAAGATTGGATGATTGGTTGGGCGAGGTAAAATGAGGTCAAAGCAAGAAGTTCCTAAGAGTTATACGGAGGAAGCAAGAGCAGTTTTGTTGGGTGATAAGTGCTAGAAATTAGTTAAAAAGCATATTAAATTTAAGCACTTAAATAGCTTGTTTTGCAAGTTATCATGGGAAAAGCTCATAATAATCACTGATTAAATGCCAATATAGCTTTTACTTCTTTCCCCATCCATTTGTGCAGGAAAATGCAAGCCAGGACCTGAATTGAGCAAAGAACTTAAAGTTTTGATCAAAGCCATCGCTACAAGCGCCAACCTCATCGCTACAAGCGAGGATAGGCAGAGAATTTCAGGACTTTATCGCTTCAAGCGCCAGATGCCTCGCTACAAGCGAGCTTAGGCAGGGAAAATTGGAGAGTTCATCGCTACAAGCGATGGACCGGTCGCTTCAAGCGACCAAGGGCGGTTTAATGTTCCATGCTGACGTGGAGCTCTCCCATTGGCCAAGAAAACTTCGTCGCTACAGCGACAGGCTGGTCGCTTGTAGCGAGCGTGCAAAATATCAGTTTTATAAAAGCTTTTTAGCTCATTTTTCAGCAGTAATCAGTAGAGTTCAGTTTTTCTTTTTGCTGTAGAATATTTTAGGTTAGTTTTAGACAGCAAATAAGGGCTAGAAGCTTTGATCTTCATTGAGCAAGGGTGATTGGAGTGTGGAATCAACCAAAGGTCTTTTGGGAAATCAAGAACTTGGGTTTGTATTTTCATCTTTTCTTTACACTTTTGTATAGTTGTCATGAAAATGAACAACTAACTTCCCTTTGTTGGGATTGGAGGCACTCTATCTAGCTTAGATGTAATAATTGATTGTGCAAATATATGGTTTTAGCAATTTATGTGGTATTGAGTTATTCTTGCTATTCATTGTCATGTTTTGATTTAAATGTTATTGACGAATACGTTTGAATCTTTGGTGAGAATAATCTCTATCAAAATAAGAAAATCTAGAAATGGATTTGGGTTTTGATAATCGCACAAAGTTTCGGATCGTAATGCTTTTGGATCGTTTGATTGGTTGGGAAATCGTCGATTAAACGATACGATCGATCTCACGATGTCATTTGGGAAATCAATGACGTTGTCGAGCGATACGTGATATTTTCGCTAAAACGCTAGAATTCATATGCATGATCTTTGGATTATATTCGATGCTCGATTGAGGAACTCCGATCTCAACGCTTTTATTCCCTGTTTCTTGTCGTCTTTATTTCCGCTTTTTACATTACAATAGTTTAGATGCAAACAGTTGTACAAACCCTTAACTCAAAACAATATCGATTGTTGAACGGTTCGAAGTAGCGCACCTAATCCCTGTGGAGACGATACAAAAATACTTACCTCGTTTGTTGCTGCAATATTACAGCCAACATTGGGCGAGCAACATTTGCCCAGGGAAGTAAGTCGGTGTTAGTGACTATTCAGATGAGCTGTTATTTCCCTCCATCTGAAGAAACCTAGGATCATGGGCAAGCAAATTTCACAAGGTGAATCAGCAATTTTATGACTTGTATAAATAACATTGTAAAACATAATTCACTATCACTTTTATATCCTTATACTCGTTTTAGAAAGAGAAATATAGACAGAGGGTGATTTCCACCATTGGAGGGCATTTGGAGCTTGGATACAAGCATTAGTTGTTTCTCCTCATCAATTCTTCATCTTTGTATTAGTTATGCCACCCATGGATAACTAATTCTCTCTTTGTGTTGGGATTATGATAGTTAGCTAGGATATCAATGCATGCCTCTTAGTCAGGCTGATTATTTATAATCTATCTTTCATTATAATTATGATTTATTTCTTTTCCTAACACTTTTTACGACGTGCAATCAGAAAATGGATTTTTTATTTAGAAAGTGCTAGACATCGACTTTCTATTTAAGGGGTCTTAAGTAAACTCATTTGTGGATTTTAGTGGCTAGACTTATGGCTAGGTTCGCAATCACATATATTGTGCGGTCATATGTCATTGAATCAATTAGCTATTTTGCTAGTCATCAGAAGTTAATTGATGCAATAGATTTCACATCGTTTCCCATACCTAGAAACGTACAATGAGGAACAAATGTAAACATAATTGAATTTTAGAGAGTATATAATCGACCAAGAGAACACATTTAATGATTGGCTAACAACATCTAATCCCATCACAACTTTTTATTCATATGTTTGAGTCTTTTACAATCTGTGACCAAACAAACTCTTTGTTAACCATTAATTTAAAATTTTGCAAAACTTGAACAGATGAAACTATATTGTAGTCTTTGTGAATTCAATTTGTTTTGATAACAAATCGACATACTTATCGTTGTGTGAAGATACGTTAATAATCCCATTATCAGAGATCTAGTAGATAGAAATATATATATATATATATATATATATATATATATATATATATATATATATATATATATATATAGAGAGAGAGAGAGAGAGAGAGAGAGATTTTGTGGGGTAAAAGTTAGATCTTCTAGAGCATCAGTATGGAATAAGAGAAATGTTAAACACATTCGCTCCAATACTCGCCGTTCAACACATGTGTGTTTGTGTTGCCACGTCTTTAAACTTGTTAACCTGTTACTTGTTAACAAGTAACTGGGTTAAGATACGTTAACCCATTACTTGTTCACTGGTTTAACAAGTTACTGTATTTATCTATCTTTTTTTTTTCACATCTCACACCATTACATAACGTTCCAGAAACTTTTATCTTACACCATCGTTTTGAGTTGTTGTTTCTGTACTGAACTTCCAACCACCAGTCACCATCTCCGCCTAAAAAAAATAATGTCACCGCCATCACTGAAGAATAATTTGAAACTCTATCTTGTTCACCGTTTTCTTTGAGTAAGCGTTCGACGTGGAGTCTGAGTGTCTTGGGCTTCACCAACGACAGTTCAACTGCATCGCATGGGTGAATCATTGCCCAAATGTGACCGTCACATGAATTGGCGAAGGAATATTGATAGCGGTGAAAGATATAAAGACTGTAACAGTGCTATCAAAAGAGTAACAAACAAGTATAAATTAAAAATTGAGTGAAAAGTAGGAAGTGTCCGTTCTATGAGATTTTTTATTATGACTTTTTTGTTGTGTGATATTTGGTCCGATGACATATTCTATTGCCTTCGTCTTCATATTTTGCAAGCTGACCACCGTTCTCACTATCAAAAACCAAAATTTATTCACCATTCATCAAAACCAGAGAGCAAGACTCGTTCTGACAACCATCTTTGTAACTTAAGAAATCGGTCGGAGGCCTTGATGAAAACATTGTAGGAAGACGATATTTACAAGACTTTTGATTTAATTTTTTTATTAAACCAACACAGCCGAATGCCAGTTATATATTTTTTTTTAATAATGATCACATGGACCAATGATTGAAGAAGTAACAAAAAACGCTTGCTAGAGCGACTGTCCCTAGCAGTCCTCATGGGATAATTATTAAATCATGTTCACGGTCAAAAATCTAAATTTCTATGTTAAAAAAAAATCAAGTAGTCATATTTTTGGTATGGAGAAAATAAGGTTGCAAACCAAACAACTTACTACTTAGCCTAAATTTGCTACTTCCAATTCTCATATTGTTTGGATCGAGGAAACTCCTAATTGTATTTCTTATGTCTGTGTATTCGATTTGATATTGTCAGACTCTATATAATGAAATCCTTTTCCACGTCAAGAAAAGAAAAAAGAAAATAAGGTTTAAATATATTACATATGAATGGTCCATGGAATATGGTTTGGAGTTTTAGTTAGAATTTCTGGATTTTTTCAATTAGGATGAAGGAGACAGGGATAAAGATTCTTTACATTTGTTTTAATTTTTTAAATTAAAAAAAAAAAAAAAAAAAGTTAGCGTGCCACAACATCAAAATATCCAGATCATTTATGCCACATGTGACTCTTTAGCCACATGGTCATTTTGGATTCATTGTAAAAGTTATTAAACTATTGTTAACACTTGCATCCTAATACAAGATATGATTCATTGTAAAAGCTAAAACTAAGACTAATATTTCTTGTACTAAATATACATTTAGCTGGTTTCCAGTTTGCAAAGGGAATTGGGCTGGAATCGAACACTCTTCTCCATTGAAGAGAACCTTTGAAGGGAACCCATCTCCTTTTGCTATTTGCATATTTGGTTTGTATTTTTTGGTAAAGGAAATAACAGATTGTTGTTTTCCAGGAACCTTTAGGTATGTTCCATTGTCTTCACCTATCAAATAGTTTGTTCCTTGTAATCCTTGCATGAAAATGGTGTTGTTGAATTTTGTAAGCAATGACCCATTGAAAGAATACACTTTCTCAAAACCAAGAGAAACACTTTTCTTAAATTGCATTGCAGTGAACCAATTCTCAAAAGGGAAAGGTTTCCAATTGAACAAAGTGATTCTAGCACTCCACCCACCTTTGTAATCTGAAACTATATGCCAATTTATGCTAACTCCACAATTATCACCACATGGTAATTTATTAGGTACCCTAAAATGCTTTAATTTGGCCCAAGCAATTGTCTTCAATGTTCTATTCTCAAAAGGTACAAGAAGAGCTTCTGAAGGTAAAAGCATTGCTCTTGCATTTGGATTACAATGACGATTTGTGTCATCATCATCACAACCACATGCACACGTGTTGCATGGCACAATAGACTCATTGTAATAAGCAGAGAAAGAGACACAACAACGAGTACTCCTTTGTTTTGGTTTGGTTATATTGCAAACTATTTGCCAACTAGCAATAGCATAAGTTGTAGCATCAAGTCCTCTAGGGTCTGGAAATTGTGACGGTTCAACTTTCAAAGGTGGTCCACAACTATAACCTGAGTTAAGAACTCCCATTATTTTCCATTTTGCTGGTGGGAAAATAGATTTCTTATCCAAATCAGGTGGACATTTAAAAACTTGCATTTGAAAAATTGACTTGGATTGGCTTGGATCCATAAGTATTGGTAAAAGAGTTCCATTTCTACAACAAAATGGTATTTTACCAATTTCAGTGTCATTATATTTTTCTGGAGGCAAATCACTTATTACAGGATTTTTTTGACAATTAATTACTTTGGAGAAATCCATGTCCTTGTAGTATTGTCCAGCAACACCATAGATGCAACCTGTGTAGGTTATCTCACGTGTGAAAGCACCTTTCATTGTTTGTATGAATTCACCTCTTGTCCACTCCCATGTTAAGTTCCAATGATCTAACCGTCCCAAAGGGTTATTATTATCTATGGTCACTTGAACAAAATAGCTGCTGTCATACGCTTGAAGAACATCATAGGATATGGTCAGATCCCCTTGTTGACGTGGTAAGAATTTTGTCTTCAAAAGTTTTGACTTGAATTTTGGGTCACTTTTACAACATGCCCACATGGAACTCTCTATGATTAATTAATTTTCTAGTTAGAATTAATTAATGGGATAATAAAATCAAGAAAATTGTGTTAAAACTAGTGAAATAATTAATCAATGATGGATGGATAATAAAACCATTAATTTATGATTTTGATTCCTTTTTTTTTTGTTAAGTAGCTTAATGAAGAAAATTCACCTTTTAAGATGAATAAGTGGGGAGACGAGGTTCGAACCCTAATCCCTACATATATAATGTAATGTCTCTATCAACTGAGTTAAATTTATAGAGACTAATTCTATATTTTTAAATTCACAAATCTAGTCTCTTAGTTTTCAAAATGTCTAATTGTTTTTTCAAATATGCATTTGGGATTGGTTTTTGATGATTTGAGAAGTGAATACTTATGTGACAACTAAGTTAATGAGATGGAAACGAGAGATTAAGTTACACTCCACCTTGACAGTGTTTTATATCAAATTTGGTTGCTTGTATAATATAGTTTAGAACAATGCTAAAGAGTGTCTCAAAGACATTTGTTAAGCATCTAAAATAAGTAAGTTTTTATAAAAAAAAATGGTGTAATCATTATTTGATCTAAAGTAACATCTTATATTTTCAAGCCTACTTATTCACTTAGGGGGTGAATTTCTAACCAATATGTTATTTGACCAAAATAAATTAGAGGGATCAACATCGTAAATATGACAAAATAGTATGATAATAATAATGCTTTGAAGAAGAAAAATACTCACTACGGACACTTGGTTGGGGGCACTTAAATCCATCATTTACCAACTTGATGTTTTTAGGCATGGGAATTGCAGGTGGCCTAACTCCAAATTGGGTGCCAGATATTTGAATCAGTGCTTGAATTTGAGATAAATCATTGGCTGTGTCGATGGAGGTTTCCAAATCTGGAAGAGAACTTCCTACTAAGGTTGTCCCATTTCCAACAGAAGAGGGAAAGTCACCAGCTTCAAATGGAATACCTCCATTTGCAGAGACAAGGATCTCATGATGTTGAAATCCTATGAACAATTTCCATGCTTTAAGTACATCTTTTCCTGTGTTGAGAACTGTTGCGGTTGCATTAAAGGCCCAAGATTGTGCCGTGACATTCTTGACCCGAGGAAATCCCTTCCTCCGATCAAGAAAATCATAGGAAATGAAAACTCCATTACAGTTTTCAGCTGTCGGAGGGAGAGCCTCAGGATCTTGACATTCACACACATAGACATTATATGAAATCAACAATGTTGCTAATGATAACAATTGACATATCCATTTATTTGACATGTCTTATTATTATTCTATTGTCAATATCTCTCGCATTTGCATGATGGATTATGAGAAATTAATGTAAGGATCGAGCTTCTAGAGGTTGGGACTGAGACTCTAGGTGAAATTAGCATTAAAAAAAAAACAATGATTATGATGTTAATGTTTAGAGAAAATCAAGAGAGATTTAAATAATAAAAATAGTAAAATGGTGAGGAGTGAGAAGAGTTGGAGTAATGTTATGGAAGTTAAGGGAATGAGGAGAGTTAGAATCGAAATATTAGCAAAGAATAAGTCACACGGGAACCTTGACCTTCAAGTTTGTGATGGATTTGGCAGGGGGAAACTATTAATAGTAATTTAAAATCTCCATTTTTTCATTATTTTAAAATCTTTATTTTTTGATTCCATTGTTCTCACTCGTGGTAAAGTAGAACTCTTGTCTCATCTTTTAAAAAAATAGCCCTTGTCTCATCTATGATCATGATAATAACATGATAAACTAATGTGAATATTTTGTTTAAGAAGCTAAATTAGCCCACCGAGAAGAATCGATCTGAGATCTTGAGGAGAAACACACTCACAGATCCAAGTCAATACCATCAGGCTAACCCAAGTGGGTTAATAATGTGAAAATTTATACTTTTATTATTGTCTCATCTTTTTAAAAAATTGCACTTGTTTCATCTTTTAAAAGTGAAAATTTCACTTTTATTAAGGTGATTTTTTTTATTACTACAAAAAAAAACAATTTGTGTTATGCAAATGATTTATTTTCAAGAAATACGACTGAAAAATTACTTGGATTTAATTATAATGTTTCGGTTACGTATGAATATGATAATGATCAGTGGCGGAGCCACATGTGGATAGGGTATGGCCATGGCCTGCCCATTAATTTTGTGAAATTACTATAATACCCTTGACTTAATTTTAATATTACAAACATGCCACTATCCCACTCTCATCGCTCTTTTTTCTCCAGAAGCGCGTTTCTTTTTCCTTTCTCCCTCACGAGTGAACTGCAAACCACTCACCCTCACCCACCGGCAATCAGGCCGCAACCGGCGAACTCTCCGTCGAACTCAAAGCCTCCATCTCTTCTCTCTGTATCGATCTCTGACTCTGATTCTTCATTTGTCTCAATCTCTCCAAAAACCCTAAAACTGTTAAAAAAATTGGGCTTATTCAAGCCACCGGTCCCTTAACTTAATTGTTTGTCTCAAAATGGTCCCCTAACTTTTATTTGTCTCAAATTGGTCCCCTAAGTTTCCCTCCGTTACATGTTTAAGTCATTTCTGTTAGTTTCCATGAGAAAACGTTAGTGACTTGAGTCTGAGGTCAGAGTCTGAAGTCAGAGTCTGAGGTCAGAGTCTGAGGTCATAACTTAACGTTTTCTCATGGAAACTAACAGAAAGGACTTAAACATGTCACATATGGAAACTTAGGGGACCAATTTGAGACAAATTAAAGTTAGGGGACCATTTTGAGACAAACAATTAAGTTAAGGGACCGGTGGCTTGAATAAGTCTAAAAAATTGTATATGTATCTCTGATTCTTCATCTGTTTAATAACGATACTGCTTTGATTTCCTTTTGTTTGTTAATGAATTTGATTTTTGATTTGGTTTTCAATATCAATTTTCCCATAACCCTAAAATTTATTGAAGGCTTAAAAGATTTGTCTTAACACTATTCTTACATCATTTTGATAAATTTGTTTCTTTGCAACAGAAAAGTCAAGATGAAGAGTCGAAAAATCGATTCATTTTTCAAGAGGAAGGCCAATGATATTGAAAGAGATGAAGAAGTTATAATTTCTTCATTCAAACCTGAACAAGTTTGTGATAATCCAAGAATTGGAGAAAATAAGCCTCGTCCTTCAAAGGTTAATAGAGTTAACCCGGATGACATTGAGAATTCTTTAGAACATGATCCTGGAAAGCGTATTCCAATTTGGCAATATCCACCAAATCAAAAGGATGCAATACGAAGAGCGTATCTAAAATGAGGTCCTTATCAAATGAAATTAGAAAACTATCCCTTGTCTGGTATCGAGAATCATCCAAGGCAGTTTCAAGACACTTGGTTTAGCATGTTTCTTTCATGGCTAGAATATTCACCGTCGGAAGATGCTGCATATTGCTTACAGTGTTATCTCTTTAGCAAAAAACCAAGTGGACGTCCTAAATCACAAGTATTCATTTCTACGGGCTTTAAAGGTTGGAAGAATGTACGAATGGAAAACGTTGTTCCTTTCTTAAACACACAGGGAAGGATCCTTGCTCACCACACAGCAATGCAATGAAAGATTGTCAAAACTTTTTGAATCAAGATGGGCATCTTAGGAATGTTATTGAAGTGCAAAGTTCGAGCCAAATTCTGAATAATAGACTATGTCTGAAGGCTTCAATTGACACTGTTTGTTGGTTAACACTTCAAGCTTGTGCTTTTAAGGGTCACTATGAAGGAAGTAAATCAAGAAATCAAGGTAATTTTCTTGAACTGTTAAAACCTTTAGCATCTTACAATGATGAAGTTGCAAAAGTTGTGTTGGAAAATGCTCCAGAAAAATGCAAGTATACTTCACATCAAATTCAATAACAGCTTTTGCAAATTCTTTCTAGTAGGGTGAAAAAGCATATTCGTGAAGAAATTGGTGATTCTAAATTTTACATTGTTGTTGATGAAGCTCGTGATGAGTCAAAAAAGGAACAAATGGCTCTTGTGTTAAGATTTGTTGATAAAACTGGTTTAATACAAGAGCGATTTTTTGATGTGGCACGTGTTAATGCCACTTCTTCTTTAACTCTTAAGGAAGCAGTATGTGGTATACTTTCTAGACATAACCTTGATGTTTCTAATATTCATGGCCAAGGGTATGACGGTGCTAGCAATATGAGAGGAAAATGGAATGGTTTACAAGCACTTTTTATGAAAGATTGTCCTTATGCTTACTATGTCCACTGTTTTGCTCATCGATTGCAACTTGCCTTATTTACTGCATCAAGAGAAGTTACACCAATTCATCAATTCTTTGGAAGCTGGCTTTTGTTGTCAATGTTGTTGGTTCTTCTACTAAGCGCCATAATGAGTTACAAGCTGCCCAATCAAAAGAAATCGCAAATTTGTTAGAGATTGTAACTGGTAAAGGTAAAAACCAAGTTGGTACCGTGAAAAGAGCTGGAGATACTTGTTGGGGATCACATTTCAACTCTATTTATAGCTTGATAAGTATGTATGAAGAATTTATCAAATATTCAAGAATTATGCTAATGTTTGGCTGCCACTAGACAAACCAAATATTACTTCTTGATTGATAGGTTGTTGCACCTTATTATGACTCTTCCAGTTTCTACAGCCATAACTGAAAGATCTTTTTCAGCAATGAAAATTATCAAGTCTAAAGTTGAGAAACAAGATGGGGCCTGGGTTTCTAGCAGATAGCATGATAGTTTATATTGAATGGGAAATCAGTGACTGTATTACTTCCGAGTCAATTATTGAGGATTTCAAGTCACTCGGAAAGTGTAAAGTATCACTTTAGGTATTTGATGATCGACTTTATGCATTATGTAGTTTAAATTTTTTATGATCGACTTTAGGTTTATTACAACTTAAATGTGTTACTTACAATATGATTTATATATTTTAGTTTATTCTGATGATGGTCATTCCAAACTTTTTTGTCTGGCTCCGCCACTGATAATGATTTTAAGTAAAACTTTTTTTAATTTGTTACAATAGAGCGTCCAATGGCCTAAAGGAAAGAACAAAACAAAACATAATCAAAATAAGAAAGAGAAATTAAACGAGGAACATAAACCCCTTTAATATCATTATAAATCAACATATTCATCTACAACTCAATATAACCGCTCAAAGTTGTGAAGCCTAATATGAAACTTTTCAGAAATCGAAATCAAGTTATTTTGAACAATTCGTAACCACTTAAGCTCAATTGTTTGATTATTTTCTGACTATTTTTCTTATTCAAGAAGAAAACAAACAGTTGAATTTGTGGTTTTTTTTTTTAAAAAAAAAAATCGTACTAAGATATTGTCATTTCGGTTTGAGCCTTATTTATAACATATGTCATTTGAATATTGCTACCTCGTGGGAATGCTATTGGTCTGCTTTGAAAAAGAAGACATCTAAGAGGTAAAAAGAAAGATAAATGAAAAAAAAGCGGGTGAAACCCTTAAAAATGAGGGATTTTAACGAAAGTTAGTACTATGTAGTATATTTTAACAGTATATTTTAACAGGAATAGGAATGTTTCAAATCTTATATTTAATTTAACACCGTTTCTTCTTCCACCTTTCTTTCTTCTAACCCGCCCTCAAATATTCTCAAAATATCCATGTTCAGATTTTATAATCCAAACTCCATTTTGAGGTATTTCAGATTATAAAATCTAAAAACTACTAAAATCCAGAATTCATATTATACTTGATACGAATATCTCAGCTGACCATCGTATTATCCTGTCATCGTTGTTTCGAAGCTTCATCTGGGTGAAACAAACAATTTAAGCTGATTCTATTGACGGACGGTGATACTTAACACTACTCACCCTATTTGTTTCTTTGTGGTTTAGTCGACCGTTTATTTGGTCCACCTGGCCCTTCAAGCCAGACAATGTGACATCAACATGGACCCTAAACGGATTAGGTTTCCCCCAGTTGTAGCATGTTGCAGCTAGCTTGGTGTTTAAATCTAGACTTAATTACACTTTTGGTCCCTTAAATATTTTTCAGGTTTCATATTGGTCCCCTAATTAATAAAAGTAACGTTTTGGTCCCTTAAATCCTTCTCTGTTAGTCACTTTGGTCCCTTCCGTTAGTTTGAAAACTAGAAACAGGAAAAAGAAACAAACTCTAAACCAGAAAGAAGGATTTAAGGGACCAAAGTGACTAACAGAGAAGGATTTAAGGGGTCAAAACGTTACTTTTATTACTACTAGAAATTTGTTGTTTAGTGACCAATTTTGAGACTTAAAAATTTCCGTCACAATAGAGACCGATTTAGATACCAAATTTCCAAAATTGACGATCAATCAAAAGTTGGTCTCTAATTCAGTCACAAAAATATTTTAGTGACCGATTTAGAGACTTGTTCAATAAAGACTGAAATTTGGGTCTGAGTAATTTCTTTAAATGAAAATACAATATCATTAAACATGTTAGCGACATACTTAGAGACCAAAATTCGGTCTCTGAATATAAATTTTAAATTTAAGGGTTAAATATGTTTTTGGTCCCTATAAAATTGGGAACTTCTAAGTTTAGTCCTTACTTAGTTTAAATATCTTTTTTAATCCCTACAAAAAAATTTACTTATAATTTTAGTCCCTGCTAAAACAAAGTTTGTTTAATTATCCTTAAACTCTTAAATTTTTTAACGATTTTTTTGAGACAAGTTTAGAACACTATGAAAGGTTCATTTATTAAAATCTAAATTTTTTTAACATGAAATAAATTAAATATGATTTTTTTAAAACGACAAAAGTTCAAGATAAAAGTAACAAAAATATGGACGTAGAAATCAAATTTTTGCGATAATTTTTTGCAGAGGAACTTTTAATAATGTTCTTAACACGTCTGTAAAAAATTGTTGAAAAACTTAAGAGTATAAGCATAAATTAAACAAATTTGGATTGAGTAAGGACTAATATTGAGTATAGAAATTTTTTATAGGGACTAAAAAAACTGTAAAAATTAAGTAAGGACTAAACTTAAAAGGTCCCAATTTTATAGGGACTAAAAACATATTTAACCCTAAATTTAATAAAAACGCGTACGTTATCTATGGTCATCGATACACGACTCCCCGCTTCTCTCTCTCTCTCTCACTCTCTCACTCACTCTCTCTCTCTCTCTCTCTCTCTCTCTCTCTCTCTCTCTCTCTCTCTCCTCAAACGCAAGATGCTCCTTCTCCTCCAAACCCTAGATCCGTTGTCACCTTCCTCAGCTCTCTTTTGCCGCCGGTAACTAATCAGAAGAAAGAACATCGTTTTCATACTCCTTTCAATGAGATCTTCTATCTTAACCAAATAGATTTTCAAAAGGAACAACCTTGGTCTGACCTCTTCCTTCCTTCGTCGCGGTAATGTCTCTTTCCGTTCGTTTTCCTCCTTTCATTTTCATGTTTTTTCGTCCCTATTCAAGTTACTCTTCATTTTCCCTATTTTTTTTCATTCCAGCATTATTTTAAGGAACACCGGCTGGATCTCCACTAGCTTTCATGCATGGTCCCCATCTACCATGGGTCAGTCTTATATTTTCTTAAAACCCTAACTCGTTTTACTATCATTTTTCTATATTTATGATGAATATTTTTTGTGATCGTTGCCAGATTTATTGTACGCAATTGATGTTTTCTTGTTGTTTTTTTTGAAGGATGATGTTTTCTAGTTTTTCACTCTTCTTTCAAATTTCTTTTCTGGGTTTCAGGGGCATCCCTTTGAAAATCAAGTTAGCTCTTAAAAAAAACAGAGATCCACTACTGCACAAATGACATTTTGCAACATTCAGTGCAGTTCATGGTTTGCATAATGGTAATTTTCGTTCTACTTTATGATATACATACATCTTGAATTATATGTGATATAGTGTTTTGGACCTTTGGTAGCTAAGGGTTTTATTTTGACCTTGTTATAAGTTATTATGAGTTTATAACTTACTTTGATATTGTACACATGAATTATTATGAGTTTATAAGTTACTTCAACACTAAAAGCTTTTGAGTATACACTAAAAGTTTATGCAAAATTCATCTTTCTAAGTTTTTGCATTTTGTTCCCTTTGTTGATTTTATTTGTTATGCTCCTAGTAGTTTATGGACTTTTTCTGGTTTATGTTATTTGATCATGCTGTTGGGATAAAAAAATGTGTTAGACGTTTAGGGATTGTAGGTAAAACTATTTTAGTATCATGTTATTTTTTTTTATCTCTTTGTTGAAGAAAGTTTTTATTCCTCATGGGTTTTAATTGCACATTTCTGGTGCACTTTTTGTGTGGAAGGTGTGATAGTCTCTTTTGTACGGTGAATTCAGTATAAGATTTTTCTGTAGAACTGTTTGTCTCTTTTGTGGACACTTTCTTACTGTTATGTTTCAATTTTCTATGGTCACATTACATGGTGCCATGAAAGAGCAGTAATGTAATATATGGCAAGGTGTAAAGCTGGTATATATGTAGTATAATCCAGCTTCAGTTTTATGAGTTATGTGATTAGTATATGTAGTATACTAATAAATTCTCATTCTTGATTTCTAGATGGAAAAGGTAGTGCATTTGAACACTCAAGCATCAGGGTGCTACAGTTTCTTCAGTTGGATGCTTGTACCAAATTGTGTAAGTATTTTACTGAACTCTTGTATCGTTCCCCTAATCTAAAATAGTTTTTTTTTCATTAAAGTAATGTATGGAGAAAGTGAGTGTATGTACTGTAACCAAGCAAAAAAAGTGAGTGTATGTCCAAGTTATTTTCTTAATCAAGAATTCATTGGTTTTGTTGGATTATGGTGAAGATAAAACTATGTGGTTACTTAGCTTCTTTACTAGCTCCTTTTTTTGGATCAACTCATTGATTAGATTGACATGTTTCTTAAATAGTTGTAGATATACCAGATGTAAAATAGTGAAGATGATGGGTGCTAAGTGGAGTGAAAATATGTAGGAGGCAACTAATTTATAAATTTAATACTATTTTCAGTGTACTGCTCCAGTTTATTTGTGTTAGTTAACCAACACCTTTTTTTTTGTTAATTTTCATTGAACATGTGTATGTGTGATTTATTTTTTATTTGTTTTGGGCTTAAGATACATAGCAATAGCTAATTATTTCTTACATGTTTCCAATGTTTTCTGTGTCTACCTGGTTGTGTTCACATGTTTTTTTCTTCAGTAAATGATTCGGTGTCTATATTTAAAATGTATGTATTGTATCCTTACCATGCAATTGTTCTCCTTTATGTGCAGGAAGTATGTAAATGAGATGTGGGCATGTTTGGGTTACTTAGCCAAGTGTAGAATGGAGTTGAGACGAACGTGGACAAAGCATCAGCTAAGCAAGATTAACGTAGACAATGTTGGTTAAAATGAAGGTGACAAGGTGAAGATTGGTGCTTAATGAAGATAGGCTTCATTATACTCTAGTGGTGTAGAGCATTTTTACTCATTGGTCTGTTGGTGGTGCTTGCCTCGCCTTAAAGCCTTCATTTCTATGTTTATTTAATAAAATTTGTTTTCCTTTTCCAAACAAGAAAATGATATTGAGTTGCAAAAAGGAGTAATATTAGTGAGACTTGGTTTGTAGGGGGAATCATAAATTCCTAGTTGTGAAAGGACTCCCGTTGTGAAAGGTCATACTAAAAAGATGTTTGCTGATCGTGACTATGAAAGGACTCCAATTCTCAAGCTTACCTCTGATACCACTGTAGTGACTGTCCAGAATTGGGCAGAAAGGGGTTATTCAGTTGTGAATGCTCACTGTAAGGATCGAATCAAACTGTTATTTGATGTTGTAGGCAATTTGACAAACATGGAGTATGTTGTGCAGTATATATGTGCTTAGTTTATATTCTATATTTTATTGATATTCAAATCATGAATTATTTCAGGAGTTTTATTTAAGACACAAGGATGGCAGTGCAATCAGTTCAGAACAAGAGCGGCAACATGTAATTTAGTGTTTAAAAGCTTATGTGGAGAGAAGGGCAATTGAGGTATATGCTTGATAAATCACTTGTGTATTATGAGGTCTTCTTATAAGACTGATTAATGGCTGATTGCTTATGGAGTGTTAAAGACTGATTAATTGTTAATCGGTATAGGGACTTCTAGTAGAAATGATGAGAACCTTCCGAGAGGGGAATTATAATATTAGTGAGACTTGCTTTGAAGGGGGAATCATAAATTCCTAGCCTTGTATTTCTTCCTGTCATGAAATCTTGTATAACATTCAATATAGCCTTTTTGTAAAGCTATGGTGGTGGTCTAATTCTATCTCTTCAAACTTATTGTATTTGTGTTTTTGCTATCTTATGCTTAAAAAAAATATGTATTGAATTTATTGTGTGACTGTAATTTTGTGTAAAATATGATTTATATTTTTTTTAGTATGAAATATGATTTAGAGACCGAATTAGTGACCAAGTTGTTTTAACTACTTCATAAAATCAGTCACCAAATAAGTCTCAAAAGTCGGTCACCAAATCAGTTTCTACAAATCGGTCGTTAAATACGTCTCTAAATTCAGTTGTTAACTCGGTCTCTACATGATTAGTCACTGAATCAGTCGCTACACATTAGCGACCAGCGTTTTAGTGACCTATTTTAGTTGGTCTCCAAAACAGTCGCTAATTCAGTTAGTGACCGATTTTCTTCATTTAGTGACCAATTTTTCGGTCTCTAAAACCAGTTTTTCTTGTAGTATTAGGGGACCAATATGAAACCTGAAAAATATTTAAGGGACCAAAAGTGTAATTAACCCTTAAATCTACTGGATAAGTATTCATGGTTCTGTGGTGTGATTTCCAAATGTACCAAACACACCAATTTATAGAAGTTTTTGTGCGTCGTGTACCGCATAAACTATCGATGCAATGTAGACCACAAAAAAATCATGTAGTTGACTGCAAGTCTAGCTGGTTCTAGACTCATTTAACATGTGTTTTTCAGCCTCAATTGATTGGTCGGCATGATTGACCAAGTTTTTGAGTCTCCCTTGACCGTTGTTACAGTTTATGTATGCATTTCCCGTATAAATATCCACTCATTCTTCACAGATTCTCATTCCAACTCACATTCTCTCATTTTCTTTCATACATTTCTTATGCGTAGTTTATGATGTCAATGTTCCATAGTTGGTCTTTGATACAAAGGTTCTTGTTGTCTTGTAGGGATATTATAAATGGTCAAAGGGTGATGGTCCAATATGCAAATTCGCAACACATATCAGCCTGAATCTGCGATCTATCTTATTTTGGGGTTGCTCATCAGAGTCTCCTTCTCCCACTTGAAGAGGGATGAAAAGCATTTCCCTTCATCCCCCCTCCTCTTCTTGTGCTGCAGATTTAGCATGAGGTATCTAATATTTTGTTGTAATAAGTGTTATATTATTGTAAATTTATTATGAACTATTGATCAAATAATAAAATATGTTCAACTCTTAATGATTTGAATCATGTCTCTTTAAATTTATGTCACTGTTTTGAAGAAAAAAAAACAAGTTAAACACGAATTGGATTTTATAATCCGAAATACACCTAAATGAAGTTCGGATTATTTTATCTAAACATGAGTATTTTGTAAATTTTGGAGGGCACGTGAGAAGTAAAGAAGGTGTGAAAAGAAACAACCTTAATTTAATGAGGGAAACAACAATGAGACTAGGCCCAAATATTGTTACTCTACATTGCTAGAATAACCTGATTGATTACCATCCACGTTGTTTCATTTTATCAATAACAACATAGTCACTAATATATTGGCTATCATGGTGAAAATATATACTCCTCTGTGTCAACTGAACATCACATTAGAGTTGCACACATTTTTTTTTTAAAGAAATGATTAGTTTAATTGATTTTATTGATAAATTTAAATTATTACTCCATCCAAGTTATAATCCATTTTGACTATTTGACACAAGTGAAAAAATGCAATTAATCTTGCATGTGAAGGAAAAATTAGGAGTCATTTTACAAAATTCAACTGATATATGGTATGAAAAAGAAAAATTAAAGAATTGAAAGAATATAGCATAATAAATAGTTAAGAGTATAATAGAAAAAATAACAATAATATTTCATTGATATTATAAAACGCTTTATAATTTGGGAAGAGAGAGTATTCTTTAGAGATAAGATAACTAAACACAAAAATATAAACACAAATATGACATCAATGGCATATTTGAAATTCCAACTGAATATTAGGGGCATTTTTTTTAATTGATTGTTCTCTTCTCTCTCTCTCTGAACATCCAACAGGCACCGCCGTCCTTCTACCACCCTCCCACCATCGCCTCTCACCACCGGACCCTCCGTCCACATAACCACCGTCATCATCATCAGTCACCACCACCCTTCTCGCCACTGTCGTTGTCGATGTACAATCCGTTTTATAAAGCGACTTACAATTTAGTTATGTACCGGTGCTACTGCTCTCTAGGCAAACTTTGTATAACATTTAAATTTATTTTAATAAATTAATATGAAAATATGATATGACATTTAATGAATGAATGATAGGTACATATCCAACTAAACTCAATGAGTATCATTTTGCTCACCATTAAATGTTATATTGATGGTATTCTAAAGTGATAATTATTTTGAGACATAGAGAAAAAAAAAATGTAAATGTTACTATTATTATAAGATGGAGGGATTTAAAAAAAATAAAAATATATGGCATTGGATTAGGATATTTTAATGCTCTGGTGCAACAACAGAGCGAGGCATGCATGGATCCAACGGTGCTGATTTTTGTGTCCTTTGTAGTGTAGGCAATGCACATGCCCTTGTCTTTTATCTTGCCTACTTGAAAATTTTGAACGACCAAATGTTTGGAGAATATATCAGTTGCTCCTTTCGTTTAATTTAAATTTTTAGCTGAATGAATGTAGTAATACATACTTTTTTTTTTTTTTTGTGGAAAGATAACATATACACACATTGGAGTTAAAATTAACCAATGTCAAAATTTGAACACCACCACATTGCACCATACACGAGTATGGTTCTCATTCCTCCAGGTCTCCTTTTATCATTCTCTGCTCTTCACGTTACATCAAACAGAGACCGTTCATGATTGGAAGAAATTGACAAACATAACATGATTTATTTTCAAAATACTCATAACATCATGATTGAAATAATGTATGATATTTGTCTAATCAAACATACGTCATGTGTATATGTTTGTTAAATTCCTACCACTAAATCAATCTTTCCATAAAATTGCCTTTCCTTTCCCTTTTAATATTATTTCAAATTAATAATGGACCGTAGATCTTACCATTTAGGTCTTTAGGTCCTACAAACAAGGGCTTGAACCCTTAGAGTCAGGCTGAGCGCCCTCCAGAAGGGCACAAGGCCCACCTGACAGCCATATATAACCTTAGGGAACTTTCCTAAAAAAAGATCCTCTGGGGGCGCCCTCAGCAGCCTATGCGGGCGTCCTAGTCATAGTTTTGGCCCTATACGATTTGGGCCCAAAACCATGATTGGATAGGCCCAAACTGAGGCTACAAATAGTAACCTTGGGATCATTCCCACGGCATGACCTAAACTGACTCTGAAACCCTAATTTTCCTAGATTGTACTCACAGCCAGTACAGTTGGCGCCCACCGTGGGGCTACGGTAAAACTGACCTAGCCACCATCACTGAAACAAGAGTAGTCGATTCGCGGCCTCCGAACATTACCAGAACGCCGTGAATCCACCGTATCTTTCAGAACAACCCGAAAACCTCCGAATCCGCCGCAATTCAACCCTAAATCCATCCTTTTCCCGATAAACCCTGATTCTAATCAAACGTTCAACCCGTTTTATGTTCGAAGAACCGATCCAAACCCTGAGATTCGCGAGCCCAATCGTTAATCTCCAATCGCCAACCTCTATACCGACTCAAACAACCGTCATCGCCACCACTGATGACGGACCCGGCGGCCTTGGAAGTTCTACAACAACAGATTCAGCAGCTTCGCGACCACAACGATGCCCTGCGACCGACAATGGAGACAATCCAGCAACAACACGCTGAAGGGAACGAATCCCAACAAGACGAATCAATAGATCCAGATCCGCAACCACTTTCCGCCGAAGTATGGAACGCGCCAGTCCCAGAAAACTTCAAGCCACCCTCTCTTTCACCTTTCGATGGAAAGAGCGACCCGGTGGAACATGTGACAGCTTTCAACACTCAAATAGCCATCATCGGCGCCGCTGACTCGCTCAAGTGCAAGTTGTTGGCAAGAACACTCAAAGACGCCGCCCTCAGATGGTATATGAACCTACCCCATTTTTCCATCATCAGCTACCCATACATGACACGCAAATTGACGCACCAGTTTTAAGCAAGTCGCCACCGCAAAGTATCATCCACCAGCCTCATCAACGTCCGTCAAGGATCGAATGAGTAACAGTGCCAAAACCATCAGAGTTAAATATTTAGTGGTCAACTCGCCTTGTTCTTACAACATCATAATAGGCCGCCCAGCTTTCAACCTAAACAATAGTGGAAGACAGATATGCTCAACGTCAACCCCGCCGAAGTGTGTCATCGCCTAGCTGTAGATCCAGGATTCAAGCCGGTCAACATGCCAACCTGGCGTCATGGTAGTTTCACAAAGAAAGCTAGTGAGACATGCCCACCGCATGGAGCGAACTCAATTCAAGAACTACACAAACTCGCCCACGTCCCAGACTTTGCAACCAACAGAGAGACACTCGCCATGACAATCCGAAGGGCGATCTCAGAAGCTCGTGAAGCCGTCACACTGGTTATCTTGTTTTAGTTTCATGTACCTTTTATTTAATGTAAAAAGCAGGGAGCACTCTTTTCCCCCGCAGTAGCGGAGGTTTTTAATGAGGCACCCCGCTTTCTTATTAAATTATATCTATATCATCTATTCTGTATTGCAGACAACGCCC
Source organism: Medicago ruthenica (assembly GCA_018208015.1). Classification (NCBI taxonomy): domain Eukaryota; kingdom Viridiplantae; phylum Streptophyta; class Magnoliopsida; order Fabales; family Fabaceae; genus Medicago; species Medicago ruthenica. The sequence goes on from CM031375.1 coordinate 97,112,099, forward strand.
GCAACATATCAACGCCAAGAAAAAGAGATCGCCAACCCCCAGCGAGGGTTGTCACCTAATTCCTTAACCCTAAAAAGGGCTCTAAGACTTCGTGTGCTAAAAAGAGATCGCCAAACCCCAGCAAGGGTTGCCACCTAATTTCTTAACCCTAAAAAGGGCTCTAAGACGTCGTGTGCTAAAAAGAGATCGCCACTTAACCCCAGCGAGGGTTGCCACCTAATTCCTTAACCCCAAAGAAGGCTTTAAGACGTCGCGAAAATAGAAGGGTCCACACAAAAAGGTGCCCCAACAAAACAATAACGTTGAGAATAAAACGGTTTGACAATTTTTAACAAGTCGCGAAATAAGCACAAGTAATGTTCATCGCCCAGGAGGCATTTTTAGCATCGCCATTAAAAAAGAAGAAATTTGAAGCTAAATAATAGAAGAACGACTAAACAACAAAAGCGAATAATGCATCATTATGAATTTAAAGAGTTCACTAAGTTCAGAGCAAAATTAAAAATTACAACAGAAAGATTATGGTTCGTCCACTAGGGCGCCATCTAGAACAACCGTAAAAGAATCTAGAGAGGAGAGATCGATGTCGGGATGTAGAAAGGTGACCTGTTCTTTGGCACGGTCAAACTCATTTTCAAAAGACATAACCAGCTCGCCCTTGGCTTCTGAGATTTCAACCTTCAGCGCCATCTCCCTCTCAACGCCAGAGGCAACCTCGTCCTTCAGCTGCGTAATCACCGTGTCCTTCCCAGCCAATTCAGCGTCATGTTCGATCTTCAGATCATTGATGCGCTCATTACATTCAAGCTTCATTGCCTCTTTGGCTCCTTTAATCTCTTTCTCACTAGGGCGCGCCCTAAATCTAGATCCCAAAGAGGATCACTCCCCATGGTGGGCTAGTTATGGATTGGCGATCTAAGCCACTCAATAAGGTCACCTTTTTACACAGTTTAAATCACTTCGCCTCGTCCCAAAGCTCGTGCTTGTTGGGTTATGGATACTCTTGTTGGGCTAGCACCCACCAAGGCCCCAAGACAAAAACATGGAGCTAGCACCCATATTGGGCTAGCACCCACAAAAAGCACCCATGTTGGGCTAACACCCACAAAACTTCTAATATTTCATACACCCCGTAATTCAAAATTTTTCACATAGTTTCACAACCAGTTAGTCTCACTTGCTGGGCAAGAAGTCATAGACAAATTCCTCGGCAACAGTTTAATCACTTCGCCTTGTTCCAAAGTTCGTGCTTGTTGGGTTGTGGACTGTAGATCTTACAATTTAGGCCTTTAGGCCCTACAAACAAGGACTTGAACCCTTAGAGTCAGGCTGAGCACCCTCCAGAAGGGCACAAGGCCCACCTGACAGCCATATATAACCTTAGGGAACTTTCCTAAAAAGAGATCCTCTGGGGGCGCCCTCAGCAGCCTATGAGGGTGTCCTAGTCATAGTTTTAGCCCTATACGATTTGGGCCCAAAACCATGATCGGATAGGCCCATACCGAGGCTACAAATAGTAACCTTGGGATCATTCCCAGGACATAACCTAAACAGACTCTGAAACCCTAGTTTTCCTAAATTGTACTCACAGCCAGTACAAATAAAATAAAATAAAATTGCACATGCCTTCGGTATATGTTTCAAAAGGAAAAATAATCAAAATGTATGGAACAAAATAAAAAATGCCACTAGATATGTATTCTCTGATGCCACCATTAGCCGCGTGGTCTTCTCTTTAGCATAAGCTTTCAATCATCATGTTTCCTTCATTTATATAATTATACGTATGCAATAATTTTGCTTATTTTTTTTATACAAAAAAAAATTTACAACAATTGATTATTTTTTCCTATATATATCATAAGCTAGCTAGTGTAACAATCCTGCCACAATCATTCTTTCTTAATTATATACGCTATCTAGTTGAAGCTCAACTTGGATGTTGAAATAGCTATTCTTCCTCTCTATAATGCAATGTAATCCTTTATGCACGCAAAACATCTTCTGTCTTCAATTCAACCACTTTGACATTCATCAAGAATGTAATTAATAGTATAGTATACTGACGTTTGTTTGAAATTATTGTATTTCAGTGCAGCTTTGATATAACAATGCTGCTTGGGTCTTCTCTGCAAATTCCGTAAAGAATATCAAGAATCTGAAAATTTCACAAGTTCTTAATTAATCAGGTATCTAAATTAACCAGCTAGCATATATAGGAGTATTTGGTATATATTGATTCAACTTGTCCTTATAATAAAACTTTAATTAATTCAGATGTCAATTTATCATTCATGTAACTACATGTTTTATATGATTTAATACAATTTTAATTTGTATAAATGTGTTGAGTATGTCTCATCATAGTTTATTGATTAATGGGCAGGTTGTTCCATTGGGGGTGCGTGTGACAAAACCCCCTGTAATACGGTTAAAGATAATCTTATAAATTGGATGGTATGATATTTAAACATAAGTTGTATTTTTTAAAGGGATAATAATCACTTTGGTCCCTGAATGTATACTGAGTAGTCACAATAGTCCCTCAATGTATAAGTTTTTTAAAATAGTCCCTAATTGTGCAATTCGTTAATCACAATAGTCCCTCAATGTATTAAAATTTCAAAATAGTCATTGATTGTGCATTTTGTTAGTCAAAATAGTTTTTATCGCTAAAATAATCCTTCAATACTCACAATAATTATTTTCATATATGAACTGAAATGAAAATAAATAAGTACTTATAATGACTGATATGACAATAAGTAAGTATATTGAATGATTAATATGACAATATTAACTAAATATTTTACCATTAGAGACTATTTTGACTAACAAAGTACACAATCATAGACTATTTTAAAATTTCGATACATTGAATGACTATTGTGCCTACTCGTTACACATTCAGGGACCAAAATAACTATTACCCATTTTATTAATAGAAAGATATTACAATCGCTTTACAGCTGAAGGCACATGCACAATTGATCGAACTATGTGATAGATTATTTTTTTTTTGAAAAATTTCAAAGGCAAATGTAGTTTCAGTTCTAAGTTGAGTTATATTTTTACTTTTTTGAGTTAAATACCTCTCTACTGAAATAAACAAATATGAATAAGTTAAAACAAATTAAATTAAATATAATAAAAAATAATCCAAGTTTGAAAAAACAATCCATTTTGACATACAAGACGAACTTACAAATGTTGTGCGAGCCGCCGATTAACTATTGAGAAAACTATATTGACAATACTTATAATTTTCCCTCACATGTAAATCGAACTACCTTTGTCGAAACCACAATATTAAAAAAAAATTGTTTTTATCGAAAAAATATATTAAAAATAATTTTTATTTTCTTAAAAAATGAAATGATTTAAATATTATAAATTTATTTAATAATAGTGATTGCAAGTGATAGTTGTCGGAGGTGGTGACAGATGTTAGTCAGAGTGGTGGCCGGTGAGGCGGCAAAAGATTGTTGTTGTTCTTAAGGGTTGTGGTATGGGGTGGAGGTCGGACTAGTGGCACAAGGTGATTGGAGCGATATTAATAGGTGATCAGAGTGGTGGTTGATAATGGCTGGAGTAGTGGTCAACGATGGTCAGAATGGTAGTCAGTAGCCGCTAGTGGTTGTGACATGTTATATAATTAAAATAAAATAAAATTCGCAAAAACATATTTTACGGTTTTGAAATTGAAGTGAACACTATTTTAAAATTTAATAAAAAAATTATTCTAACATTATTTTACCCGAACGTGTATTTTTAAAACAAATAGACATATCTCTTACTTTTTTTTTTATATATATGTCATTTTACTTTTAAACCCGATTGTTGTTTAACACAATCAAATCCAAGTATAAAAATACTTTAAGGATCTAGACACTTCGAAGTAGCCACAAATTTAACATGTTATCGAAAAATCTAAATTTCTCTTCATTGATCATAAACGCAAACAAAGACATGTTTGTTTGTTACCGTGCTATGTCCAAGTTTCTTTGTAACTTTTGCATATAGCTATGTGGATACGGAGATAGACGCAATTTTCTTAGTCCTAGTCCTAGATATATACGTACATTGCAGATATTGCTAGCCAGCACAGACACATTTATCATTAAATACAACTATTTTCTTTGCAAGTTAATTAGTGACTATATATGGTTTAGATTATTAGATCATCAAATTATTTAGGAGGGGTGGCTTTTTTTAATTGGAAACATCTATATCTATGTTATTTTTATTAATTATAAAGTTTAATATATATATATATATATATATATTTGTAGGAAAATGTATAATTAATAAAGTGAAAATCAATCAAGTTGTCTCAACAAAAAGACATGTAATCTACCTTTGTCTCCAAGGTCTAAAACGTTTTCATCAAAGATGAAATAAACAGAAAAAACAAAAGAAACAAAAAATTGATTGTCCATATCTGTTTTTCATTTCTGTTTATATAGTTTCTTCAAAGAAATCAATTCCTTCACTTCTTTTATTTTTCACATTATATACCAGCATGGGATTGATTGATTCGGACCCACCCTTTGAAGAGACATACAAGAACCTATTCAACAAGGACCAAAACATTATTAATGATGAGTTAATGGTGGATAATGAATGTGAGCTTCCAGTGATTGATCTGAGCCGTTTAAATGATGATGAGGTGGCAAGAGAAGAGTGCAAGTCTATGATAGCAAAGGCTTCACAAGAATGGGGTTTTTTTCAAGTTGTAAATCATGGAATTTCAAGTGACATTTTAAAGAGATTGAGGTGTGAGCAGAAGAAGGTGTTCAAGGAACCATTTGATAAGAAAACAAAAGAGGACAAGTTTTTGAACTTCTCTGCTGGTAGTTACCGTTGGGGAACACCAACTGCCACATGCATTAAACAGTTATCTTGGTCAGAAGCATTTCATATTCCTTTCACCGATATTCTAGGATCAAACACTCATCTCAGGTATGTTATCACTACTACTCACTAGCTATCACTTCTATATATTGGGTTGAATTAGATTGGTTTATTTGAACTTATTTATTCTCATAACTCATAAGCACTTGTGTGATTGTTTAGAAGAATTTATGAAAATAGCTTATGACATGTTCATAAGTCATTTTGAGCTTATTTTCATAATTGTCTATTTGTAACCTAAATGGACTAAAAATAAAAGTTGTTTCAACGGCGTAAATATTTTAATAGATAAATCCATGCACGAAAAATAAATGAATGATGTATTTAAAACTTTAAATTAAAGAATATTTGTCGTACTTTGCCAATTCTAATTATATTGTTTTCCTGTTTTGGGAGAGGGAATTATATATATATAGAGAGAGAGAGAGAGAGAGAGAGAGAGTTTAGTTATGCATGTCCTTGTATACAATTTTTGTGCGTTAACCCTCCGGTCGAGAGAATGAGTCATTGTATACAATTTCATTCTCAAGAAATATGTAGATGTTGAATATACTAAAGAAGAAGTAAATATATCTAATGTCTTAAATTTTTTGATAAAAAAGCAGTGTCTCACTTTTGACAATCTTAAAACATTGACTTGCTGTTGGTCCGACGCTTTCCAAAACTCTTTAAGAGTAGAGTCGTTGGATCTTCAGAGAACGTGGGCCCAAATAAAAAAAAAAAAGGATAGGAGAGAAAATCGTGATATAAAATGAGGAAGTGATTTAAGACAGAAACAATGCAATTGGGACACCTATCGAATCCCAGCTTTACTTGGACCATCTTACTTCGGCTCAAGCTTAGACACATTTATGAGTTAGCTTGTCCTTTTGTTTCAACTTTTTCATCACTAGTTCTGCACTTTTCATAAATGAAAATTCATTCTCAAAAACCAATCTCTTTCACCTATACTTTTTTTTTTGTTCTTGGTAAAGCCTAGACTTAAAATAAGTAAAATTGATGTTTTGTCAGAATTAAATCAATTAATGATTGAAGAAAAGCAACGTTATGTATTAACATTCTGTTTTTTTTTTTTTTATGCAACATTCTGCTTATTAATGTTATAAACCAATTAGCTAGCCTGACTAACTTTTATGTATGCATATGTTTGCAGTTCAATAATTGAACAATTTGCTACCACAGTTTCCAACCTTGCACAAATATTTGCTAATATCCTTGCCGAGAAATTGGGTCACCAATCATCTTTCTTTAAGGAGAATTGCTTGCCCAACACATGTTATCTTAGATTGAACAGATATCCTCCATGTCCCATTGATTTTAGGATCCATGGCCTAATGCCACATACAGATAGTGACTTCCTTACCATATTATATCAAGATCAAGTTGGAGGTTTACAATTGGTGAAAGATGGAAAATGGGTCGCTGTTAAACCAAACCCTGATGCACTTATAATTAACATTGGAGACTTATTTCAGGTACTCAAATACTTATATAAATTATTTGACTTAAATTCCGTTTTGAATTTCGTATTTTGATTTTAAGTCCACTATGTTAGTCCGTAGTTTTTTAAATGGTCGACTTTTTCCACACATATTTTGAGATTGAATTTTGATGAGGTGACAAGTGAGTTGTTTATGCAGCAACTCAGTTGATGACGTGAAACTCTCTAGATAAATTCCTAATGATTCATTTCATCAAAATATACATTAATTTCTATCACAAAAGTAATCAAATTTAACGTAAAACACTATTTAGTGGTGAGGTCTACGTTACCCCCATGATAAATACGATGTAATTTACCCTTAATGGAGATCACATGTTGAATGAAGGAGATGACGAAGTTTGAAGTTTTTATAAGGGGTAAATTACCCTCAATTCATTGAGGGGTAACGTAGAAAAAACCTATTTAGATGGATTTTCACTAAATAATTCCTATGTTATCAACTGAGTTGTACCATAAATAATTCAATTGTCAAATCATAAAAAATCAACCTCAAATGCACAACTGGAGAAAATGTTAGATATCTTGAAAACTAATGGATCAAATTGGTGGATTTAGAAATGTTGTGACCAAAATAAAAAATGCGACAAAATCAGGAGACAAATACTACATTTAAGCCTAATTATTTCTAGCTTGGTCTTCTAGTTTTTCTCTCTAAATAATATTAGACTAATATATGTTGTTAATGATGTAATGCATGAAGGCTTGGAGCAATGGAGTGTATAAGAGTGTTGAGCATCGAGTTGTGACAAACCCAAGAGTAGAAAGGTTCTCTGTTGCGTATTTCTTATGCCCTTCAAACGACACCATGATTGAGAGTTGCAAAGAGCCCTCTGTATACCGCAAATTCAGCTTTAAAGAATACAGACAACAAGTTCGTGATGATGTTCAGAAGTTAGGTTCCAAAATAGGCCTACCTAGGTTTATCATAAATTAGGATCCGGCTCATCTACATTCTTTGATGCCGCAGGTTCATGTTGCTAGAACATTGATGATCGTTCGATCAGACAGTTCAGATTCCCGCTCATATTTTAAATCATAAAATTAAAATCTGCATTTTTTGGACGGTCCGATCATGATAAAATATTGATGTCCCGAATGCTTGAATATGAGATCCTCTAACTGGAGGAAATCTGAATTCCATAAACTAAGGAACTATGTAGAGCATATATAGTTAGCATAGCTTATATAGTATTCAAACACTTTTTGGTCATGTTATATGTGAGATCTTGAGAGATCATTATACAGAGAACAACCAAGAGTATTTGTGTCAATGTACCATTTGGTTAGTCGTAAATTAATAGAGAAAATTGTTATGAATTCTGGTTTTAACATGCTTTCTGGATGCTGTCTCATTTGTTTCTATTTTTTTAGCTACAAATTCCTACAATAAAAGGTTCAGTTGCTACTATTTTGTCTTCTTCAAACTTGTTCCTAAATTGTGAGATCCTGAACCTAATAAGTGGGTGGTTTCACTCACTACTTCCTATATCACCCACATATTCATCTGCATTTTGCTTACTGCTAATGAGAGTGAAGTATATCAGCAACATTGTTCCCATGCTTGACCTGTTTGAGAATCAAATAAATTAACCAAAAATGGAAAATAGAAGCCAGAGTAATTAACGCAACAATAAATAAAATGTATATATTAGGTTAATCTTACAAGGTGGCAAAGAAAATGAGAACCCTTTTAGGATCAACTGTCCATGAAGAAGATCGTATGAAACTATTTCTGCGAGTTAATCTGCTTTCACCGGTGGTGGCGGTGGTGGTGCCATTGATGTTAATCTGTTGATGATTGTGTGAGTTGATGGAATGATCTGTGAATCCCGCTGCCATTGCCGTTGGCGTACATGACCCTGCCATAGTATCTACAACGCTTCAATGATACACACATACTCCTCCGTCTAATTTAGCCTATGTTTCGAAAACTACTAGAAAGCTTTGATCACATTAAATTTGTATTGCAATGTGAGAAAAATGGAACAAACGCGTATCCAAACCCAAAATTAGGCAACATACATGGATCTTTTTGCTTATATAAAATTTTTTTTAGTGTATACCACACTTATATCAAACTAGGTTAAAGTGAGACCTTAAAATCAAAGGATACCCACCTTGTCCTTGCATATATACAGGTTGGTAATGAAAAGTTTAATTAAAGCACCATTTATGGACATAAACTAAGACCTGGAAGCTACATTTTAGTGTATGTTTGGTTTCAATTTTTTATAAGGCGAAATTGATTTGAAACACGTAATCAAATTTAATTTTGTTGTAATCAAATTTAAACATAAATAAATCATTTCACATACAACTTGTTACATTCTCTTTTTAATAGTCAACTTGTTTAAAATAAGTTTTTGTCATTGCAGAACCAAAAACACACTTGTGGTCTCTATTTAACCAAAAATCAATTATGAACTTTTATTGAAGGATAAAAGTAATTTGGGTCCATTAAGTTTGAATGAAATTTTGTTTTTGCAAGGGAAATGGTACCTAGTGGTGAGCATAGAGCAGAGATGGCATCCTTATTAATATCATGAACTTGAAGCATTGAAAGGCCATTCACTTTCCTGTCGACCCCACGCTGAGATCCTTTCCTGGAAAGGCTCCTCTGCAACCCTTTCTGGTCAGAATACTATTGATATATTAACATAATGACATTAAAAATTTACTATTAATTAAAGGTTCTTAGAGAGTGCCCGAGAGCACTCGTTAACATTTTCCTTATATTATAACCAAACTAATAAACGAAGAAGACAACAGGTAGTTGGCCCATTTTGCATGCAAATTTTGAGTTAAATAAAAGTAGGAGGGGAAGGATTAGATTATCATTATCCATCCTCTTCTTTTTCAATATTCTGTTGCATGAATGTGGTAAGTTATTCACAGTCTTTCATTTTTTATGGAAATTATTCACGGTCTTTTAAAGTGAAGGTTTCATTGTGGTTTTTCGTAACGATAGAATCATTTCAAACACCAGAAACGAAGAGGACGTTATTCTAGAGCCTTGTAGGAATGGTGAATGTATGTGTATTATATCATCCATCCATAATTGAAGGGTCTTGCTCTATCAATATCATACTTGATACCAAACACGTCCTAAGCAAAAGAAAAGAGTATCTATTATGGAGTGAATTTTTTTTTGGTTACAATTACGGAGTGTGACTTTGTAAAGCACTCTCTCTGAAGGATCCATGCTTTTTTTAATATATTAGAATATTGAAATGCAATGATAAATAGTTATCAGGGTTGGTCCTAATATTTTTGATGATCTGGACAAAACAATAAAAGTTGTATTCTTTTAATATTTGAATGTCTTTCTTTTTGTAATTTTTGTTGCAAAAGATTCATTCATAATCAAAGTTCTCTAAAAACATTTTTTCAATAGAATTGATCAAAAGGAGTTAAAAAGAAATATATCTATATAATATTAACTATTAAGTAAAAATAATATTTTAGTGCACCTTAAAAAATGGTGCCCTGGGTTGCCGTCCTTCCCACCCACCTTCAGGGTCACCCCTGATCGTTATTGATAGATAATGTAAAGTTACTAGTGGAACATATTTATTGAAATTTTTTGAGATGCTGGAAATGATGGATTGAATGTTTATTGAATACTATCATAAAAAATTATAACTAAAAATGGATTTTTCATTGTGGATGTTCATAGACGACCTAAGAAAGTTTTCCCAAGTCAACCCCATTTATGCTTGTTTGTTGTTATAAGATCTTCACATGAAGGTACCCTTTCCCAATTAGAATGAAATATATCAAACGATATCATGATGAAATTTGATTGGACGACAATATAATACTTGTTTCATAATGTATACTATATAGTTTTGAAGTTTTTTTTCTTAACAATTTTATTTGTTTGTGAAATTAGTATATTTAACTTATAAGGTACTCGTTTTGTAAATAATAAAAATAGGATGAGTAAACCACTATTTTGAGTCATGTAATTGTATGTATTTGGAAATTTGAGACCCCATATTTACGAAATACTAAATTGTTTCATCAAATTTACTAACATAAGCCAAAATGCTCTCTCCATCAAATAGTTATAATAGGTACCGGTATCCATCCAAATTAATGTCATATCACATTAAACCCTATAAATGTAGGTTTAATACCGAATATAAACTTAAATTTTTATGGTAGACTCCTCATTAGTGTTAATTGGTTTTAAGATTCTGAAAGGCAGGAAGGGAGGTAATGATCAAGGCGGTTCTACAAGCTATTCCGTCCTATATTATGAGCATTTTTCGGCTACCAGACACTCTTTTGGATGAAATTGAAAAAATGATGAATGCCTTCTGGTGGGGTCATGGGGGAACAAGAAACAGAGGTCTTCACTGGTTATCTTGGGAGAAGCTAACTGTCCACAAAAGTCATGGAGGTATGAGTTTCAAAGACTTGGCATCATTTAATGTCGCAATGCTTGGAAAACAGGGGTGGAAATTCCAAACTGAAGGTGACAACTTAGTCTCAAAGATATTCAAAGCTAGGTACTACCCGCATAACACCTATCTGGACTCAAAATTGGGACATAACCCAAGCTTTGTATGGCGCAGCATCTTCAGTGCCAAAGTGGTTGTTCGGCAAGGTGCCCGCTGGAAAATTGGTACAGGACATAGCATCCCTATTGTTGGCGAACCCTGGATAAGGACAGGTACAAATATTCCTCCTGTGGGACCCAATATGTTGGCACTTAGTCAGTACTCTGTTGGAGATCTGATTGACCAAAACACTAAAACTTGGAATGTCCAGTTAGTTCAAAACCTTTTTCCCATCGAACGAGCTCAAAGCATCTTGAATACTCCCTTGTATCCTCAGGTCGAAGCAGATAGACTGGTTTGGAAGGCTGAACAGAATGGTTGTTATTCCGTCAAAAGTGCGTATCGCATCTGCATTGAAGAGGTTATTAACAATGAGCACCCGAGGAAACCAGGGCACTGGAGTGGAATTTGGAAGTTGAAAGTACCTCCAAAGGTCAAGAACCTAGTCTGGAGAATTTGTAGAGACTGTTTTCCCACGAGAGTCAAGCTCAAGAATAGAGGTGTCAATTGTCCGACAGCCTGTGTAACATGCAACGACCCCCATGAGGATAGTTACCATATATTCTTCCATTGTAACTCATCCATAGACGTATGGAGGTCAGCTAATGTTTGGCATCTTATTTCGCCGCTTCTGAATCTCTTTGATAATGCGCCAGACATCATTTTTAATCTCTTGCAACGAGTCTCAACTGCCCAAGCCGAATTCATGGTTACCATTTTGTGGAGCATCTGGAAGGCCAGAAATCTCAAACTATGGCAGCAACTGTCAGACTCGACTGTCACTATTCTCGAAAGAGCTAAGCATCTGCTGGAAGGCTGGAGGACTTCCAATCGCAAGCTAGACATATCAAGATATGCTCCCACAGCTGCAGCTACAGGCTCTAATCAGCTCACTGCCCAGAATGTGGAGAACAGGGAAAGGGACACCAGATGGATGAAACCGAGGAACGGAAGGTTTAAATGTAATGTTGATGCATCTTTTTCTACCTCTGCAAACAAGATAGGCATAGGCATGTGTATTCGTGACTCAGAAGGACATCATATCCACTCCAAGACCATGTGGTTCACTCCTTTATGCTCCGTTGATATCGGCGAAGCGTTAGGACTGTATCATGCTATTCGATGGATCCACGAACTTCAGCTCACTAATGTTGATTTTGAGGTTGATTCGAAAAAAGTAGCTGATTACTTTAATAGTGGCCGTGGAGATCTCACCGAATTTGGCTTTATTATGGAGACTAGTATTCACTTCTGTAATTCTTACTTAACAAACTCTCATGTTGAGTTTATTAGGAGGCAAGCAAATGCGGTGGTTGCCCACGAGTTAGCTAAGGCAGCCACATATAGTTCTAGCTTCCGTGTCTTTGATGATATTCCAGCATGTATTACCACTTTAATTTCTAATGAAATGATATAAGCTCTCGTTTTCTTCAAAAAAAGATTCTGAAGATAAAATCCAATACGCTTAAAAATTTAAGTCTTTAACTAGCTAGCATCAATTTTATGTTTAGGGTTCTTGTGACATGACATCTTTGCAGACAAGCCACAATGTCATTTAATGTGACACATCGTCATCTTTAATGGATAGATCACCTCTAATAGAGAGGAATACACATTAAAGAATTTGGTGAAGTAATTTAATACTTCATTTATTTGAGGTTCCAAATTCCACGCACTTACAATTTCAAGATTATAAACGGTGGTTTAGTAAAAAAATTGACACCTCTTAGCCCAAATGTGGAATATTAAGTCTTGTAATAAAATAGTGAAATATTAAAGAAGAAAATAAGTTTTTGTTCAACTATGAAAAAAGAGAGTCACACCGTAATTCTCGGATTAGCATTGGCACTGTTATCTTTGTTGATGCCGGAAGGGAAGGCATCCATGTCAATCACATAACTATCGACTTTCTCGGTTGGATATTGAAATCCATTCATGTCATCTGAAAACGACATTCTCTGGGTTGGTGTGTTCTTCTGCTCCATTTCAAATGCATCTCTACAACCATAATAAGAAGATGACAAATCCTACGACAAAAAATAAATCAAATAATTCACAATCAACACATTGTTATCTGAAAGGTTACAATATAACATAACATTTGTCATGAAGAAAAATAGAACAAGGAAAGCAAAATCTTACCAACTTGGGACTTTCCTCCATATTTCAATGATGAAAAAATAGAGGAGAATGTTGAGGCTTGCGTGCCAGATGAGAAATAACACAAGATTGGACCCTGATTAATCAAAACAACCTATGTTATTGTAGATATAAGATTAAAAGACAAGCAAATAAACAAATATTAAAGTAACTTACAACATATATATATAGTTCGTGAACCAATCGTAAAAAAAAAAAAAACAATAAACACTTTCAGTGGCCAAATCTATCTTCTTTGTATTCAATGGTTGATCTTTTAACTCTCGTAAACTGTTGTTAATTTGTTGAATCAACAAAGGGTTGGATGAAGATATATATGCAATATGATATGAATGTATCAATGACTAATAACAAATTGACATGCAACTACTCTGTGTTTTTAGGCACAACTACTCTTTGTTTTGTCAACGTAGAAATGTAGAATGATTCGTTTTCCTTACAAGAGAGAAACAAACAAAGTCAGAGAGAGGGAGAAAACTGTCATGTTGTGTAAGTTTGTTGAGACTTTTTTTTTTGTTATATAGGTTTCTGTATTTTATTTTATTTTTGGTAGAAGTTTTTTATATTTTATTTGAGATAAAAAAACTGCATATGCAAATTGACTTTTTCACGCATACAATTAATGATTATTATTTGTTATAGGTTTCTAAAATAATACAGGAAGCAAAAGGATTGATTGTTATTTTTAAATTGCAAACAATAATACTATGCGAAAAAAAATTCACTTCTTAAATTTATTGAATAAGTGATGTATGTGGTCGATTGAACGAACTTTGGTAGTTGGACAAACGAGACAGGTTGAACTTCTTAAATTACTTTTTTATTGTTAGATTATCTTATTCTTGTATAAATTTACTTTAGTAATTTTATATAAGAATAAGATAATCTAACAATAAAAATATAAAAAAGGAGCTAATTAAAATATAGGCTTAAATATGTGTATAGTCCCTGCAAATATGGCTCGTTTGAATTTTTGTCCCTGTACTTACTAATCCTTTCAAAATTTCTCTGCAAATACTAATCATTTGATTTTTGGAACTAATCTCATTTGATTACTTATGTGTCACATGATTAGTGATGTAGCGATGATGTGGCAGAATCTGACTGGGAAAGGACATGGATGACTCAGCAAATTACATTTGAAATGACCATTTTGCCTTTAATGAAACTAGGCAAAGGCGAAATGACCATTTACCCCTTCTTTCTTCTTCATTCTCTTCCACCACCACCACCACTAACACCATTGTGTCTTCCATCACCACCGCCAGCACCATCGTGTCTTCCATCAGCACCAACATCATCGATCTCAATGAACCCAACAACAATGAAGTGGTTCATTATAAATAAGACAGACTCTCCCACACCCAAATGTGCAACCATAGCTTCTGCCATTGTTATTGCTTTCTCAAAATCTTCGTCTTATTCTCTGTTTCTCACTCTTGGCCTCACCCATCCCACCAACATCGAAACCCTTAAGGTTAATTTTCTTATTGAATTTTGTTTTGATTTTCTCGTTGTGGGGTGTTAATTTTATGTGATACTGATAGTGCCTTTTATGTGTTTGTGAAAATTCCTGAAACATCTCTTTTTCTGCTACGAATATTGATGTGACAGAATGGAAAGGGGACATACTAGCGGTGGGAGTTATAGAGAAAGATTTAAAAAGAGATGAGAATTCGATTTTGAACAAATTGATTTGAAGTTGGATGGTTTGTTATCTTAAGCTTCTTCTGCAGAGGGCTCACTTCTCCACCACCACCTTCCGCCGCCCACCAATCCGACCCAAACAATTGTTTCACGCAAATTAAACTTTTTAGTGTTATTTCCAGATTTGGGAAAGATATGAATAATGTGGTTGCAGATCTGAGAGGGATAAGATATTTAATGATTTGGATTTTTAATTCTGAGTTTGTGTTGTGTGTTTGAAGATTTGTTGTTGTTGTTTCTGGGCTATGAATGAAAAAAGAACAGGGAAGAGGAAGAAGAGAAGTGTGTGCAGGTTGTGAAGATCTGGGTTTTGGAGAGGGAAGAAGAAGAAGAAAGGGGCAGAATGGTGATTTTGCACCTGACTAATTTCATTAAGGACAGAGTGGTCATTTTGTGTGGATTTTGCTGACTCATCCATGTCCTATCCCAGTCAGATCCTACCACGTCATCGCCATGTCACTAATCATGTGCCACATAAGTAATAAAATGAGATTAGGACCAAAACTCAAATGATTAGTAATTGCAAGGCAAGTTTGGAAAGATTAGTAAGTACACGAACAAAATTTCAACTGAGCCCTATTTGCAGGGACTAAACACATATTTAAGCCTAAAATATATCAATGGATGCTTCAAATAACTGTAGTAATTAATGTAGTTCTAAAATAAAAATTATTATAATGGGATAAATTTCTTTTGTAACTATTAGACATTCTTAAGTATATTTTGATCATTAATAGAGCATAACTAATAACCCGGGACAAAGATCTAATTATTATAAAATCTTAAAAGTTGGAACACTTGTGGTTGTTTCGTGGTTCCTTCCAGTTTGGTTGGTGAGAGAGTTGTTAACCATTTTTTTATGCTCAGTTTTGTTTGTATGTATTGTATGTATGTATGTATGTATGTATGTATGTATGTATGTATGTATCTATGCATGTGGAGTCCGCAATCATTGTTGTTTTCTTTATATGTGAGTTTGTCTTCCTTCACATGAAGCGATCTTTCAGTGTACTTCCGCTCTAATTAACCCCTTTTTATCATATCTAATCCAAATTTGAATCCAGGGAATAGGCATCCAACCTAGCAATATCGGCATTGTCAGTTGAATTGGGCCTTACAGACCATTTGGAATTTAGAAACATTTTCATTCATATCTTATAGCAGATAGGTACAATGCCTAAGCGACGTTTTTGGGATCTGTCAAGTTGTAGTTCTTCTTCTAATAGCAGCAGCAGTAGCAGTAGCAGCATCCAAAGCTATAGATATGATGTGTTTATCAGTTTCAGAGGTTCCGATACACGCAACACTTTTGTTGATCATCTCATTAGAAAAGGTATTTTCACAGCTCAACAAAGGTGATTCTATTCAACACAACTTATACCTGCAATTCGACAGTCACTTTTGAATGAAATGACTACGATTGCTGATTGCCAGTTAAATTTGAAACAAACTGTTTTCTATAATGTTGCTCCGTCTGATGTGCGAAAACAGAAAGGTGTTTGTGAGAATGCATTTGCTTTACACACCGAGCAATCCGAATCTAGGGTTGATTGTTGGAAAAGAGCTTTGACCTATTTGGCTGGATCATCTGGTTGGGATGTCAGGAATCAGTAAGTATAAGCCACAAACCAACATGTAATTTATATCATGAGTTCTTTCAAATGTCCTTTTAATTACAGTTTTGTCGAATAATTTTGCAACTTAATTTCGTCCTGTTTGTAGAAACAACTTAATTTGTAACTTATAGCATAAAAGCATATCATATATAAGTGCTTAATATGAACACTTCCTATAACAAGAAATAAGATAAAGTCAAATTGTTTTGATATAAACTATAAGCTGTTTTCATAAGTTATCCCAGAGAGTTTATGGAAATAAGCTGAAAACAACTTGTGAATATGACATAAGTCGTTCTCACAATTTATCCCAAGTAGTCTAACATGGGCTTAGGCCAGTAGATAAGCTCAAATAAGTCAATCCAGACACGCTCATATACGTTTTTTCCTTATTTTCTTAGGTCATAACTTAGTCATCTAACTTTCCCATTCTCTTTCAGGCGTGAGTTTGAAGAGATTGAAAAAATTGTTTAGGAAGTAATAAATTCACTGGGTCATAAATTCTCAGGCTTTGTTGATGACCTTATTGGTATACAACCACATGTAGAAGCCTTAGAAAGACTTTTGAAGTTAAGGTCAGTAGATGATAGTTTTTGCGTTTTAGGAATACGAGGGATGGGTGGAATAAGGAAGACAACTCTTGTGTCGGTCTTGTATGACAAAATCTCATATCAGTTTCACGCTTGTTGCTTTATTGAGAATGTTAGCAAAATTTATGGAGATGGTGGATGTGTTGTTATGCAGAAACAAATTCTTCATCAAACTATAAGAGAAAAGAATCTAGAGGCATACAGTCCTTCCGAATTATCCCGGATTGTAAGAAATAGACTACACAACATAAAGCTCATTGTAGTTCTTGATAATATTGATCAAATTGAGCAATTATAGGAATTGCATATAAATCCGAAATTGCTTTATGGAGGAAGTAGAATAATCATAATCACTAGAGATGAGCACATTCTTAAAAAGTATGGGGCGGATGTAGTTTATGAGGCTTAATTGATGAGTGATAGTGAAGCTCTTGATCTTCTGCATAGAAAAGCCTTCAAAAGTGATAATTCAAGCAACACTTTTTTAGAGCTGATTCCCCGAGTACTAAAATATGCTCAAGGTCTTCCATTGGCAATTAGAGCAATGGGTTCTTTCTTATGTACCCGAAATGCCACACAATGGAGAGCTACCTTGGATGGAGTGTGGAATAACCCATCATTCGACAAAAGAATTATGAAAGTGCTTCAGATAAGTTTTGAGGGACTAGAGCCAAGAGAGAGAAATATATTTCTACATATCGCATGTTTCTTTAAAGAGGAGAAGGCGGATTATGTAAGGGGAATTCTAGATGCTTTTGGATTGCACCCTGATATTGGAATTTCACTTATTGCTGAAAAATCACTCATAACAGTTAGAAACAATGAAATTCATATGCATGGAATATTGCAAGAGTTGGGGAAGCAAATTGTTCTTGAACAACATCCCAATGAGCCAGAATTCTGGAGTAGGCTGTGGCTTTACCGGGATGTCCGTTGTGTGATGATGACAGAAATGGTAACATATCTTTCCAAATGAATTCTATGATTTTTGCATTTTTTAAAAATTCTATTTACAAAGAATACAATTTATATTTCTAGCAAAAAGGACCTATTTAACATTTAAGTTGCTTATAGTGGTAGGTTTGTGTTTTGATGATGTTTATTAGCTAGATTACTTTGATGATGTTTATATAATGTTAGTTATAGCCTAGAGCATGTTAAAGCTTCCTCTAGTGCATACTCTTATTTGCCATATAGACCAACAAACATTTTCTGGGGGGGTCAATACAGGGAAAAGATATGAATTCAAAGAACACTTACATTTGCCTCGCTATAAGAAGATAGTCAGGTTTCACACCTGAGATTTGCTAGATATGAGGTGTTGTCTTGCTACCCTTGCTAACCTCTTGGGATTGAATATTTTTATGATGTAAAGATGGCATAAATCCAATTACACTAAAATATCACAAAGAAGGCCAAAGCTATCCGTGTCTTGCATGCGAAAATAAATACAAAAAGGAGGGTCATCATAAACATGGATTCCTAGCTCCAAGGAATAGAAGAAGTTGTTCTATCTGCTACTTAGTTACCTTCCCTTGTACATGAGTTATCCCAACCATTCAGTTTTTAGAGTTCAATTCCCAAATCAAATTAACCAAACTAGGCAAAAGATGATGTGAAGGAAATCCAACTTAGATCAACCTAACAACCCATTGAGAATCTGTTTCCAACAAAAGTTTCTGATAACCTCTATGTAAGGCCAACTGAAGAGCTCGAAAGACTCCAAAATTCAGTTTTAAACTATTTGCTCTTTTATTCCCTTTTCTTATATGCTTGTTAATTCTTCAGAAAGCACCAATAGAAGTTAAAGCCATAATTCTAGATCAAAGGGAAGATGGCTTCGAATTCAATAAGTTGAGGGCTGAAGATTTATCAAAGCTCGGGCACATGAAACTGCTCATATTATGCCATACAAATTTTTCAGGAGAGCCAATATTTCTTTCTAATTCTTTATGTTATCTTTCATTGAATGGTTATCCTTTCAATTCTTTGCCATCAAATATTCAGCTACATGACCTGGTCGAGTTGAATATGCCTGACAGCAACATCAAACAACTATGGGAAGGCCTTCACGGTATTTTCTCCTTAGAATAAACAAGTATTTTAGATATAAAGACAAGTAGTACATATTTGAGTCCCATAACCATTCAGTTAGAGATTCGATCTCTGGCTGATGTGTATGGAAGAACATCTTTTTCGGAAAGGGCAACCCCTTAAATGGATATCTCAAAGGATTAGTCTCCACATTTACACTGCTGGAAATTCTTGGTTTACAAAAAAAAACAATTAAACTGTTTTCTTTACATTTGTTTCCCTTATCAATACAAGTAAGCTTACATGACATTATGGTATGGCCGAGTCGACAAGGAAAAAAATGATTGTCGTAATGCAAGTAAGCCTACGTCAAGTTTATTTTTTATCATTACTATTCATTTTGAGAGCATATTAGAGTTGGTGAAATTGACTTCTTAATATAACATACTAACATGTCAATGACTAATTTTCCCATCACACTGACTTCCATTGTTTGAAAAGGATGGACCTGAGCAACTCGAAAAATCTCAGGACAACTCCAAGTTTTGAAGGGATCCAAAATCTTGAGCGAATAGATTTTACAGGATGCATAAACTTGTTGAAGGTGCATCCATCAGTTGGACTTCTTACAGAACTTGTATTCTTGAATTTGCAAAACTGTACCAGTCTGACCTGCCTCGATTTCGGTAGTGTATCAAGAGTATGGTCTCTCAGAGTTCTGCGTCTCTCTAGTTGCATAGGATAGGGAAAGACTCCAGATTTCACAGGAGCATCAAATCTCGAGTATCTTGATATGGAACGGTATAAAAGTTTATCTAAGATCCATGAATCTCTTGGGACTCTTACAAAGGTTAGATTCTTAAGTTTAATAGACTACACAAAGCTGTTTCTAATACCTAACATCTTTGATAATATGACATCTCTTACGACTCTGGATCTATGCGGTTGCGGGAGCTTTAAGACTCTGCCCCCGCCAAGCACCGTCAATTCTCCTTCTCCATTGGAGTCATTGATTTTTCTGGACTTGAGCTTTTGCAATATTTTTGTATTACCTGATTCTATAGGAGAATTAAAGAGTTTAGAAAGGCTAAATCTACAGGGAAATCACTTTACTACACTTCCTTCTACCTTCAAGAGGCTTTCCAATCTAGCATATTTAAACGTGTCACATTGTCACAGACTCGAAAGATTGCCAAAGCTCCCAACCAAGAGTGGTCAATCAGATTCAGTGGGAAGATATTTTAAAACAACATCAAGATCCCGTGATCATAGGTCTGGATTATATATTTATGACTGTCCCAAGTTGACCAAACGCTTGTTCTCTTGTGAGGATCCGAAGGTTCCATTTAAATGGCTAAAAAGACTATTTAAGGTGCATATCTCTCTCTCTCTCTCTCTCTCTTTCTCTTCAGTTTGTCTTTTTTGACTAAAAACAAATGATATCATTCAAATTGATAAAGTCCATCGATACAATGCAAATTCGCTAAAAACAAAAAGGATGAATCTTCAAACAAACTCACAACATCCATGTTAATAGCATGAAACGACAAAATACAAAAGCCTAAACATATGACTATTTTCAAGTCTCCGGAATACTCATGTCTTCGAATCTGCAACGTTGATGACGCCAAAGTCATTGATTGGATCTGTACTGGTTCGAAGCTGATTTGACAATCTGAACCGAACAAATACCTGAACGAAACAAGAAAGACAAAAAACGCCGCACAAAGACGACAGACAAAACAACGTTGCACTAAGACGATGAAATCACGAAAGAAAAAAGCAAAATAGATGTGAAAATCACTTATTTCAATAAAAGGGAAAGAGAAAACGAGTTAGTGGGGTGATTTTAGGTCAAAAATTGACCCTAAATCACCCCTCTTTGGTGGATGAAGAAGAATACACTAGGGTTTTGGTGACGGTTCTCTTCAGTTTGCCTGTTAGTCACTATTTACTTCATATGAAAAGGAAAAAACAATAAGTATTTATAGGTACATTTAGAAAATTGTAGACTTACTTCTAGAACCTTCCTAATTAAAACTTACTTCTAGTTTTTCAAAATTGAAGCATTTCTAGATTTTTACATAGATATTATGAAAACTCTAACTAATTCTAGACTCGTCTATATTTCAAATTATATTTAACAATGTTGCGGCAGTATGTTGGAATATTTTATTATTTAATTATATTCCAATATCATTATGTGGACAAATATCGTAATAATAATTATATTAGTTATTTATCAATTGTGAGCCTTAATTGATTAGTGATCAAATCAAGTAATAAGGCTATTAGATTTCTAATTGGATAATTAATTAAATATTTAATTAGTTGATATGGACTCAATATGAGTGGATGTCTGGATGACCCATTAACGGAATAATAGGAAACTTAATGGTCATCCAATATAAAAGAGGTTATGGTCCCCAATACACTGTACACGGCAAACTCTCTCTTCTTCCCATTCATAAAGGTACCGGTTGAGGAAGAAACAAATCAGCTGTCGTTAACCCTTGCTGTTTGTTCCGCTGCTAACCCTTGTTGTTTGTTTCAGATCACCTCCTCTCTCTTTGTTTATCGTTTGTTGTTGAAAGGGCTGCCATCAAAGCTTCCTTAGTTATTCATAATACCTAATTTTATTATCCTTGATAAATCAAACATGTCGTAGATCCGATCATAATCACGTTCAATGTTTTGTTTGCTTCCGCTATTGATTCATGATTATTGAACATGTTTTATGAAATCAGTTTTATTTAGACCTAAATTTTCCAACAAATGGTATCAGAGCCACCTTCATGTTTGATCTATTGGGATTTTTTGTGATTAACATATACTCCCTCCGTCCCAAAATATAAGCAAAAATTGGTCAACAAAAGTTAATGTATTTGGTTCAAAATTTGTACCAAATACATCAACTTATGTTGACTCATTTTTGCTTATATTTTGGGACGGAGTAGTGCATCATCCATTGGTGTTTAGGGTTTTATTTGTTGTGGCTGATATATGTTTTCGATGGATGTTGTTTTATTCATAGGTGATTTTATGTATATATTTGCCATGGCTATTAAGAGATTTAACATCGTGATACTATAAACCTTGTGTATGTGAAATCATTTTGTTTGGTTTTTGGGTACTCCTTATTTTCGACATGAAAGCTTAAAATTTGATTTGAAGTTTGCTTGATTCGGTTTTATAACATGATTCTGATCATAATTGATTATTTTTATATATAATGTTCTCGCCATGAAAATTTCGGAGTCATGAATCCATCCATATGCAATTATATGTCACGGCAATTCCCTTATATCCATATCGGCGTGAATTTTTGTCAAAATCGTGTCCAGTATCTATGCCATAAGTTAATGGTTTCAATTGGTTTTTTGTTTGAAAATTAGTTTAGAAACATACACGTGCAGTTGAAACATATATGTTTCAGTTGATGAAACTTTGCCTATTTTTTTTATTTGCTTCATTATGAAACCATTTTGGACATAAGCTTAAGCATATAAAACTTCATATATATATATATATATATATATATATATATATATATATATATATATATATATATATATATATATATATATATATATGTATTTGTTGATTTTATGTCCACATATATTTAAGAATTATTCATGTATTGTGATTTGAATCTATGTGGCATTTATCTGTTGATTATATATGTGAAATATCAAATTTCCGATCAAATAATAGAGATAATTCTTTTATATATATATATTTTCTTATTCCAGTTTATTTTTAAAGCCAATTCTGTTATTATTGAATTTTATTTGGAATTTTAAAATCACTGCTAATTGCATAAATTGTGGATCGGGTATTTGCGTATTTCACTTTGAAATCAAGATTTGGGTATTTTCCAATGTGACAATGTCATTTTCTTATTCTGACACTTCATGAACACACATGAAATAAGGATTTGGATATAAAATCTACATGCATTTTATTTTGATTTTGGTGATTTGAATTTTTTAAAAAAATCAAATATTTTCGGTTGATATAATTTTGAAATATTTATATCTTATCCTGGTTTATGTTGGAGTTTAAGATTGATTCAAACCAATTTTATACATAAAAGTTCAAGTTTATGTTGCCTCTTTTGAATAGTGTTTAATAACACATCTCAAAATATTATGACCAAACCTTTTGGTAGTGAACGTAAGGATTTAGTTCTTTAAATTTTGAGAAATATTGATTCTCTAGTTTTCTTCGTTATTTATAAGTAAACATATAAAAGTTTGTTTCCTTAATTATGTATATGTGAATCAATTGTGGCTTGAATACTTTTGGTATATATAAGATTCAATTTTCTTTTGATTTGAAATTGAATATTTTGTTTATAACATGATTATGATGTTTGTGTTTGTTGTTTTTAAGTTTTCTACAATAATATTTTCTTAGTCTTGCATTTTGGATATGTTTCATGCTATGTTTTTTGTTGTTGCTTTTATGCGATATCTGTAAATGTATTGTCATACACACATTGGTGTGATTTGTGACTTGTATTTTCTTTCAAATTTTTGTGAATTTGTCTTCACACTTAAGGGTTGTTGAGTGGCCTTATGGTTACTTAGCGACATAATGGACTAATTCGGCCTACATTATGTCGGTAGTGCCTTGTAAATTTAAGATCATTCCCATTTAATTTATTGTGAAATGTCTAGTAATTGCGGTTATTTTGGTTGAAACAACAAGTTGCCAAAGTAACCTCTGTTGTGTATATTTGATTCAACTGAGTTTACAAAAGACGTAGTATGAAATTATTCATGCAAGTTGTCGTCGGCCCTAAGAAAGACACAACTTGGCCGGATAGTAACATACATATTGTTGTACCCTAATTTTGTCCTAAGCCTTTTCAAAACAAT
This sequence comes from Medicago ruthenica, assembly GCA_018208015.1. NCBI lineage: Eukaryota > Viridiplantae > Streptophyta > Magnoliopsida > Fabales > Fabaceae > Medicago > Medicago ruthenica. The sequence continues at coordinate 97,136,072 of CM031375.1, forward strand.
TTTCAAAAATCAAAAAAAAAGAAGGAAGAGAAAAGTCAAAGTCAACAAAAGTCAACCAAAAAAGTCAACATTTCAAAAATGGTGACTTCACAGTGCGAAGTCTGCGAATTTTTTGCAGATTTTTGGTTTCTTTGTTTTAATTCCATTTTTTTCTTACATATCATTTTTATCATTGTTTTTATCATCATTTATGGCCTTTTGAGCTCTGCAAAACCAGAATTGGAGCACTTGCCATTAATGCCAAGGAAAGAAGCTTTTTCTTCCAACCTAGCATGTGCCAAGCAAGTTGGCTTGCCCTTGGGCAGCTCTTGTCCCTCCCAAGTGACCTGCTACTGACCCTGAGGTTGCCAGCCACCAGCTTGTGGACTTTCCTCCTGCTTTCTCCCCCAAAACCAGTCAAACCCAGCTGGTTTTCACTTGCAAAAAGCCATGAGTGCTGCCCTGTTTTTCAGCAGCTTTTCTTCCTCCTCACACCAGCCCACATGTTGCCTTTTGTTTCCCCCAACCTCTGCACAGCACATTGCACGTTTTTATTGCTTAACCATCAAGATTGCAAGGATCAATCCCCAAGCACAACCAATTGCAAACCAGCCCTGTTTTCATCATCATTGCTATCCAAAAACCATTGAATTAGTGGCTGGATTTGGCTAAGTCTTGACCATTGCAGCAAGGCAAGGTCACCTCTTCATTTTTGCATTAAATGCAAAGTGATTTAGCCTGATCCTAGCCCATAAATCAGCTGGATTTTTGGGATTTCTAATGATGAAAATTGATTTGGTTTTGGCCTATAAATAGAGATGCAAGGCAAGAGAGATCATATATTATTCTAACTTACAAGCACTTACCAACAACCAGAAAAACCAGCACTAAACACTAGCAAAAAACCAATTCCAATACAAAGCAATTGCACAAGTTCATTGCTCATATTAAACAACATTCAAACCTTGCAAGAACTTCAACCAATCCAAGTTCATTTCATTTCCTTGCAGCAGGAGCTTTGCTAGGATCTCTGTAAGTGTTCTAGGTCCTTACCTTGCATTTATAATTGTGCTTGCATCCTAATTTTGCTCAAATCCTTTTTGCTCTAAAAAAACCCCTTTTGAATTTCAAAAGAAATCCCAAGGTTTGCAAAACACTCAAACTGGTTTGTCCAGCTCTTTTTACTGCTAAATCTCAAAGCTTTTCACTCCCCTAAAAGGTTTTGAGATTGTTCAGAAGTTGTTTCTGAACAACAGTTCAGAAACAGCTTCTGAACTCAAAATTTCGCATTGTTCGCAGTGCAAAGCCATGGTCGCAGTGCGACCATGACAGAACTCAGAATCTGAGTTTAGGCTCCCAAACAGCCAATTTTTGAGGTTCTAGCCCAAGAACTCAGAACCTGAGTGGATTGAAACTCATTTTATTCAAACCTTATCATTGATTTTGCATAAAATTGAAGGATTCACAAGTTCGAGTCACTTTTTGTGGGTAACTTGCAAAACAAGTTATGTTCACAAACTTTCCAAAACAAACTTGAGCAATAAGCTAAGTTCATCATTTTCAAAACCAAACTCGAACAAGAACCTTGTTCATGATTTTCAAATCAAACGTGAACTTAAGCCAAATTTGTTCGCTTTTCAAAACCGTTTGCAAATTTGAGCCGAACTTGCGCGTTTCTTCACAAATTCGTTAAAACCTCTTCATTTTGAGTTCCAAACCAAGAGTTTTGATAAACTTTGGGATTTCTAAAGATTTCAACCAAAAACTTGAATGAAAAAGGGATGGTTTGACGTATGTCTCTCCATTGCCCCGATTGAACGAATGCGTGACGTATGTCTCGTCGTTCGGACAATCGTCATTCCATTTTCAACGCACCCGACCATACCAAACCAATTCTTGGCCCCTTGTGGTCAATTTGAACCTTTTGGTCCCCCGTGGCCACTAGATTCAAACCCTCGACTCTTTTGAGTCACTTCGGTCAATGTTCGACTCGATTGAGTCCATTGTACCCGTTCTTGATCCCGTTGGATCAATCGAACCTTTTCTCGACTCATTTGAGTCACTCCGGTCAATGATCGACTCGATTGAGTCCATTGCACGCCTTTTGGTCCCATAGCGACCAATTCGAACCCTTTTACCAACGAACATGTTTTGCCTATTCTAAGCGCGATTCGTAAACAAACGCTTAAGCCTCCCATGCGCGAGCATACAAGCTATACGCTTAAGTCTCCCATACACGAGCATACAAGCTACGTTTAATCGCAAGAATACGGTCAAAACATCTTTCATTAAAAATAACCAACATATGTACGTTTTTCTACCAAAGAACTACGTACGCTTTGAATTCTCCGACTACCGGGAGATACGTAGGAGCAAGATTGTCATCTTGTCAAGCATAATAATAAAAAACAAACTTTTTTCCCCTTTCATCATATTTTCTTTTTCCCCTTTACATAGACAAGCATGCACGCAAAACATTTAAAAACATTTTAAGCTTTAGCCAAATAGGAGGTTCCCGTTGAGTACAACGGACGTGAGGGGTGCTAATACCTTCCCCTTGCGTAATCGACTCCCGAACCCGACAATGGTTGCGATGACCAGTCCTTTTCCTCATCTTCAAGGGTTTTATTATCGTTTCCCTTCAAATAAAAAACTTAAGGGTTTATCAACGTTCCCTTTAAACAAAAAACTTTGGTGGCGACTTCACAAAGGCCTTCCGAGCGTTCGTACACGTCTCGGGGGATTGCGCGTTTTTAACGAGAGCGCACACATATGATAGTAAATGTGGTGATAATTAAGTAATTTTCCATGTGGATAATAGGATGCCTGAAGGTGACTATTATTTGACAGAACTTATCACCCCATTTAATATATATTAAAATTATCTAGTAATTGTCGTTGAGTCGATTGAAACAATAATGTTGTCCAAGTAACCTCTGTTGCGTAGATCCGACTCAACTGAAGTTACAAAAGATGTAGTGTGTAATTATTTATGCGAGTTGTCGACGGCCCGAAGGAAGGCACAACTTGACCGGATAGTTACATACCTGTGATGGTAAATATGTGGTGATTATAAAGTATTTTTCCATGTGGATAATAGGATGGCCGAAGATGACTATTATTGGACGGGACTTATCACCAATGTTTGATCATTGCGTTGAGAGGTACCGCTTGCAGTTAAATTTTACAATCCGAAGATTGGGAATTAATGGTGCGCTTGGTATCTTGTTAAGATCTTTTATTTACAAATAAAGATGCACATTTCTATAATATTTTATTGACTTGTGTGATAATGTTGTGTGAGTGTAAACTTATTTATATATTTAAGAGTTTACATTCACACAAATATAATGGTAAACATATGACAATTATAAGAATTTATTCTTTGTCAAAGTAAATTGTCATTGTTTGATCATTGTTGTAAAATACCACTAGCAATTGATATTATTGTTTAAAGACATGATATTAATGGTGCACTAGGTATTTTGGTGAGTGTTTTTGTAACACCCATAATAAGATTGCCTAGGATCTTATACGAGTATTAAAATTTCGTACTGGATACATTAATTTACAATATAAAAAGTTCATTCAAAATATTACATCACATTGTAATATTACAACCCAAAGTTTATACAATACTTCTTGATACATGTACATCATTATACATCAACATATAAACTAGTCAAACTATAAATACACAACATTCAGCACGTTCAGTCCGTAGCCTTCTCCTTACCTTTGTTGCGTGCTGCCCGTGATCCTGCCTGTGAACCTGCACCAGAAGGAATGGGATGAGACATAATGTCTCAGTGAGCTCTACCCAACCTACTGTTGGCAACCACAGGGAACCTAGGGTCGCCATGCCTACCTTGGCAATTTAGGGGAATTCTAGAATCGCCAAGTCTTATAAACCTGCCTATAACTTTAACTATGATCTGCCTGTAACTGTAAAACTTTCTGTAACTATAACCGTAACTATAACTGTATAACATAAAGCAAATAAAGTGTTTTATGTTAGCTGTTAGCGTTGAACAAACAATTAATCTGAGTTCATTTTACGGAGTGCATCCGGGTGGAGTAACCCCGAAGTACAACATCCCTATGACCCGATGAAACTCCTGACAATCAGGCTAACACCGGACTCCCTATGAAATTGCATGTGGACAACCCTCTCGGAGAAGTCCCATCCGGCGTATCCCGAAGTCTGCTGAACATGCCTATGACTGTGATATAATATTCTTTAACTTTGATCATATGAAAATACATAACTGTTACTTTAAACATATAATAGCAATCCTGTAACTTATGAATTCTTGACTTATCGTTCTCGTAAGCCACCTATAATTGTTGGAGGACCAACACTATAATCTTAAGTGAAACTATGATTGGTAAACCATTTCTGTTATTTGTATCCTATTGTGAATACAACTATAAACTTGATTCTCAAGCTATAACTCTTGTTTTCCTATCAAGGAATTCGACATATCGTTGTCATATGCCGCTATAAGAATTTACCTATTCGATAAACCTCAATCCCTACCTTTCCAAGCCTTGCATAATCCTCACTCCTATACTTTTATAACCATTGGGAGCTTTTAGAATGAGTTAAAATGGTGGGTTAAGTTTCCAGAATGTATTATAAGAAATCAGTTGCAAAAAGCCATGCCCGCGCGCACCAGGACCCCCAGAACAGCTCAACTAGGTTGTGCTGTCCTGGCTTGGTCGCTACAAGCGCCCCCATGGTCGCTACAAGCGCCACTGGTCGCTACAAGCGCCAGTGTGGTTGCTACAAGCGCGGGTAGGCAGGGAAAAATCCTGCCTGGTCGCTACAAGCGACAGCTCTTCGCTACAGCGACCATGACAGCACAGTCATGTGTAAAAATGCGATTTTCCACCATTTTTGCCCATTCAATGATACCCAAGCTTCCTAAACACGTTAAAAACGATTTTCCTTCATAAAACAACAATCAAAAACATATCCAAGCAAGGATTTAGCAAGCAAGGAATTTAGGGTAAAACTCTAAAACTTTCTATAACTTTTCCTATGATGAATAACACACAAAACTCACACTAGGAGGGTTCTAAAACCCACGATGAGCTCACCTATAATTGGTAGCAATCTGGCTAAGCTCCAACCCAAAACTTCAACTTGTGAAATCCTCTTTTTCTTGGTTTTTCTTGTTCCAAGTTCTTCCAAGACTTTAATTGCTTGATTCCCAAGAGTTAGGAAGAATTTGAGGGATTAAGGGTGATGAATAGAGAGGGGCGAAATTCTAGTGAGAGGGAGGAGGGATTTTCTGATTTTTAGAGAGAAGAAATTATGTGATAATTATGAGGAAACTCATATTTATCCATTTTATTCATTGTCTCTTTAGTTACAACTTTGCCACTCCAATACGTTTAACTCCTGTAACACTGTTAAATGTCTCGCTTAAGTGGGATATTACACTCTACCCCCCTTAAAGAAATTTCGTCCTCGAAATTTAGAAATTACCTGTAAAAAGATGTGGATAACTCTTCTGCATCTCTGATTCCAATTCCCATGTAGCTTCACCGTAGGGAGAGCCTTTCCATATAACTTTAACAATTGGAATCTCTTTGTTCCTTAATACCTTGACATCACGTTCAATAATCTGTTCCGGTTCGGGCCGAAAAGTCAAATCCGATCTCAAGTCGATAGTTTCCAACTCTACTGGTTGGTAAGGATCAGGAATGAACTTCCTTAACTGTGAAACATGGAAAACATCATGTAATCCTGACATCGTCGGTGGCAAAGCCAATTGGTAAGCTGCTGGTCCGACACGTGTGAGTATTTGAAATGGCCCAATAAATCTTGGACTCAATTTCTTTGTTCTGAAAACACCTCGCAATCCCAATTTAGGGGTGACTTTCAAGAAAACATGATCTCCCACTTTGAACTCTAGAGGTCTTCGCCTCTTGTCTGCATAACTCTTATGTCGACTCTGAGCAGTTCTGATCTTGTCCTGAATGGATTTAATCTTTAAAGTAGTCTCTTGAATAATCTCAGGTCCCAGAATACTTTTATCTCCAACCTCTGACCAACAAAGCGGTGTCCTACACCTTCTACCATACAATGCCTCATAAGGTGCCATTCCAATGCTAGAATGGTAACTGTTATTATATGAAAATTCAATCAAAGGCAGATGATTATTCCAACTTCCTCCATCCTCTAAAATGCATGCACGTAGCATATCCTCTAACGTCTGAATGGTTCTCTCAGATTGCCCATCTGTTTGAGGATGATGGGACGTACTCAACTTTAACCTTGTTCCTAAAGCCTTTTGAAAAGCTTTCCAAAAGTGAGAAGTAAAGATAGGATCCCTATCCGAAACAATACTAGTTGGAACACCATGCAGTTTCACAATCTCTACTATGAACAATTCTGCATACTGAGCAGCCCTGTACGTAGTCCTAACCGGTAAAAAGTGAGCAGACTTAGTTAACCGGTCGACAACTACCCAAATCGAATCATGTCCCCGTTGAGTCCGAGGTAACCCTATCACAAAATCCATAGAGATCTCTTCCCATTTCCACTGAGGGATTTCCAATGGTACTAGCATCCCTGCAGGTCTCTGATGTTCAATCTTCACTTGTTGACACACAATACATCGCGATACAAATTCCGCAATATCGGTCTTCATCCCCGGCCACCAATAATCTTTCTTTAAATCTTGGTACATTTTAGTGGTACCTGGGTGAATACTGAAACTACTCTTGTGTGCCTCTTCCAAAATCATCCTTTTTAAATTAGCATCATTAGGAACACAAACTCTACCTTCAAACAGCAGAGTACCATCCGATGCCCTTGAAAACTCTGAATGCCCAATCCTCCTCTGAAGATCCATATCCGATTCCTGAGCTTGTGTGATTCTGGACCGCAAATCACAGGTAACATCTAATCTTTGCAACCAAGTGCCATTACCCATCTCTGTGACGCTGAGGTTAAGATCTCTAAATTTCTCATACAAAACACAAGTGTGCATCAGCACTTCTTCTCTCATCAAAGATTTCCTGCTTAAGGCGTCAGCAACAACGTTCGCCTTTCCCGGGTGATACTTTAACTCAAAATCAAAATCCTTTAAGTATTCCATCCATCTTCTCTGCCTCATGTTCAGTTCCCGTTGATCGAACAAATACTTTAAACTTTTGTGGTCACTGAACAAGTCGAATTATGCTCCATATAAATGGTGCCTCCATACTTTCAGAGCAAAAACTATAGCTGCCAATTCGAGGTCATGAGTAGGGTAATTCTCCTCATGAGATTTAAGCTGCCGTGAAGCATAAGCTATTACATTACCTTCTTGCATGAGCACACTGCCTAGTCCTTTAGAGGACGCATCACAATATACAACATATTTCTTTTCGGGATCTGGTATTGCTAACACTGGAGTCTTGGATAATTTCTTCCTCAAAGTCCGGAAACTTTTCTCACAATCTTCGTCCCAGACGAAAGGCACATCTTTTCTTGTGAGGCGTGTCAAAGGCAAAGCAATCTGTGAAAATCTCATAATAAATCTTCGGTAGTAACCTGCTAAACCCAGGAAACTCCGAACCTCTGTTACATTCGTTGGTCTGGCCCAATTAAGGACAGCTTCGACTTTCGACGAGTCAACTGACACTCCTCCTTTAGAAATAACATGCCCCAAAAACTGGATTTCCGATAACCAAAATTCACATTTGCTGAATTTTGCATATAACTGATTCTCTCTGAGAATGTCTAAAACAATCCTCAGATGCCGAGCATGTTCCTGTGAGTCCTTTGAATAGATCAAGATATCATCAATGAAAATTACCACAAACTGATCCAGGTAAGGCTGGAAAATTCTATTCATGTAGTCCATAAACACAGCTGGAGCATTAGTCACTCCAAAAGGCATAACCAGAAATTCATAATGTCCGTAACGTGTTCTGAACGCCGTCTTGGACACATCTGACGATTTGATACGAATCTGGTGGTATCCTGATCTGAGATCAATCTTTGAAAACACTGCGGCTCCTTTGAGTTGATCCAAAAGATCATCAATCCTCGGTAAAGGATACTTATTCTTTATTGTTACTTTATTCAGCCGACGGTAGTCGATACACAATCTCATACTACCATCCTTCTTCTTTACTAACAACACTGGTGCACCCCAAGGTGACACACTGGGCCTGATGAAATGTTTATGAATTAAGTCTTCTAACTGAGACTTCAATTCCTTAAGCTCTGATGGTGACATTCTATACGGCGCCACTGATACTGGCTCCGATCCTGGGATGAGATCAATAGAAAATTCGACTTCCCGTTCCGGGGGTAAATTGCTTATCTCAGAAGGAAAGACATCTGGATAATCACTGACAACGGGAATGTCACTGGGACTCAGTTCTGACTCTGAAGTCACAGTAACCATCACATAAAAACCCCTATCCTGAGCACACATAAGCTGAGTAAGTTGATGAGTGCGGTTGATTAACTCTGATAACGCCACACCTTCAGTTGTATCTTCTGTAGGCATAAAAATACACTTTTCCGCACATCCAATGTAAACATGATTAGCAGAAAGCCAATCCATTCCCAGGATCACATCAAGTTGTATCATGGGAAGACACACCAAATCTATATAGTATGTCTTGCTAGATACAGTGATCGGGCAATTTTCACATATGAAACTAGCTACCACTCCGCCCTCAGTAGCGGTAGATACCGTCATAGGAGGTATCAACGGTGACATATATAACTGTAACGCTTCTACACACTTGTAAGAAATAAAGGAACATGTTGCACCACAATCAAAAAGCACTTTAACTGGAGTTTGGCCTTAGTAACACATACCAGCAATTAAATCTTCATTTGCCAAAGCCTTCTGGCCATCAAGGGAGTACACCCTGCCCTTACTTGTCGTAGTACCTCCAGCTCCACTTTTACCTCTTCTTTCTGGACAATTTGCTAAAATGTGCCCCGGCTGCCTACACCCGAAACACACACCTGTTTGCCTCATGCATTCACCGTGATGCATTTTCCCACAGTATTTACAAGCAGGACTCGCCTGGTGTGGAAACGACTGCTTACCCCTCTTAGGAGAGCCCTTGGACTTATTCTCATGGTACCTATCTTGAAACTTGCCCTTTCTCTTTTCAAATAGTGCAGCTTTCTCTTTAGCGGTCTTGGCAAAACCCGCTTCAGCAACCAAACTATCGTGAACCATCTCGTCATAGCTGGTATTCCTTTGAAGGCTCACTGCTGTATCAATTTCACCTCTCAACCAACGCCTATACTGATTCATCTTCCAGTTCTCATTACCGGCATACTCGTTGTGAGAGGAGTAATATGACAATTCTTCAAACTTCTTTGTAAACTCTGTGACTGACATACCACCTTGCTTCAACTCAAGGAACTCCTGTTCTTTCTGTACTTTATAAGACATTGGGATATACTTCTCTAGCATTGCTTCCTTGAAGTTATCCCAGTTAATCTCAATGTCATTTGCCATCATTCGGCGTTGAGCAGATTCCCACCAATCTTCTGCTGCGCCTCTGAACTGGTTAGTAGCCAACAATACTTTACTTTCATCTGGGCAGTCCACCATCCGGAACACTTTCTCAATCTGTTTTAGCCATCTCCTGGCCTCTGGAGGTTCACCTTCCCCATTAAACTCAGGAGGGTGGTTCCTGTTAAATTCCCGGTAGGACGGATTAGCCACTACTGGTGGTGGTGTTTGCTGTTGAGCACCTTGTCCATGGTGCATCATCTCCATCCATTCATGCTGAGTTTGAGCCTGTTGTTGGGCTTGTTGCTGCATCATAAGCATCATCTGTTGATGCTGTAACGCAGCCTGAGCTTGCTGCTCTTGATACTGTTGTTGCAACGCCTGCTGCTGTTGCATCATTTGAGCCCAAAAATTCATACTAGGGTCTCCTCCGGCTTCCTCAGCATTTGCCTGATTTGATCTAGGCCTGCCAGGACCTCTTCTCCTCCCGGACATCTTATCCTAGCTGTCATACACAAGTCAAAGTGATCAGTTTCAACCAGATATAACATTTAGAATAATGTCCCGGATCCAAGAGATCCACAAACTTGAATTGTATCTTAATGACCCAAGGCACGGTCTTAATCGACCTGCTCTGATACCAAATTGTAACACCCATAATAAGATTGCCTAGGATCTTATACGAGTATTAAAATTTCGTACTGGATACATTAATTTACAATATAAAAAGTTCATTCAAAATATTACATCACATTGTAATATTACAACCCAAAGTTTATACAATACTTCTTGATACATGTACATCATTATACAACAACATATAAACTAGTCAAACTATAAATACACAACATTCAGCACGTTCAGTCCGTAGCCTTCTCCTTACCCTTGTTGCGTGCTGCCTATGATCCTGCCTGTGAACCTGCACGAGAAGGAATGGGATGAGACATAATGTCTCAGTGAGCTCTACCCAACCTACTGTTGGCAACCACAGGGAACCTAGGGTCGCCATGCCTACCTTGGCAATTTAGGGGAATTCTAGAATCGCCAAGTCTTATAAACCTGCCTATAACTTTAACTATGATCTGCCTGTAACTGTAAAACTTTCTGTAACTATAACTGTAACTATAACTGTATAACATAAAGCAAATAAAGTGTTTTATGTTAGCTGTTAGCGTTGAACAAACAATTAATCTGAGTTCATTTTACGGAGTGCATCCGGGTGGAGTAACCCCGAAGTACAACATCCCTATGACCCGATGAAACATCTGACAATCAGGCTAACACCGGACTCCCTATGAAATTGCATGTGGACAACCCTCTCGGAGAAGTCCCATCCGGCGTATCCCGAAGTCTGCTGAACATGCCTATGACTGTGATATAATATTCTTTAACTTTGATCATATGAAAATACATAACTGTTACTTTAAACATATAATAGCAATCCTGTAACTTATGAATTCTTGACTTATCGTTCTCGTAAGCCACCTATAATTGTTGGAGGACCAACACTATAATCTTAAGTGAAACTATGATTGGTAAACCATTTCTGTTATTTGTATCCTATTGTGAATACAACTATAAACTTGATTCTCAAGCTATAACTCTTGTTTTCCTATCAAGGAATTCGACATATCGTTGTCATATGCCGCTATAAGAATTTACCTATTCGATAAACCTCAATCCCTACCTTTCCAAGCCTTGCATAATCCTCACTCCTATACTTTTATAACCATTGGGAGCTTTTAGAATGAGTTAAAATGGTGGGTTAAGTTTCCAGAATGTATTATAAGAAATCAGTTGCAAAAAGCCATGCCCGCGCGCACCAGGACCCCCAGAACAGCTCAACTAGGTTGTGTTGTCCTGGCTTGGTCGCTACAAGCGCCAGTGTGGTCGCTACAAGCGCGGGTATGCAGGGAAAAATCCTGCCTGGTCGCTACAAGCGACAGCTCGTCGCTACAGCGACCATGACAGCACAGTCATGTGTAAAAATGCGATTTTCCACCATTTTTGCCCATTCAATGATACCCAAGCTTCCTAAACACGTTAAAAACGATTTTCCTTCATAAAACAACAATTAAAAACATATCCAAGCAAGGATTTAGCAAGCAAGGAATTTAGGGTAAAACTCTAAAACTTTCTATAACTTTTCTTATGATGAATAACACACAAAACTCACACTAGGAGGGTTCTAAAACCCACGATGAGCTCACCTATAATTGGTAGCAAGCTGGCTAAGCTCCAACCCAAAACTTCAACTTGTGAAATCCTCTTTTTCTTGGTTTTTCTTGTTCCAAGTTCTTCCAAGACTTTAATTGCTTGATTCCCAAGAGTTAGGAAGAATTTGAGGGATTAAGGGTGATGAATAGAGAGGGGCGAAATTCTAGTGAGAGGGAGGAGGGATTTTCTGATTTTTAGAGAGAAGAAATTATGTGATAATTATGAGGAAACTCATATTTATCCATTTTATTCATTGTCTCTATATTTACAACTTTGCCACTCCAATACGTTTAACTCCTGTAACACTGTTAAATGTCTCGCCTAAGCGGGATATTACAGTTTTTGCTACTCTTGTTCTCTTTAAGCTAATATAGTTTATGTATCTGTTAATTTGAGTTAAAATTTTAACTGTTAGGAATTATAGAATAATATTAACATTGTTCTTGGATCTAAACCTTATATAAGGGTGGTGAAACTCACATTCTCTCACAAATTCAGCATCTAATGTGAGAATTAAGTTTGACAAGTGAGTATACACCAAATTTCATAGGTCACGTGTGAACATAAATCTAAAATATCACGGATCTTATAGGTGTTATTTAAGTTGACAAAATTTTGGTCATATTTTCTTTGCTTAAACTAAGGTGTTTTTAAAGCAATATAGAGAAAGACACACTCTCATTGTGATGAAGGCATGATTGTCCATGACACAAACACTTCAATTCAAGGGCTAGGAGGACCAATGACAAGGGCAAGGACTAAGCAAGTTAAGGAAGCACTAACTCAATCGGTGGTAAAAGCCTTGGAGTTCAAACCTACACTAGGGAACATGGAGGGTAAAATGGTTATGTGCATCAAACCATTGGAGGAGGGGTGGGGCGCATCTCTTGCTGCCCATTTTATTTAGTTATTTTTGTTATGTTGTAATAAAAAGTGAAAGGGTACATTATTTGACCCAAAGACACTTAGTTAAGTTTTCCCTAATTTTATGGCCATCTTAAAGCTTCCAAGCTTGGAATGGTAAAGTTGTGTGTTTATTTCGTGCAAATAAGGTGCTAAAGCAAGAGGAGTGCAAAGAGATCAACGAACATTTAATGGAGAGAGAAATGGGCACAAGACTTAAGAAAAAAGAGTAAATGGAGCTGTACAACATCCAAAGCCATCAAGAGCTATTATTCAGCCTTTCAATGTTGGAATAAACGTATAACCATCAACAATATTGAAACTGCCATCTCTCATTCATTATAATTCAGTTTGAATTCATTTTGTAATGTTTTTGTAACAATTCAGCCTATGCATTGATTTTAGAGTTATTGGCTGAATGTTATGCGTTTTCTTTGCCATTTCCTTGTATATCTAACGTGTTCACCTTGCCTATAAAAGGTGGCACATAATTTGAATAAAGTTAGTTGAATTTTGATAAAAAAAAAAGTGAGTAATTGCTCTTTAGGTTCTGGATTGAACCTTGTATTGATCATATCAAGAATCCTTTCTTGTGGTGATCATCACTTTCACAGACTTATCACTTTCTAGGATTAGAAAGTGTGGCGTCCCTAAACCCTCCATTCCACTTCTTGTTTGAAACCACAATTCAGCCAATACCCAATTCACAATTAAACTCTTTTCAACTCAAATTCTGGTCGAAATTAATCCCCATACATTCATTTCGTTTTTCCTTTTGCACATCCTTTCATTAACCATATTTTCATCTCATTTCTTGTGTTTTGCATCCATATTTAGTATTCAGCAAGCAACTTTGTGTCAACTCAAAATTAAAAATCAAATATGAACCATTTTCACAAAATAGTGTTCATCAAGTGGTAATCAGAGCAAGATTCCTTTTAAAAGGGCCAAAAGTCCAAAGGTATCAAATTCTTCTTGTTCATCATTTTGATTTTCATCTTAAAAAAAATAAAATATATATATATATATATATATATATATATATATATATATAAATCAGAATTGTTGCATAAAAAAAAAAGTCAGAATTGTTGCTTGTGTTCATCAATTTCGTTTTTGTGTTTTAATTGCCACACTTTTCTTGTTTATAAAGAATTGACTGATAAGAGAAATTCTATTTGGTATATTTGAAAGAATCTATTAAGATAGTCATGATACTAGTTTGCTTGTTATAATTTTGGAGCTACATAAGATGGATGTCAATACAGTATTCCTTAATGGTGACATTAATGATACAATATGGTGCAACCGAATAAAACTTTTGTGTTTATAGATACAAAGTAGATGGTTTACAAAATCATGAAATCCACTTATGAGTTAAGAAATTTGTCTCTTTATTGTTGCTACAAATTCTCATAAAGAAATTGTCTCATTTTGTTTTGAGATAATATTATGGAGAGTTGTAGATTTAGTAAGCTCAGTGGGAGTAAATTTATATTTCAAGTTTAATGTGTCAATTATATTTTATTTAGTCAACAATAATATATAATAGTTATGTGAAACCAAGAAAATCTCTAACGAAAGTTTAGCGATGAAAGATCTTGAGGACACTTATCAAATTTTAGATACTTAGAGATTACTCTCAAGGTATCCTCAGATGTCACAAAAGATTTACATCAATAAAGTTGAAAATAAATTGGCATAATAAGTTATGTATGACTTTAATCACCGAGACAGACTTTTCAGTCTCAATTATTGCCCAATAGAAAATTTATAAATTCTGAAAATTAAACATTTTCCTAAGCTTTGCCTATAGGATTCTTATGTATGGTCTTATTATACGCATTTGGAAATAACGTATATAATCAGATTGTTTGGCAGATACTTGAGCAATTCAAAGTTTGAATTGTTGAAAAGGGAACCATAAGGATTATTAAAGAGAACAAGAGAGCTTATGCTCACATCAGAGATCTAACAATTTGAAGATCATTAGTGTGTTGGAATCTGACTTATGGATGTCTGTATATAATAGACATCCTAACTCAAGAAATGATTGTAAATATTTATGTCACTTGGTTGCATATAGTTAAAGGTATTGAAAGACCACTTAAGTTATATAGTGACATAAGTTAGTGATAAGTGCCTAAAAGTTGTTATCTTTTGATACATTTTAGGGCACTTATGTTACTTGTTTTACAAGTTACCTTAGGATAAGAGCATATTTGTGTTAAAAATGCAATATTTGTGATCCTAAGCCTTACCCAATGTTATTATGCAGGAAATACATGCTTGGACCTGATTGATGCAAGGAAATGAAGTTTTTCTTGATGCCATCGCTACAAGCGCAGAAGCCATCGCTAGTAGCGAGGATAGGCAGGGATTTCCATGAAGCTATCGCTTGAAGCGCAGAAGCCATCGCTAGAAGCGAGCCTAGGCAGGGATTTACAAGAGTTCATCGCTTGAAGCGATGAACTGGACGCTAGAAGCGAGCCTAGGCAGGGAATTTCAAGGATCCATCGCTTGTAGCGACAGACCTTGTCGCTACAGCGACCAGAGGGCGGTTTAATGCTTGGTGATGACGTGGAGCTCTCCCATTGGCCAGTTGACTTCCTCGCTACAAGCGACAGGCTGGTCGCTTGTAGCGAGCGTGCTTTTTCTCAGATTATAAATGCTTTTGAAGCTCATTTTTTCAGTTATATAGTTTTTTATCAGATTTTATTTCCAGAGCTCAAAATATTTGATTTCTAAGAGAGAGAATAGGCATAGAAGGAGGAAAACTTCAAATAGCAAAAGGATTTGGATTGAAGAATACATTAAGAAGCTTTGAGAAATCAAGCCTTAACATATCTTCATCTTCCTTTCTTGTTTTGCAATAGTTATCATGACAATGATCAACTAATCTCCTTTGTTGGGATTAATAGGTAATCAATCATTCCATGTTGTAAACTTTTGATTTATTAAATATATGATTCTAGCATTTTTATATACCATTGAATTTGTTCTTGCTTTTCTCTCTTATATTTGATTTAAATGATATTGGAAAATACTTTTGAATCTAGTTTAGAATGATATTCTATCAAGATAAGAAATTCTAGAAATGGGATTTGGTTTTGATAATTACATTAAAGTATTGGATCATAAAGCTTTCGAATCGTTTAATAGATTGAGAAATCATCGATTAAACGATACGATCGATCTCACGACGTCATTTGGGAAATCAATGACGTTGTCGAGCAATACGTGATAATGTCATATATAAGAAAAAGCTAGAGTCCGTATTTACGATCAATCAAATACAAACGATGTTTGATTGATGAACGTTAATCCTAACACCTTTTATGTCCTATTACTCTACTATTTATTTATAATGCTTTTTAAATGTTGAGTAGTGTAGTAAAGAAAAAGGTTAAACCCTAACTTAAGACGATAATCGATGTTGAACGGTTTATGATATCACGTTAATCCCTGTGGAACGATATAAAACTTATACTTACTTTTGTGCTTTAACAAAATGGCGCCGTTGCCGGGGATTAAAGTTATGATATTATAATCATGGCAACGTTAATTATTATCTTAAGCAATTTTGCACAAAATTCTTTTATGTATATAACTATTATTCCTTATCCATCTTGTTTGCTAATTCTTTTTGGTCAGATTGTTGAAACCGTATATGCGAGGTCAAGTATCGGACGACCAACTGCTTTTTGATTCTGAAATAGAGAGAACAGCTCGTAGAAACAATAGCAAGAATCGGAAAAAGAAGCAGCAAGCAAAGAAAAGGCAACAAGAGGAAGCTTCTGTTTCAAGTCCTTTATATAGTCCAAGTCCAAGCCAAGAGATACCAATGGCTGCAACAGGAGATGGTTCAAGTGGTTCAGGCGGTCGTGGGATGCCATGTCACAATAGCCCTCGCCGTTTGGCACAATTGGGGAAAACGCCACGGACTACCAAGCAAACCGAGATGAAGACGGGGATCTTACAAATATTATATGCTAATCCTTTCTCAGGATTGGACCATGAAGATCCGTTCCAACATCTCACAAAATTTTACGAGATTGCCGGTACACTTGGTGAGACGGAGAACAACGAGGAGGCTATATTCATGAGGATGTTTCCTCATTCATTGATTGGCAAGGCTAAGGAGTGGTATTTGGATCAGCCACCGACGGTGATGACGAATTGGAACACTCTTGAGGAGAAATTCCTTGAGAGGTTCTTCCCTCAAAATCGTTTCATGGAGGCGAAGACAACTATTGTTGTATTCTCACAAGGTTCAAGTGAGACGTTATGTGAAGCGTGGGAGCGTTTCAAGTCGATGCTCAGAAGATGTCCTAATCATGGATTCGATGACTTAACACAAATTCATCTATTCCGGAACGGGATGCAACAACAATCCAAGCTATTGCTTGATGCTGCTGCTGGTGGTTCTTTGATGGCCAAGAGCGCCGAGGATGCTGTTGCTATTATTGAGAGAATGGCATTGAATGATCACCAGGCTCACCATAACAGAAACCAAGGCCAAAGGAAGGCGGGAATCCTAGATTTGGGGACGAATGATGCAATCCTAGCTCAAAACAAATTGCTCACGCAACAAGTGGAGGAGTTGACAAGAAAGATGGCCAACCTTCCTCAACAAATGAAGGATATCCAGAACGAACAAAGAAGACAACACCAAGTCGCATCATGCGAGCTTTGTTCGGGAGATCACCCAACCGGATTTTGTCCGCCACCTACCGAAGAGGTAAGCTATGTTGGAAATCAACCAAGGCCTCAACAGTTTCAAAACCAATACCAAGGTCATACAAACAACTTCCCAAGAGGGAATAATCCAAACTATAGCCAAGGTTGGAGGCAAGAAGCTGGGCAACATAACCGACAACCTTTCCAAAACTACAATCAATACCAACCTCCACAACAAAACCGCAACCAAACCACCGACGAAACTCTTAATCAATTCATGCAGATGTCAATGGCTAACCAAAAGAACACCGATGCATCCATCAAAAACCTAGAAACGCAAGTGGGCCAGTTGGCACAACAATTATCTCAAGCAACCCAGCAAGGCGGAACCTTTACCGCCAACACACAAACCAACCCAAAGGATCATGCATCATCATCAAAATGACAAGAAGTCCATACATCAAGAGACAACGAAAATTGCAAGGCAATTGCTACTCGGAGTGGGAAGGTCATTGGTAGAGGTATAGGGGACAACCTTGAAGTTGAGAGAAGAATTGTTGAGAATGAGGAGAAGGATGATGATGAAGGAAATGAGGAGGAAACAGAAGGAGTACATAGAGAGGATGAAGTTGAAAATAATAAGGATGTAGTTGAAAATGAAAACATAGTGTGGAAGAAGGATGTGGTGAAGGAGAAGGGCAAGAATCAAGAAGTAGTGAAGAATGCGCCAACACCACATCTACCGTACCCAACTACACCAGCCAAAAAAGAGAAAGAGAGGCAGTTTGCTAGGTTCCTTGACATATTCAAGCATTTACAAATCAACATACCGTTCTCGGAAGCCCTAGAGCAAATGCCGACTTATGCCAAGTTTATGAAAGAGATTCTCTCCAAGAAGAGGAGGTATAATGAAGAAGAAACAATTCAGCTAGACGCTAATTGTAGTGCAATCATCCAGAGAACATTGCCAAGGAAGGAAAGAGATCCAGGCAAAGTTACACTGCCGGTGTCCATTGGCAATGTTAATGTCGGCAAGGCACTTATTGATTTGGGTTCAAGTATCAACCTAATCCCACTATCCG
Organism: Medicago ruthenica; assembly: GCA_018208015.1. Lineage (NCBI taxonomy): Eukaryota > Viridiplantae > Streptophyta > Magnoliopsida > Fabales > Fabaceae > Medicago > Medicago ruthenica. The sequence goes on from CM031375.1 coordinate 97,154,421, forward strand.
TTGTCAAAAGGATTGGTGATTTGGTTGTGAAAAGAACTAACTTGACCTTGCAATTAGCCGACAAATCCTACACTCGTCCGTTGGGAATTGCTGAAGACGTGTTGGTGAAAGTCGACAAGTTCTTGTTCCCCATCGACTTTGTAGTGATGGACATACCGGAAGATGATGATGTGCCGCTAATTCTTGGGAGAACTTTCATGCAAACGGCAAGGATGATGATTGATCTTGACGGAGGCTTAATGAAAGTCCGTGTGGACGATGAAGAAGTCAATTTCAACATCAACGAAGCGATGAAGTATCCTAATGATAAAGGTGCTTGCTTCAAGATGGATGCAACGGAAGAATTGATTGTTGATACGAGAAACCAGTTGCATCACTTGACACATCTTGAAAGAGTTTTGACAAACGCACTAAGTATCATAGGAGAAGAAGATGAGAAGGAGCTTGAAGAGTGTTTGAAGGAGCTCGATTCGTTGAAGGAAATTCCTCCTCACAAAGCCAAAATTGAGGAATTGACGAATGAAGCTAAAGTGGAAGAAGTGAAGCCGGAGATGAAGATCTTGCCCTCACATTTGAAGTATGTGTTTCTTGATCAAGAGGGTACCAAACCGGTAATCATTAGTAGCTCCTTGTCAAACCATGAAGAAACAAAATTGGTAGAAGTTTTGAAGTCCAACATGGAAGCAATAGGTTGGACACTATCCGACTTAAAAGGGATAAGTCCATCCTATTGCATGCATAAGATCATGATGGAAGATGATTATAAGCCGGTAGCACAACCTCAAAGACGGCTAAACCCAAACATAAAGGAAGTAGTCCGGAAAGAAGTAGTTAAGCTACTTGAAGCCGGCATGATATATCCGATCTCGGATAGCACTTGGGTTAGTCCGGTTCAAGTTGTCCCTAAGAAGGGAGGTATGACGGTAATCACGAACGAGAAGAATGAGCTCATACCGACAAGAACCGTAACCGGTTGGAGGATGTGTATCGATTACCGGAGGCTTAACAAAGCAACTAGAAAGGATCATTTTCCTCTACCATTTATGGATCAAATGCTAGAGAGGCTGTCAGGACAAGCTTTTTATTGTTTCCTTGACGGATATTCGGGTTACAATCAGATTTCGGTGAATCCAGACGATCACGAGAAGACTGCATTCACTTGTCCTTTTGGGGTATTTGCATATCGACGCATGCCGTTCGGATTATGTAACGCTCCAGCAACATTTCAACGATGCATGCAAGCCATCTTTGCAGACTTGATAGAGAAAAGCATTGAAGTGTTTATGGATGACTTCTTAGTTTTCGGGTCATCATATGATTTGTGCTTGAAGAATCTGGACACGGTACTGAAACGGTGCAAGGAAACCAACTTGGTGCTCAATTGGGAGAAGTGTCACTTCATGGTAACCGAGGGTATAGTCCTTGGTCACAAGATCTCCTCCAAGGGTATTGAAGTTGATAAAGCAAAGATCGACGTGATAGGAAAGCTTCCACCACCAGTCAACGTCAAAGGAATCCGAAGTTTCCTAGGCCATGCCGGGTTTTATCGGAGATTCATCAAAGACTTCTCAAAAATTGCAAAGCCATTGAGCAATTTGCTCAACAAAGATAAGTCTTTTGATTTTGATATTGATTGTTTACATGCTTTTGATAGTTTAAAGGATAGCTTAACATCCGCACCCATAATCACCGCACCAAATTGGAACTATGATTTTGAACTTATGTGCGATGCAAGTGATTATGCGGTAGGCGCGGTGTTAGGTCAACGCAAAAACAAGATTTTTCATGCTATACACTATGCAAGTAAAGTTTTAAATGACGCACAAGTCAATTATGCTACCACTGAAAAAGAATTACTTGCTATAGTGTTCGTGTTAGAAAAATTTCGTTCGTATCTCATAGGTTCAAAAATTGTTATCTGGACTGACCATGCAGCTATCAAGTACTTAATCACCAAACCCGACTCAAAGCCGAGACTCATCCGTTGGATGTTGCTACTCCAAGAGTTTGATTTGGAGATTAAGGACAAGAAGGGGACTGAGAACCTAGTAGCTGATCATCTGTCAAGATTGGTGAACGATGAGATAACGAAGAATGAGAGGGACATTCTTGAAGAGTTCCCGGATGAGAAGTTGCTTATGGTGCAAGAAAGACCATGGTTTGCTGACATGGCCAATTACAAAGCAACGGGTTTCATTCCGGAGGATTACACATGGCAAATGAAGAAGAGGTTGTTGAGAGACGCAACTCAATTCATTTGGGATGACCCGTACCTCTTCAAGATGGGAGCAGACCACTTGTTAAGGAGATGTGTTGCAAGAGAAGAAGCCAGGGACATCATGTGGCATTGTCATAACTCGCCATATGGTGGTCATTACAGTGGAGAAAGAACTGGAGCAAAAGTTCTTCAAGCAGGCTTTTATTGGCCCACTTTGTTCAAAGACGCATACGAGCATGTGAAGGAATGCGAGAGTTGCCAGAAAACTGGAGGGATTTCAAAAAGGAATGAAATGCCCCTGCAAAGTATCATTGAAGTCGAAGTCTTTGACTGTTGGGGTATTGACTTTGTAGGGCCGTTTCCATCCTCCATGAACAATGAATATATTCTGGTGGCTGTTGGCTATGTGTCAAAGTGGGTAGAAGCAATAGCATCCCCAAAAGCCGATAGCAAGACAGTGGTCAAGTTTCTGAAAAGGAACATCTTTTCCCGATTTGGAACTCCAAGAGTGCTAATAAGTGATGGAGGTTCTCACTTCTTCAATCAACAGTTAGCAAAAGCACTTGAGCACTATGGAGTAAAGCACAAGGTAGCTTCACCATACCATCCACAGACCAACGGTCAAGCCGAGGTATCCAACCGTGAAATCAAACAGATACTTGAGAAGACCGTGTCATCATCAAGAAAGGATTGGGCGATGAAACTGGACGAAGCATTGTGGGCCTATAGGACCGCATACAAAGCTCCTACGGGTTTCACACCATTCCAGTTGGTGTATGGGAAAGCATGCCACTTGCCGGTCGAGTTGGAGCACAAAGCGTTTTGGGCGCTAAAGTTTTTGAACTTTGATCAAGAGCAAGCGGGGGAGAAGAGAAATCTTCAGATGAATGAGCTCGAAGAAATGCGTGACCAAGCTTATCAGTCAAGCAAGCTTTATAAGGAAAAGGTCAAACGGTATCATGACAAGAAGATCATGAAGAAGGAATTCAGGCCCGGTCAAATGGTGTTGCTGTTCAATGCAAGGCTAAGACTATTTCCGGGTAAATTGAAGTCTAAATGGTCCGGTCCGTTCATGAACAAGGAGGACAAACCTTATGGAGCTGTGGAACTAGAAGATCCTATCACTAAGTCAACATGGACAGTGAATGGACAGAGGCTGAAGCCATATTTTGGAGGTGAAGTTGTTCGGCACACGACGACGATTTCACTCATCAATTCTTGAGCAAAAGCGAATCAGGCGTCGATCTAATGACGTTAAACAAGAGCTTGTTGGGAGGCACCCCAATTTTGTAAGTATGTTGCATTTTAAGTGTTATTTTAGTTCTGTACAGTTATTTACACAGGTAGGGATAGTGGCAAGAACTCAAAATTTTATTTTTCTGTTTCCTGTCATGGTCGCTACAGCGACAAATTCATCGCTGTAGCGGTGAACTTTGCACTACGTCGCTGTAGCGACGAAATGTCGCTTGTAGCGAGACCTTTCTGACTGTGCGCTTGTAGCGCCAGCCAACGCTTGTAGCGATGGGCTTTTAGCCTGTCGCTGTAGCGACAGGTCGCGCGCTTGTAGCGACCGTAGCAGAAAATGTAATTTATAGTTCCCAGGCCACTTTGTCTTTTCCACTACCTCCCAACCACTTTATTTAATGTCCTAGCCGTTTTTATTACTTATTTTCGCATACAACTACATCAGTACATTCCCATTCCAGTTTTACTTCCATTTCTGCATTTTTCACTTTGTTTCTCTGAACAATTTCTTGCGAATCATCTGAATTCCTGTCCAATCTTTCAACTTAACATCAATCAGGTATGTTTTCGTACTTGTCTGTTGCTGATTATATGCTTTACACTTGATGAATGTGCCTGCATGCTTATTACGAATTTAGGGTTTAGGATTTTCAAATTTTTGAACTTAAGATTGAGCCCTGTTGCTATACCCATGATTAGCCATAGATTAAGCCATTATAAATGAACTGGAATCACTTAGAAAACTCTCCATTCATCCTCTTATTTATTCAAATCGTATTTTGAAAAACCTAAATGTAAAAATTCAAAATAATTTAGGGTTTTTGATGATGAGGAAGTTTAAGTGATTTTTACTCATTTATATTAGCTTTAAGGTTAATTTCGCATGCTACAAGTAGGTTATAATCTAGAAAAATCAAAAATTTTGAAAAGGGTTTTCCTCGCTACAGTGCGCTTGTAGCGCAGGTAACCAGCAAAAACTGGGTTCGCTCGCTACAAGCGACCAAGCTGTCGCTGTAGCGACGAAGCCCAGAAATTGTTTTATTTTTCTTTTGATTTGATCCTGACTTGTATCCTACTTATTTTTTGTCTGTTTAAACTTTGTGTAGGAATGGCACCAAAATCTTCAACGAAGAGATCACGTACTGTTGAAGGTTCATCATCTCGACCTAGATCAAACCCTCAACCGCATGATGCTAGCCGTTTCTTAAGCTTAAGGAACCAAGAGCGGTATGAGGAGCTGAAAACAAGGAGGATATGGTCTGAGAAGCAATTCCAGATTTCGGAGGGAGGAGAATATGGAGGGATTGCGCACATGCTTAACGAAAGAAAATGGGGAATACTGTGCACTCTGCCGAGGAAGATTAACTACGACATCGTGCGGGAATTTTATGCTAATGCGATCCCAGCAGACCCTTCAGACCCATTCACATGGACGACATATGTGCGAGGGCGCACCATTGCATTTGATCGGATGTCCATAAATTCGTACTTGGGTAAGCCTTTGGAGCTTTGTGAAGAGGATAACCCACTAGCACCGACCATGCTGTGTGACTTTCATGAACACCAGAGGAGCGGGAATTGGGATCACGATCTGATAGCACAAGAAATCTTCCAAGAGGGGAAGCATTATGATGTGAGTAAGGCTTCGGGTAAGCCTTTCAGAGCCTTTCGAGATGACATGACCACACCTGCTCAGGTAGTCCTTACCCTAATTCTTTATAATATCAGGCCTAAATCACACACTTCATCTACCACACTCGATGTTACACCCCTTCTCCACTATATCCTTAGCAACCGTCAGGTTGACGTTACTAGGATTATAGCCAATGAGATGAGGGTTGTGGCGGAGAGCGGCATCCTACCCCCAGGCAAACCCAAATGCCCATTGACCTTCCCTGGTTTGATTATGGGACTATGTAGAAAGGCTAGGGTACACATGCCTAACCAAGTAGATGAAGAGATCAAAAATCCTATTGATGACAGGTACATCAATAGGTATTGCTCCACCCCCTCACCTCCTGCCCCACCTTCTTCCTCAGCTGGACCTTCCACATCAGCCGGACCTTCCACTGTACCACCACCAGCACCACATCACCCTAGCCACCCTCAGGGCCCGACCTTTCCACCATTAGATTTCTCTAGTTGGGACCCATCTCTGGTTAGCTCATTTCTCATGGCGCAGAATGCGTCTAATCATCGTGCTCTCACAACTATCCAGAGTCACCTGCACGACAGCGGCCACAGCACTTGGACGCCAGCCTTCTTCTCAGAGCATATTGCTTGGCCTGGGGACAGGCCTTTCTTTCCTGGAGGGGCAGCTGCTGCAGATGTTGGTGATGAGGATGCTGGTGATGATGGTGATGACGATGCTGATGTTGATGACGACCTTGGCGATGACTCCTCGGAGGCTACTAGGAGCATCGACCGTATGGCTGCAGACTTGATGGATTCTGAAGATTATGATTCAGACTGATTTTGATGCAAGCTGCAGACTTTTGTTTTATCATTCCTTTCATTTTATTTATTATGCTTTGTATTTTAGAACATTTTTTCATGCTTTGTACTTTATTTTGATTATGCTTTTGTACCATGGATGATGTTACTTTATGCTATTATGTTATATTTTGGTTATTATATGTTTATTGTATAGCATGTTTTATTTATGTTTTGTTATTTATTTTTGGTTAAAATTTTTTGAATTATCCCAACAATTTTGAAAGAAAGATGAAAGATTCAAAAGCAAGTGCTTGAGCTTAGAATCATTTGAGTGATAATGATAGAATGAGTGTTAAAGCGCGCAGCTAAGGTACTCGTTTTCTTGTTTTTCTAGGTATATTCTTGAATGTGAATAAGTTCTTTACACACAAGTTAATTTATTCAGTTTTACGCAAGCATATGTTTAGTTTTGAACCAATTTAGAACTAGCCAAAATGTGAGGTATCCTCAACCATTGTATATATATGCAGGAGACCAACATTTCATGTTTAACTCAGTTATTTTATGTTAAATCTTTTGTTGTTTTAAATTGTATAAAAGCATTGAAATGATCAAGGCAATTTTTTGAAATTGAGTGAAATACTTGACCAAATAAACCTACCCTGTGAGAAGTGTGAGTATCTGTTAACCCCTCTGAGCCTATTGAATCAGAATTGTTAACTGTGAACTGTCAATTTTAATAAGCTCAATTGCTTATTTAAATTGCCGGAGTTTGTAAAAAAATTCAGTTCATAGTTAACTCTTTATTGAATTCTGATAGTTGTTTTCTTTTGAACCCTTATCCATCATTTTTATTGACCTTTGCCATAATGATAAAGGAACATTCGATTAGGGTGTCATTGAACTAAGTTGGGGAGAAAGGGAGGTTGTATTTATGTCAATGTAATGGTGAATGTTGATAATTGATCTTGACAACAAGAATCCTTTCTTGTGGTGATCATCACTTTCACAGACTTATCACTTTCTAGGATTAGAAAGTGTGGCGTCCCTAAACCCTCCATTCCACTTCTTGTTTGAAACCACAATTCAGCCTATACCCAATTCACAATTAAACTCTTTTCAACTCAAATTCTGGTCGAAATTAATCCCCATACATTCATTTCGTTTTTCCTTTTGCACATCCTTTCATTAACCATATTTTCATCTCATTTCTTGTGTTTTGCATCCATATTTAGTATTCAGCAAGCAACTTTGTGTCAACTCAAAATTAAAAATCAAATATGAACCATTTTCACAAAATAGTGTTCATCAAGTGGTAATCAGAGCAAGATTCCTTTTAAAAGGGCCAAAAGTCCAAAGGTATCAAATTCTTCTTGTTCATCATTTTGATTTTCATCTTAAAAAAAATAAAATATATATATATATATATATATATATATATATATATATATATAAATCAGAATTGTTGCATAAAAAAAAAAGTCAGAATTGTTGCTTGTGTTCATCAATTTCGTTTTTGTGTTTTAATTGCCACACTTTTCTTGTTTATAAAGAATTGACTGATAAGAGAAATTCTATTTGGTATATTTGAAAGAATCTATTAAGATAGTCATGATACTAGTTTGCTTGTTATAATTTTGGAGCTACATAAGATGGATGTCAATACAGTATTCCTTAATGGTGACATTAATGATACAATATGGTGCAACCGAATAAAACTTTTGTGTTTATAGATACAAAGTAGATGGTTTACAAAATCATGAAATCCACTTATGAGTTAAGAAATTTGTCTCTTTATTGTTGCTACAAATTCTCATAAAGAAATTGTCTCATTTTGTTTTGAGATAATATTATGGAGAGTTGTAGATTTAGTAAGCTCAGTGGGAGTAAATTTAAATTTCAAGTTTAATGTGTCAATTATATTTTATTTAGTCAACAATAATATATAATAGTTATGTGAAACCAAGAAAATCTCTAACGAAAGTTTAGCGATGAAAGATCTTGAGGACACTTATCAAATTTTAGATACTTAGAGATTACTCTCAAGGTATCCTCAGATGTCACAAAAGATTTATATCAATAAAGTTGAAAATAAATTGGCATAATAAGTTATGTATGACTTTAATCACCGAGACAGACTTTTCAGTCTCAATTATTGCCCAATAGAAAATTTATAAATTCTGAAAATTAAACATTTTCCTAAGCTTTGCCTATAGGATTCTTATGTATGGTCTTATTATACGCATTTGGAAATAACGTATATAATCAGATTGTTTGGCAGATACTTGAGCAATTCAAAGTTTGAATTGTTGAAAAGGGAACCATAAGGATTATTAAAGAGAACAAGAGAGCTTATGCTCACATCAGAGATCTAACAATTTGAAGATCATTAGTGTGTTGGAATCTGACTTATGGATGTCTGTATATAATAGACATCCTAACTCAAGAAATGATTGTAAATATTTATGTCACTTGGTTGCATATAGTTAAAGGTATTGAAAGACCACTTAAGTTATATAGTGACATAAGTTAGTGATAAGTGCCTAAAAGTTGTTATCTTTTGATACATTTTAGGGCACTTATGTTACTTGTTTTACAAGTTACCTTGGGATAAGAGCATATTTGTGTTAAAAATGCAATATTTGTGATCCTAAGCCTTACCCAATGTTATTATGCAGGAAATACATGCTTGGACCTGATTGATGCAAGGAAATGAAGTTTTTCTTGATGCCATCGCTACAAGCGCAGAAGCCATCGCTAGTAGCGAGGATAGGCAGGGATTTCCATGAAGCTATCGCTTGAAGCGCAGAAGCCATCGCTAGAAGCGAGCCTAGGCAGGGATTTACAAGAGTTCATCGCTTGAAGCGATGAACTGGACGCTAGAAGCGAGCCTAGGCAGGGAATTTCAAGGATCCATCGCTTGTAGCGACAGACCTTGTCGCTACAGCGACCAGAGGGCGGTTTAATGCTTGGTGATGACGTGGAGCTCTCCCATTGGCCAGTTGACTTCCTCGCTACAAGCGACAGGCTGGTCGCTTGTAGCGAGCGTGCTTTTTCTCAGATTATAAATGCTTTTGAAGCTCATTTTTTCAGTTATATAGTTTTTTATCAGATTTTATAATTTCCAGAGCTCAAAATATTTGATTTCTAAGAGAGAGAATAGGCATAGAAGGAGGAAAACTTCAAATAGCAAAAGGATTTGGATTGAAGAATACATTAAGAAGCTTTGAGAAATCAAGCCTTAACATATCCTCATCTTCCTTTCTTGTTTTGCAATAGTTATCATGACAATGATCAACTAATCTCCTTTGTTGGGATTAATAGGTAATCAATCATTCCATGTTGTAAACTTTTGATTTATTAAATATATGATTCTAGCATTTTTATATACCATTGAATTTGTTCTTGCTTTTCTCTCTTATATTTGATTTAAATGATATTGGAAAATACTTTTGAATCTAGTTTAGAATGATATTCTATCAAGATAAGAAATTCTAGAAATGGGATTTGGTTTTGATAATTACATTAAAGTATTGGATCATAAAGCTTTCGAATCGTTTAATAGATTGAGAAATCATCGATTAAACGATACGATCGATCTCACGACGTCATTTGGGAAATCAATGACGTTGTCGAGCAATACGTGATAATGTCATATATAAGAAAAAGCTAGAGTCGTATTTACGATCAATCGAATACAAACGATGTTTGATTGATGAACGTTAATCCTAACACCTTTTATGTCCTATTACTCTACTATTTATTTATAATGCTTTTTAAATGTTGAGTAGTGTAGTAAAGAAAAAGGTTAAACCCTAACTTAAGACGATAATCGACGTTGAACGGTTTATGATATCACGTTAATCTCTGTGGAACGATATAAAACTTATACTTACTTTTGTGCTTTAACAGTTAGTCATATAATGCTTCAATAACAAAATTATAAGGTCCATTACCTTATAGATTATTGTTGTTAAATAATAGAACATAAAGAGACAAACTTAATGTTGGCTGACTCACTAATCAAAGACTTGACACCTAAGGTCTTTCATATGATTGTTGTCAATAAGGATGTCTTGAATTAGTAGGAGTCTCTTTTATTTTATGTTCTATACTTTTGTTTTGGTATCGATACAGGCTTTATGTTATGATTTTCTGCAGAAATAAAGTTCATGAGATTATGTTTATTATAACCATTTATGTTTCATTTTGTGCAAATATTAAATTTGTAAACTTCGGTTTTGATCTCACTAAAGTTTTCAGTTGGACCAGTTTGAAATAGACATGATTTAGAGATCACATTACATGAAATTTCCATGTCACTTATCCATATCGATCTATGTCATCAAGTGCATTGATATGGTGGTCGTCAGGGTTCCGTCACATTATATCGGTGGTCCCATATTATTAATGTATGAGGTGGACCAGATTGTAAAGTTGAAATCTAAAGATAAATAACATTCGGACGCGCGCCTAAAGAATTCTGGTATAATCATTAAGATATGTAGTCCAAGTGGGAGATTGTTGGAATATTTCATTATTTAATTATATTTCGATATCAATATGTGGGCAAATATCGTAATAATAATAATTATATTAGTTATTTATCAGTTGCGAACCTTAATTGATTAGTGATCAAATTAAGTAATAAGGCTATTAGATTTCTAATTGGATAATTAATTAAATATTTAATTAGTTGATATGGATTCAATATGAGTGGATGTCTGGATGACCCATTAACGGAATAATGAGAAACCTTAATGGCCATCCAATATAAAAGAGGCTATGGTCCCCAATACACCGTACACGGCAAACTCTCTCTTCTTCCCATCTGAAGAGAACTTGAGGCAGAAAGGTACCGGTTGAGGAAGAACCAAATCAGCCGCAGCTAACCCTTGCTGTTTGTTTCAAATCACCTCCTCTCTCTGTTTATCGTTGCTGTTGAGAGGGCTACCATCAAAGCTTCATCGGGTATTCCTAATACCTAATTACTATTATCCTTGATAAATCAAACATGTCGTAGATCCGATCATAATCACGTTCAATATTTTGTTTGCTTCCGCTATTGATTCATGATTATTGAACATGTTTTATGAAATCGGTTTTATTTAGACCTAAATTTTTCCAACACATTAATCATGTTATGATTATATTTATTTTTGACTGCACATTAGTCCACTGGTCATTATTTATCAAGTTGTGAAGTGCTCTTTGAATGCCTTCCCTTGCAGATATCTCTTTAGCTCTGATATACCTACATTTTTTTCCTTCTGGTTCCAGGAACCTCGTCACTTCCGATGTGGCTTTGACATTGTTCTTCCTTTGCATTGTAAGTATATTGATTTGCATGGAAATCCTTTGATTCAACAGTGGTTCGATTACAAGTTTGAGAAAGGTTCAATAATAAGGATAAAGAACTCTAATATGAATGTTGACTGGGTTGGTTTTGTCTTTTGTGTGGCATTTCAAATAGATAACCCCGCATTATCTGATTCTCCATATCGTTTTCACTCCTCGCCACTGCCATATCCTTTTTGTCTTTCCTTTGAAAGTGAACACACAGAAGAATGCTTTGATATGCCACTTAGTTTAGAACGAAATAAGGTGGCTGGCTCAAATTATATTTGGGTAATCTATATTTCTCGTGAACACTGCCATTTTGTGAAAACGGGAGCACCGATCACATTTAAAGCTGGCCAGGAAAGGCTTAAAAAGGACACCATGAACACAACTTCCAATGGTGTTCATTGAGAATGTGGGTGAAAGAAGCAGAAGAGTTGAGCCTGAAATCCAGCTTCCTTACAATTGGTCAGTGATGAAGATGAAGTTGAGAATGAAGAAGCCAAGGTAAAAGAAATCAATCTCTTTAATCTAGGCTTTGATAACACAATATTTTCTCTGTTCTAGGAGGAAATTATATTTTTAAAGCATTGATACAATAGTGATTACTAATAACTAATTTATCATAGTGCATCAAATCAAAGTCTGGTAAACTAAGTTTATCTAATAATTTCTCTTCATTTAATATGTTGACATGTGTTTCAGAGTAAAATAGAAAACTACATATCAGAGTTGCTAGTTTGATTTTCTTAGGAATTTGGGGTCCACTTCCTGATAAGATTCATCGGCTATCTTTGCTTTGAAGTTTTGGAATTGAGCTCAAATTTCTTATTTGATTCTATTCCTCCACCAAAGATGGCTTAAATGGTGAAACTTTAAATACTAACACTTGATGACGATCATTTCAACACCACAATTTCATTTTAAATTTCAACACATTTTCTAATTTTTTTTCTTGAATGAAAGTGATGGAATGTAAAAATACATGTGAAAATTCAGTCTCCACTAGGCCTCTACTATGTTTACATCCACTGTATTTCTAATACATTCTTCCATAAGAAATGAAGCATGGATTATGATAAGTAATACTAATATTTGTTTTGTTACTTTTAGTTTCTATTTATATTAGATTGACTCATCAAACACTTGGCTACAAAACTGATAAAACTGAGATGTTTCACAATTGGAGGTGTTGAATTTGTCAGGGTCAAGAATTGAAGATAAAGCACTCTCCATAATCTCAAAGTGGTGCACTGAACTAATAGAAAATTGTATAGCAGTGAGAATGAAATTTAATGAATTGTAGTTTGGTGGGGAAATTTTATCCCACGGCCCTACATTTATACCTTCATCCTAAAATTTTACCTAAAATACATATTTTGCCCTCCTATATAAAGTTAAAACACTTCATAGTTTTTTATTTATTAGTCAAACCCTTTCAACATTGTGTTCATATACGGAAAATTTCTTTCTCCCTTTTTCAGACATCATTGAATCATTGATTTCCAACATCCACATTTCCATGTACTGGAAACATATTCATCTTCAGCTTTTAATCGAATCTGAACCGGAAACGTTTTTTTGTTAAATTTTTTTCCGAAGTACCCCACAAGAAACATATTTATCACCTAGTATTTTGGTTTTAATGGCTTTCTCTTCCCTACGAAAACTTTTGTTGGATATTTCATATTTGGCTTTTGAATTGAATGTAGAATTCTAAATCTAGCAATAACAGTTTGTATTACAAATTGAATTTAAATATAACGATGATAGTTTGTATAGAAAATTTAATACCAAATTATAATCCATGTGGAATTCTACTGGTGTGTATGGAACCTAATTTTTTGTGGAATTCTAATGCTAGGTTAATATGTTATGTGATTCATTTTGATAATTATTGACTTTTACTATGAGATTTGAAAGATTTTTTAGCTTCGTAATGGTTTTATAACGCTTACAATTGTGACAAAAAAAAACTCTTACAATAAAATTGAAACATGCTCACTAATTATTGAAATCTCGTCCTTAAACATGGGAAGAAACTTGACATTTAGCGACAGCGAAAAACTGTAGGTAAATGTCATTTTGCCGTAGGTAAAGGCTAAAATACCTATACCTACGGCTATTTTTTTGAGGTCAATACTATACCTTTACCTACGGATTTATTCCGTCACTATATCCTATAGTGACAGAATTTTGACCATCGGACAAAACAATTTGGTTTTACCTAGGGAATTTGGCCGTAGGTATAGAACTATTCAAAACAAAAATTTTTTTTAGCTAAATCTCTATTAAGTCACTACACATTTGAACGAAAACCTATATCCTCACATCACATTCTTGATGCTTATTTAATCGAAATTTTATGTTTCAAAAATTAATTTAATTAAAAACTAAAGACAATAAATTAAATAAAGGAATTTATGAGACAATAAAATAAAACTTCAATTATAATTTATAATGAATTTGTCAAGTAATACAAGCATGTCAAATTACCAAATAGCTAAAAATATCAACCTATGAGTATAATAATTGGATTTATTTTCATTTGGATTCAAAATCTAGTACAAATGTCAATAACAACAAGAAGCCACCCTTAATTAGAAAAGAAGAAGTAATAAGACTGCAATCAGACGAAGAGCCAATTCGCTGCCCTTAACCTTCGAGGTACCCTTGTCTCTTTGCCAAATTCAATTCCAAATCAGCTTCCACAACTCTCCTCCCTAGACCCCTAATAAACAAAATATACATAATCTAATGTAAAACAACATCAACAAAAACAAAATATAATAAAAAACCATGAATTGACCATATATAATTGACATATAATTACCTAGCCTACCAAACATGGGTCAACTCTGGTATGAAAAATCAGAAACAAGATTAATCATTTATGTAGTCAAGTAAAACTCTTGTGTAAATTGTTATCTATAGATGACATATTAATCATTACATTCTATATTTCTATTCCATAGGTAGTCAAATATAACCAAGTAGTTGATTATCAAACTTGGTCACTTTTTTATACAGTGTAACCAAATGTTAAAAAAAACCATTGCATAAACTTGCTAAAATGACTGGTATAACTTGAGTAGTTTTTACTTAAAGCAACTATACCTGGACTTTAAAATCTTTTGCAGCCATTGAAATGACCTCAGATCCAAAATCATTTGCATTAGGATAACAGCTCCTGAAAAATTTATTACCAGAGAAAACTGGAAATCACGTCATACTTATCTGAGTTGAACTTTGGAAAAATTCATACTTTAATTACCTGAGAAGTTTGCAAAGAACATCTAATTTAAACACATATCTACCCATTGATTAGGTGGATTTTAGGAAACCTTTATTTTCATTATCATACACATAAATATTTGAATCAAGGTCATGACAAGATCATAACCCACCTAACAAGATTTATCCAAAAGATTAATCCAATTCGAAACCACAAAAACAAAAATAATCAAGTCTTGTCTGACAAGGTATTATTAGTTGCATGGACCAAATAACAAAACAAATGTTGTAAAGACTGAATTGTTGCTACATATATCATATCAATTATGAGTTGAAAGATAACTCCTAGAAAAAAATTATTTGTTTTATGTGGCAGATCACATTATTTGAGTTTAATAGAATAAAATTTACCTGTGAAACCAAATGTGTATGGAACATCATGACCGATTCCACAAGGAGTAATAAACTAAAACTGCATTCCTATGTTCCCAAGTCCCGCTTCACAATAATAAACTAAATCCAAAATGAATCTTCTTGTTTAGCATTTGAAAGAGAAACAACATGAAACATGACATGTAATAAGTAATAGTGGTGCGATGAATAAAACCAGATGTGTAATTGAAGCGTCTCACTCTAGTAATGCCCATGTGTTCAACCTTGGTCCACCCGTAGCCACCCGTGACACGATCAGTACCCCTTTACCCACATGATGTCACCTTGTGTTATATGAACCTTCAATTAGACCAACCATACTAAAAAACATTGAGACTAAAGGTAAGGAAAAGGTGCATACACAAAAAAAAATTATTTGTCTATGATCCACTAAAACTTTTTCAAACCGAAATAAAGGACAATTTTAAACTAATGATTAACTATTAAAGTTGCGTTCATTAGCTGCATAATATAATGATTGAGAGAGAGGCATGAAATTATAAATAATTTTGCTAAGGCTTAAAGTACATACCTCAAAATAGATACTATAGCAAAAACTTCCACAAAGTAAAGAGGGGTTGGTTGATACTCATCAAAGAACTTAGAAACAAAACAAAAAAAAAATGAAACCCCACAATCTCTGCTTCTATTTATGTACACATAATCCACAAACCCACCAACATTAGGATAATTAACAAAAATTTAAACAAAAAATATGAAACCCCAAAATCCCTGCTTCTGTTTCTGTACACTATTTCATAGATACCAGTACCACCATCACATCATCATATTCCCCTGCTTCTCAAGAAAATATAAAACCCCATAATCAGATATAGGTTTTCACACATCCAAAAACACACAAACACTCAAAACTTTTAAACTCAACAAAAAAAAAACAAATTACATTCAAAGCAAAATCAGATACAGGGTTTCACACATCCAAATTCACACATTCAAAGCAAACATATCGAAAGCACATACACGATTGTAATTAACAAAACATAGATTTGTTATAACATGATGTTAGAGAGAGAAAGAAGTTCACAAACAAAATTGAAGAAAACAAGTTGGTTCTGAAATCGTTTGTGAATCTACGTGTTTAGGGTTTGTGAGGCGAACATGATCTGAATTGGAAAAGGGTTGGGTTTGCAAAGATTTAGTTTGTGGCTCCACGGGAACAGGAAGCTAGGGGTTGGGTTTGTTTTTGGGCGAATTGGAAATTGAACATGAAGTGGTGAGGCAAACAAGAAGCTTATGAACATTGTAAGGTCAATTTTGAGTTAGGGTTGAGTTTTGGGAATGAGGTGAAAAAGGGTTGAGTTTTTGGGTATTGCGTGTTTTGATATTTCAGTCTCCGCTCATTCCCTCCTTTATTTCAGATATATTTTATTGTTTTAATTATTTATTATTTTCTGCATGACTATAGCTATGGACTATGGTATTTCTGTAGGTATATCTTTTCTATACCTACGGTTTTCTGGGCCGTCGGTAAAAACCTCCGTAGGTAAATGGCAACATTTCCTAATATTTAAGAACTCTCGTCCATTCTACTTGCTTAGTCCCAACAACAGAATTAACAAAAAAAAATCGGAAAATGTAGTTCATCAATCATCATGCAAAACTCCAAAACCAACATCGAAATCAAAACAAACAACAATTTTTCCATTACCAAAATCAAAAGCATAGCTACGTTTATCCATTGCCAATACATAAATCCAATTCTTTCTCATAGAATGTACATAAAGAACATCTTTCAAAATCAAATTGTATCAGGAAGGTAAAGTAAGGAAACAACTCATATTTGTACTACGGGGTTACTCTAGCTCCATCTACCACTATGACCTTCGTCTTAGCATCACCTGCAGGTTTTCACGGATTCTCCTACCAAGTAAGTAAATGCATAGGTGTTTTAATGATTATTAGAAATTTAGGTTGTTGATCTTCCTATATTATTCTTAAGCCTTAAACAAGATAGTATAAAAATAATAAATGTTTCTTTTATGAGAGAGAAAATAAATGTTTTGTTCATGCACAAATCATCTTATGTATTTTAAAACATCATGGAAACAACTTTCAAGAAAAAGTAGTTTCAAAACATTTGTGTTAAAAATTAATCCATAACTGCCTTATAACAAGTTGGTTAGAGTTTGTTACAAATACTTGTTAGTTAGTTAGTTAGTTGTATATAGAAAGCTTGTGCTACAAGCAAGTGTGATATACATATAAAAGGCTATGTAATGTGTATATTCATCACTTAATGACATATCATATTACTAGCAAATTCTCTCCATTCTCTTCTATCTCTCAACTTTACAGTTTTTGCTTGTTATTCTTCATCTTGCTTAAAACAGCTTATTGAGAAAAGCACTTATGTTGCGTTTCAATCATAGTTTGATATAACAATTTGAAATATGGAAAAACTGTGAAAATTTTATAAAATATCGGTTGGCATCGAAGCCATGATCATAGGCTTCAAAGCCAAGTGATTTGAAAAAATGTCCAATGACTCCAATTTGTTGTAAATATTAGTACATTTTTCTCATGTATTTAATATATAGGTTATAATATTTCGTTTGAGGGGATATAATTTATAATAATTAATTATATATTAAAAATTACTACATAAAAATTTTGTAGACCCTTTAAAAAAATCGAGTCTACCGTGTTGAGATTTGGTTCAAAATTGATGATTGAATGATTATGTGAAATTGTGGCACGAAGTTTGGTGTTCATGGCACAATTTTGGTCTTTGAGTTTGGAGCGAGCCACTGGAAATATCGTGGCACGATTTTGGTCATTGAGTTTGGAGCGAGCCACTGAAATATTGTGGCACGGAGGAAAGGCATCGTGACACGATTTGAGGATAATGTTAATATTGTAATGTGTACTAATGTAAAATCGTGACATGATGGGTGCAAATCGTGTCACGATTCCTCGGGATGTGACATTTATATAAAGCTTCATTCTTCATGTTTTGAGTAGGGCTTCAAGAGAGCAAAATTTAGGGAATCAAATGAGGTAACTTTAAGGTTGAGTGTCTTTGGTTAGAGGTTCTCTTGGGTTGGGAGACATTTATAAACACCTTGGATGAGTGAAATCATTGAGTCTATTGTTCTTGGGAAGAGATTGAGAAATAAGTAGAAATTAGGTTTTTGTTCTTTGAGAGCTTGTTGAAACTAATTTTTTATAACCTTTTTGTATCGTTTTGTATAGAACTCATTAATAGTGAAGTGGAGAGATCTCTCTCCCCCAGTAGGTAATTGTTGGACCGAACTGGGTAAACATTTCTTTGTGTGTTTGTTTCTATTTTCTCTTTATCTTTTGCTTGATTGTTTTGTGCTTTACACTTATTCCTAGAATAGATCTAGGTATGTTATTGTTTGAATCTACTTTGATATTGGTTACTACTTTCCTTTTGCTCCACACATCTAAGTTTTATTGGTGTGATTATTTGTTCAAATTCACAACCTACCCATTTATTGCTAACGAGATCTAATATAAATTTAAGGCTTAAATGTATTTTTTTATTTTTTATTTTGATCAAATTTAACTTCTAATCTACTATTTTTAAAATCGAGTTTCTGGTTTCTTTTTTTTTATTTATTTACAGAATTTGAGTTTTCAGTCCCCTTGTTTTTGATGGTATGGTATCATCATTAATAATGTGGTAGAGACATTGAACAGCTGAGTTTGATAAAAATAAATTTGTCATAAATCAATACCTATGTTATTATTTTTGCTTTTCTAGTCATCAAGTTACCCATGACTCGATGTTTATTATTAGAAGTCAATGCTCGTTATATGTATGTATGTATATATAAATCTAATAAAATTGAGGTAGGCTATAGTTGACCCTTGATCTTAGCCATTATCAATCACTAAGCTAACAAAAACACGGCACTTTAGAATACTATTTTCTTGAAGCAAGACATGGACAACAATATTACATTCGTTTTATAAATAGCACATAGCAGATCATAGAGATAGATAGATAGATAGATAAGAAATATCAACTATAGCTAGACAATGCTAATGATATATATGCTCTAATATCATGAGAGAACAAGAATTCAAGTCCACTATTTTTATCTTCCTATTTATAATATATGGAGTAATTTCAACTCCTCCAGCAGATCCAATTCAGTGTTCATCAAATAATACAAACTGCACCATCACAAATTCAAATGGCGTGTTCCCCGATCGAAGCATTTGCAGAGCTAGCGAGGTTATGTACCCAACCACAGAGGCGGAGCTCATATCAATAGTCGCGTTAGCTTCAAAAAACAACAGAAAAATGAAAGTTGCAACGCGCTTCTCTCACAGCATACCAAAGCTAGCTTGTCCTGATGATAATGGAATTCTAATAATTAGCACAAAAAATCTCAACCGTGTGTTGAAAATCGATGTCAAATTGTTGAGAATGACTGTAGAGAGCGGTGTAACATTGAGAAAGATCATTAGTGAGGCTGCAAGGTTTGAAATGGCTCTGCCAAATACACCATATTGGTTGGGTTTAACCATTGGTGGCCTAATTAGCACTGGTGCTCATGGAAGTACATTGTGGGGTAAAGGAAGTGTTGTTCATGAGTATGTAACACATATTAGAATAGTTAGCCCTGCAGGACTTGAAGATGGATATGCTAAGGTTCGAAATCTTAATGAATCTCATCAAGATATTAATGCTGCTAGGGTTTCTTTAGGGGTTCTTGGAGCACTAGTGGAAAATATACATTTTACAACATGGTCAAAAATGTTTTCACAACAGTTGAAATAATACCTGATGTAATAGTTAACACGGTGGCATTTTTGAAATTACTAACAAAGTTTTCACATCAGTTGAAAGGAATAACTGATGGGAAAAGTAAATGATAAAAAGTTTTCACAACAGTTGATATAATACCTGTAGGGAAAGATACACGCGGTGGCAGTTTTGTAATACTGAGCAACTACATTTTACATCAGGTGCATATGACCTGTAGGGAAAAACCTTTCAATATTTCATTTTCCCTTTTGCCTCTTCTCTGAAAACGTGACTTTTCCTTCTCAGATTCGTTTTCTCTCTCACAGAACCCTAGCCTCTCATCTCTCACAACACAAATCGGTGGAAGAAGAAAAAAATCATCATAGCAACCTTCTTCTTTGATTCGTTTCTCAGATCCATTTTCCCCCTCTGGGCAAATCGTTTTCGCCTATCACCTCTCACACTCGATTTCCCTCTCACTGGCCCTCTTTTCACAGATCGGTTAGTATTTTTCGTTTTCGTTTTCGTATTTCATAGAATAAATCGTTTTCGTTTTCGTATTTCATAGAATAAATCGTTTTTAGTATTTCATAGATCTCGTTTTCGTTTTTAGTATGTGGTTCAGTCGCTGTTTAGCATAGGGAAAACTAAAAATGTAAAACAGATCAATATTAAAGGGCCATCAGCAAATTTGAATTTTAAGTAACACATTCTTTCAAGAAATCCACAATTGTATGTAAATGCTTTTTTTTTTAACAATAAATATTGCAATTAGAATATGATAGGTCTCTAGAATAAATTTTTATGGTAATTCATCCATACCTTGCTGAATGGTTATGTCTATCAAGATTAAATGGTTTCATCTAGCTATTGAATGACAGAACAGGCTTGAGAAACTATTTTCACTCTATTTTTGCTGCCGCTAAAGCTTGATATGATGAGATGTATCTGAATTAAACCATGGTATCCTATCTAACATAATATCTCTTGTATTTTCCACAGGGATGGAAGCGTACCTGTCTCATTTATCCAAAAATACCTAATGAAGAAACTCGATCTGACCAGTGAAACAGAGGTAACTGTGATTCGTACATATCTTAAAGACATTGGTTCATAAGCGAATAACCTGGCTTTGAAGATTTTAGTCATGTTTTTATATAGAGAGAGTGCATTTTAAATGAAATCGGAACATTGAATTACAATCAGTAGCTCAAAATTAAAAATTTAGATGACATCAATAATTACAAATCCCACATGTATCTTTTATTAAATAGGAGAGAAGATCACATGGAATTTATCAGACTATAGTTTTGTTGAATTTAATTCTTAGCTTGTCTCTCTTATGTAACTGCGTTTTATTGTCTCCTATGCATATGAATAGAAAATAATATCAGGGTTGCTTTGCTTGTAAGTATGATACACCCCATAATTATAATATCAGGGTTGTCTCTTATTCTCATTCTTTTACATAACTTTTACAAAGACTTTGAGCATATGTCAAAGGGTGGTTTAGTTGTGTTGCGTAAGAAGGGCTGTAGTGTTTGAGTTCGAGCTAAACTCGGCTGAATTAGTTTCAACTTTATTTTTATCCCTTTTCCCTAAATCTGTTGATTGAGTTCTAGTCAAACGGTACTTCATAATCTTATTTTTTCATGTAATGCATATGCCATGTATTTGTTGGCTCAATTTTTTGCTGTAACTGCAATACTTCCTGGAAGGACTATAAGACTTTTCAAAATTTGAAGTTGCGTCTTTCCCTTATATTCTTCAATTATTCAAAAAGTATAATGCTTATAATGTCTTTGAAGTCTATCTCAGATGCCTCATCTTGCCACAACTTATGCTGCAGTCAACACTCTTATTACTTTGGGTGGTGATAAAGCTTTGGCATCAATTAATAGGTGGTCAGTTTATGCTCTTCAAAGCAAGCTCTAGCAATATCTTGTCTTATCTTTTGTTCGGTAGAGTTCTGTTCTCGTTATTTGGAATTGATTTGTTTTATTCTTTGAAAATATTATTCTCATAGATAAATTGTATGGGTTTATGCGGCGAATGAAACAGCTAAATGGGGGATTCAGGTATGTTATCATATTCATCTTTGTGCCTTCAATTAACAATAAAAAATTAGATTGATACCTGCCCATATTCATTTTAGTTGTATTGTATTTGGTCGGTTTTATGTGTTAATGCTTGCACACATTGCAATTATTCACACACATGAACGATGCCAAATTTTGATTTGGTAATATTTGTGGGGACGGTTGTGTGAAAATATAAATCTGCCATCCTGCACAAATTTAAATTGTGTGACTTTGAGTAGTGTGTTAAAAGCATTTCTTAATGCTGATTATTTTGTTGACACATTCAGAATTTATTTGGGGAACCATCCTTTTTTTGTTCAGTATGCTGACTTTTTTTGACAACAGAGATTTAAACTATCTTTGACTGCAGTTTTCCTTCCACACTTGTGTTACCTTTCCCTTCAAAAGGACCTCCAATGCCCACATTGGAATGTTTGCATCTTTTTGGGAAATTTGATCAGAGGTTGCTTCTAAATGTTGATAACAGTGCTATCAAGCAAAGAATCGCAGCCCTTGCCCACGACAAAATCTTCAAAGATGGTATATGCTACATCCTTTATATATTCTCATTTCACATTTTACACTGTCATGTAGTATAAGTTTTCTGATTCATTAATTAATCACTGTTTAGAGTTTGTTGTGTATATATATGGTTATTGATACTTAGTTTTATACTTTCAGTATGTCATGTTCAAGAGAAAGTTTAGACATAATTGTAGAAAGAAAGTACAATTTAGTTTATAGAGATCTACTTTTCATTTGTACCACTAACTAAGCTTGCAATTGCATCTCCTCAAATTTGTTTAATTATTTTTACTATAGGAGAATTATTAATTATTAATGAATGAAAACTATATTATATACTATAGGCTTATAATGGAACAAAGGATAACAACGGAATTAGCTTCTTTTTTGTGGAACTTTGCATCGTACGGCACATGAGTTGAATCAGAGCAATTATTAGAGAGGAGGACAGATTGATATTGATTTTAGTAAAAGCACTTGCATGCAGTTGCACACATATTAAAATGTTGTATGTCTGAGATCACCATGTGTTGTGTCTGCACACTATGTTGTTCGAATAACACTGCATGTTATGTATATTTTTATTGGATTATAATTTGAGATATTGGATATATGTTAAATGTTATTTTTTGTGTACTGAATTTTGATTGAAGTTCTGATCTAGAAAATTTACATCCCTGTTCCTTACTTCCTTTTAAGAAACTTTTTAATGATATTAAAATATTTTTATCCAAGTAACAAGTCCATTTAGGTCCATGTTCTCTACACTACTTTGGTTAAGTTTCATTATTATTTTTTTGGATAGAAAAATGTTACCAAGTTAGAAGTTATATTAGTGCTTATGCATCAATTAAGTTGATGTTATATGCTACAGGGTGCATGTTCCATGGCAAACCACTGTATGTTGATTTTGCTCAGAAGAAAGAGGATAGAAAAAGACTATTGCAGCACAAGCATGCTCAGAAACTAGAAGGATTAACAAAACATTTTGTAATTAAGTTGATATGTATTTTCTTTAATATATTGTATTGATATGTATTTTTTTTAATATATTTTGGAATATTGATGTGAAAAGTTGCGGATTGATTATGTAATATCAAATTAGATAATATAACTTCCTTTTTAGCATTAAAATTATCCATATTTGTTTTTATATTTTTAATATAAAAGAAAAGAGCAAGTGTTAAGCTTATTTATTAAGCAATTTAAAAAAAAATATATAGATTTCGCATCAGTCCTTAACTTATACCTGATGTGAAAAACACATATTTTACATCAGTCCTTAACTTATACCTGATGTGAAAACCCCGTTGTCAAATTTTAAAGTGCATCTATTACAACAGTGGAAAATAGAGCTGATGTAGAAAATAGGTTTTCACATCAGTTCGTACCCGATGTAAAAAGTAGTGCACATACTACATCAAGCCACCTTACATCGGTTGGCAACTGATGTAAAAAGTCATTTTCGACTGATGTAAAAAGTCATTTCTGTAGTAGTGGAGTTATTTCTCAGGTATGCTCCTTTTGTTTTGTATTTCTAGTAGTACATCCATCTCATTATAATGTTTAAAGTGCATTTTAGGATATTAATATTGTTATCATTAACTTTTTTTTTCGATTAACTATAAAGAAAAATTCTTAATAAACTACACATTAGATCTATACTTTTAAGATCTAGATTTATACTTCCAAAATAACTCAGGCACACTAGATAAGTTTTGTAGTAAAAAGATAACTGTTGAATTCAAAGGTTTTGTGTTCGAGTTTCACTTGTGTCTTTGAAAAAAAATTATGCTAATGATGATGATGATGATAACACAACGAATTTACCTATGTTTTGTAATTATAGAATTTGAAGTTTTGTGAATTTGTGATTGTAATTATAGAAAAATAAAATTTGTATAAGTTACACTCTAGTTTTGGGTTTCTAACATGATGTTTGACTTGTCTATTACCACTTGCTATTTTATAGGTTACCTTACAATTGGAACCCCTCTTCAAGCGATCTCTTACATATTTGACAAAAAATGATTCTGATTTGGGTGATGAATTGATTACTTTTGGCGGCAAGCATGAATTTGCCGATGTAACATGGTATCCAAGTCAACAAAAGGTTCTTTATAGAATTGATGATCGTGTCTCTGTAAATACATTTGGAAATGGTTTATATGATTCCATTGGACTTCGCTCAACACCTTCGGCCACATTAACGGTTGCTAGAACTACAGGTTAATTAGCTTAATTTTATTGCATTTCAATGTATGTCTTAAACTTAACTTATAGAGTACAGTGTAAGAGAAACGGTATATAATAGTAAATATTGATTATTTTTTATGACAAAATGAAATATATATATATATATATATATGATTTTTATAAACAATGAAATAATATTATTTAAAATATAAAAGTTGTTTTTTTAAGGAATAAAATATAAAAAGTGATAAATAGTTCTTTATTTCATAAAAATAATCATTAATTTAGAAAACAAACCTACCATACTTCAATTTGTGAGTGGACTTGGAAACTTCCATGGTAAAAACTTAAAATTGTTATGCTTAATTTTATTTTATATATTACAATTGTTGTTGTTATTAACAGAGGAGCTTCAAGAAGCAACACACGATACTAACGGAAAGTGCATTAGTGCAAAGTTGACCACCGAAACATTGGAAGGCATTGGTTATGGATTGTCTAATAACAATGGTATTTTTTTCAGCACATTCTAAAAGGGTCATCGTATGACCACTTTTAATACCCTCGCTTAATCCCCCAAGTTTAGTTTAATTGATAAGGATATTGTATTATATATATATATATATATAGAGGTTGAGGTTCAAATCTCGAACATCTCACTTATTCATCTTAAAGAGATAAATTTATAGTTAGTAGACTACTTGACCAAAACAAATACTTTCTCTTAACGAAGGATTAAATATCTTTTTATTCCCTCAAAATATATTAACTTTTATTTCTAGTCCTTCTAAATACTTCATTCAAACTTTTATCTCTCCAAATTTTTAATTTCAATTTTAGTCCCTAATTATTATTTATTTTTTAACAAAAGTTCACGTTACATGTTTGAGATGACTTATTTTGATGACATGTCATTGTTAAAACTTTAAAATGTCAACTTAACTATTTGTTCTTTAATTTAACAATTTTATCTTTAATTTAAAGTTATAGATAAATTAATAAAGACTAAAAATTAAATATTCCATTTGTCCCTTTTTATATGATCATTTTGCAAAAAATCACAAATATTAAGAAAAGTTATTGGAGTAATAGATTTGTCACAAATGTATGTTACTATTACCAAATTGCCCTTTATGTATAAATATATTTAATGTTAGCTTTTAATATTTCAAGATACATTGATATTATTAATAAGGGGTGTATTTGAAAAAAGAGTAATAAACGCATCTAGAAATTTGTATATATTCTTATACTTAGAAACATAATTTTTTTTTGTAAATGGTCTTATAATTAGGAATGAAGTTGTTAAATTATTAAACTAATAATATTCTAAGAATAACATGGCATAATTTTTTTTTTAAGAAGGCAAACTAACACATCGAAATTGATACCGAAAAGAATCAAATATGATATCTTGAGAGAAGGATTCTCCAAATTCTAAACCAACACCACTAGAGCAATCCAAGTGGGTTTCAAAATAAGTCACTTGAAACATGCAAAGTGAATTTTTGTTAAAAAATAAATAAAAATTGGGAGTAAACTTGAAAGTTGGAAATTTAAAGGAATCAAAGTTCGAAATAAACATTTAGAATGACTAAATGAAAGAGTATCAAATACATATTTAACCTCTTTTATCAATAAAACATGAAAGAGTACAATTTGACTTTTTTGTAGGAGTATTTCTTGGATACCCCGTTGTTGGATTCAACAACCAAATACAATCATCAGGGACATGTTTGGATAGTTTGGATGATCAGATGAGCACAGCTTGTATATGGGACTCAAGAATTAAGGGACCATTCAATTACGACACAGCATTTAGTATTCCCTTATCTATTGTAAAATACTTCATTGAAGATGTTAAAAAGCTTGTTGAGTTGGAGCCAAAGGCACTGTGTGGCTTAGAATTGTACAATGGAATCCTCATGCGCTATGTTACAACCTCTAGTGCATACTTGGGAAAAACAAAGGATGCAGTGGAATTCGACATCATATATTACCGCAGTAAAGATCCATTGACTCCTAGGCTTTATGAAGATATAATTGAAGAGATAGAACAAATAGGGTTGTTCAAATATGGAGGGTTACCCCATTGGGGAAAAAATAGAAACATAGGATTTGTGGGGGCAATAAAAAAATATAATAAGGCAAATAGGTTTTTGAAGGTGAAAAAAAAATATGACCCGAAGAGACTTTTCTCTAGTGATTGGACAGACCAAGTGCTTGGACTTAAAAAAGGGGTGACAATATTAAAAGATGGATGTGCATTGGAAGGGTTGTGTATATGCTCACAAGATAGTCATTGTGCACCAAAAAATAACTACTTCTGCAGACCGGGCAGAATCTATAAGGATGCAAGGGTTTGTAGGCTTGATGTTAAAAACTAAAGAAGAAAATGATACCGAGGAGCAGCTCTGATAGAGTGGTCTTTTGTTGCATAAGTTATCAAGTAAATTTTGTCACTATTATAAGTAAAATTTATTGAATAGTTGATGTATCTGATCTATAATATTGATCAAATACATCAATTTTTTAATGAATAAAAACAATTCTTATAACAGTGACTATAGCGTGTATGTTATATTTTTTGGGATATGTAATGTGTTATTTGCTTCCAAAAATAATAATTCTCAATTGTTAAAGAGGAATTTGATTTTCCTTTTATGAGATGAATTTGTTTTCAATGTACCATACTTTGCCATTTTATAATTTGTTTCTACTATATTAAGATTTCAGTTTAATGAATAATAGTGGGAGGGGATATTTTCTTTTTCTTAGCTTCCATTTCAATGATAGAGAATGCATGTGAAAAAGTCTTTTAATTTGTTAAGTTGAGACTTGTTAATATTTAATTAGATTGAAAGTTAGATGTTGTTCCATTGATGGAACAAAACAAATTGCTTGGTAGATGGTAGTCGTATGAGTTAAGTTCCTCTTGTAGCTGATTCAAATTAGATCGAGAGATCCATTGCCACAATCTTAGCATGCTATTATTGACACTAAGCTACTATGTTTTACATTTTCAATTTCTTCAAGATTATGTTTCTATTGATGCATTAATTATTGTTATTATTTCAACTGTAATTTGGTCATCGGGATTAATATAAATAATGCCACTTCTTCTATCAAAAATAAATAAATAAATAAATAATAATGTCACTTCCTTCATCTATTCTCATCATTGAATCTTTATGATTCCTAACTACAGAACGATCAAATTCCTTGGATCCTATTTGCTCTATGATACCACTATTAGATTATACTATGTTGGATTAACACTCACTCTATAAACTAAGTGCTAAGAAGATTCGGAGAATAAGAAAATTGTTGACAGACTTATGATTGATATGAGTGAATGAATTGAATTAACAACAAATGTATCAAAACCTTTTGTAGATTAAATTGCAACTAGCAAGCAATCAGCTAAAAGCTAAATAACTCATAACTTCTACCACTAAACCACTATTTTTTTTTTTATAGAGAAATAGACCGATTATTGTGGGACAGAGCAAATATTTTATTTTCTTTAAGAGCCAGTACACAATAAATGGACACATTGCTTCTTAAATAATAATATTGACAATTAAATATGTTTTTGATCTATCTAAATATATTAACTTTTAATTTTTAGTCTCACTAAAAAATTTCTTTGAGCTTTGGTCCATCTAAATTTTTTGTTACTAATTTTTGTTTGTGTTTTTACAATAGTTCATGTATCATTTTCCACGTGACTTTTTTGTTGGTGAATCTTAATATATCATTAACTTAATAATTTAACTATTTACTTTTTAATTTAACAATTTAATCTTTAATATCAAGTTATAAATAAATTAATAAAAAATAAATCATTAAATTATTATAATGATATTCTAAGGTCTTATCAAACATGAACTAAAATTGGTAACAAAAAATTTAGATGAACCAAAATTCAAAGAAAATTTTTAGAGGGACTAAAAATAAATGTTATATCTAGAGGACTAAAAACATATTTCACTGTAATAATAATGTGTCAAAAATATAAAATAATTGAACACAGTGATTAGAGCTTATAGTCCGGGTCAACAAAACTACTAGTTTCTTTCATTTTTCAACTCTCAAAATTTGGATATACTTTAATCAACATTTCAAAATCCTTTAGCTTAATTTCTTATTCTTGCTTAGTACTGCAATATTCAAAATAAGTACTCTTGCTTGAAGTTGACTCTCATTAGTTTGAATCAGTAAACAGCTTAGCTGCTTCTTGGTAATTGAACATGCTTAACTCACCTAAGAGAGAAGATAATTTTTTTCTATTGAAATAGAACTGCCAACTTTTTAGAATCAGAAGCAGAAAAAAAAAAATGTTTCATTATCCTATAGTTTCCAAATTCATTCAATTTTTCCTTGTTCTTTGTACTCTTGCTTTTCTTTCATATGTTGCCTTTGCAGATCCTCCATATGAAATTTGTTCCACAAGAAACAGTTATGCAAATGGAAGTTCCTTTGAGAACAATCTAAGCAAGTTACTTCTCTCTTTGCCCTCTAATAATTCAAATTCAATCTCCAAGTTCGGTAACACTTCTACAGGAATTGGCCTAGATAGAGTTTATGGCCTCTACATGTGTCTCGACTTTGTTTCGAATGAAACATGCCACAAATGCGTAACAAACGCAATAGCGGACATTGTAAAACTATGTCCTCAATCAGAAGAAGCAGTTGTATATGAAGAGTTCTGTCAAGTACGTTACTCCAATAACAATTTCATAGGTGCTTTGAATGTCACTGGAAACATTGGAAAAGATAATGTGCAGAATATTTCGGAGCCGGTAAAATATGAGTCTTCTGTGAATAAGTTGTTGAATAGTCTTACCAAGTTAGCATCTTTTAATGTTTCTGCTAATATGTATGCTACTGGAGAAGTACCCTTTGAAGATAAAACAATATATGCCTTAGTGCAGTGTACAAGAGATTTATCATTCAATGATTGCAGTAGGTGTCTGCTAAGTGCTATTGAAGATATACCAGGCTGTTGTTATGCCTCCATTGGGGCTAGAGTTCTGAGTCGTAGCTGTTATCTGAGATATGAATTTTATTCATTTTATCTTGGTGAAAAAGAACAAACAAATTCTTCAACCAACCTAGGAGGGAAAAGTAAGCATTTCAAGTTTCAATGCAATTCTTAAACATTCTGTCAAAGCTATTTTTGATTGATCTTTTGTGCAGATAATTCAAGCAAAGTATGGATGATTACAGCAATTACCGTTGGGGTAGGCTTGGTGATAATAATTTTCATTTGCTACTTGTGCTTTCTCAGAAATCGGCAAAGTAAGTTGTTTGGAGATTGTAAATCAGTGTTTTTCATTTATTTTATGGTATATATTGTAGCACCAATACTTTAAATTGAAAGTGTTTCTGGTGTCCGACACTCCGACTCCGACAAGTGTGAGTGTCTATGTCAGTAGTTTCTAATTTATTTGGTTCTTGTGTTTAGGTAATAATGGAAACAGAAAAATATCTAAGGATTTCCCTTTTATTGATCTTGCATCTCTTCGTGTGGCTACCAGAAACTTCACCGATTCAAATAAGCTCGGGGAAGGTGGCTTTGGGCCTGTTTACAGGGTAAATAGAATTCAAGTTTATTAACCATTTTTGCATGAATGGTTATCATCACGAGGAACTTTAGAATTTAGATAGAGTTTTGCTTCTTTATTTGCAGGGTATACTTAGTGATGGCCAAGAAGTGGCAATCAAAAGGCTCTCAATTTGCTCTGAGCAGGGCTCAGAAGAATTCATTAACGAGGTTATGCTGATATTGAAACTTCAACACAAAAATCTTGTAAAACTTCTGGGATTTTGTGTGGATGGAGAAGAAAAGCTTCTTGTATATGAATATTTGCCCAATGGTAGTCTTGATGTTATCCTTTTTGGTAAGTAGTATATGCCAAATTTTTACCCTTCTTACGGATGGTATTTTCTTTTTTTTTTAGTAAGAATCGAACTCAGTACTCCTATATTTACAACATTCACCGACATACTGTGCATCAACCAGTTGTGTTAGACCTAGTATTTAATGAATAAATTGATTGCAACATTCATTCATTTTACAGGTCATTTCACATTTACATTTTTATTGATCCAGAGCAACATGCACAGCTGGATTGGACGAAACGGCTTGATATAATACATGGAATAGCAAGGGGAATTCTTTATCTTCATGAAGATTCTAGACTTCAAATAATACATAGAGATCTAAAAGCAAGTAATGTGTTGTTGGACAATGACATGAACCCAAAGATTTCAGACTTTGGAATGGCCAGAATATTTGCAGGAAGTGAAGGTGAAGCTAACACTACTACAATAGTTGGCACATAGTAAGCACCTAGTACCTTCCATGAACATTTTTCCTTTTGCATATGTTTCATGCTTTTTTTTCTTATTAATTTGAACTTTATTCGTTGAGGCTACAAAGTTAAACTTGACACTTCATATGGACATGTTTACATGCTTAAAACTACCCATTTTGCAGCGGATATATGGCTCCGGAGTATGCAATGGAGGGCCTCTATTCCATAAAATCTGATGTTTTCGGCTTTGGAGTACTACTGCTTGAGATCATTACAGGGAAACGTAACACAGGTTTCTATTACTCCAAAACCACTCCTAGCCTTCTAGCATATGTAAGTGTCCATAATCTCAATCTACTACAGGAGTAAGTACCATTGATTACTTAACATCATTCTTTATTAATCATTCTTCAGGCATGGCATCTATGGAATGAAGGAAAGGGATTGGAGTTAAGGGATCCATTGTTATTATGCCCTGCAGACCAGTTCTTGAGATACATGAATATTGGACTGCTATGTGTTCAAGAAGATGCATTCGATAGGCCAACCATGTCTTCATGTTGTTTTGATGTTGATGAATGAATCTGTAATTCTTGGCCAACCAGGAAAGCCTCCTTTCTCTGCAGGGAGACTCAGAGTTAATGATCAAAATGAGCTAGATTTGGAAGAATATTCAGTCAATTTCTTAACTGTTTCTGATATCTTGCCCCTGTAATGTAAATGAAATGAGATTAAATCCTTCATCTAGCTATGTAGTCTCTTTTTTTTTCAAGTATTCTAGTGGCTAGACTCATACACCTTAAGTGTGGAGAAGTGGAGAATCTCGGATTTCAACCAAGACCCCATATATTAACGTCCTTCCAGCTACCAATTGAGTTGTACATACAAGACTAATGTCATCTTTAGTACTGTATTGCGTGGATTAGAGAAGCACCAATGCAATGTTCATTACTTTTGAAATTTAGTTGTAATAACAATGACAGTGTAAATATATTTAACTAGTGTATCCACTTATGCATAACAGATAAGACTTGTATTTCATTATTTCTCACTATACTATACGTACAAAGCATCTATCAGTTTTGTGACTAATCTAAAAGAACTTGGTTAGGGAAATTTAGTGTGGCCTCACCAAGTATATATTTTTCATTTACAAAGATCGAATCCGAGATCTTGTTTAAAAAATCTAAATCTAGTTCTACTTGAATCAGCATAATGTTAGAATAATGATTAAATTATTATGTTTGCAAATAAGACATATTATAATAGGAAATGAGAAGAAGCATGCTGTCAATTAAAAAATTAGGTAATATATTGAGTTAGTTCATATGGGAATTGGTCATGCTGTAGAGATTGTGCACAAAAATTGCAAAATGGATGCATATAGATTGAAAAATAAGAGCTAGGGACAAAGTTTCTCCATGCTTTTAAAATTCAGAATAAGAACATAATTAGAAAGGTAACTAACCACATGAGGTTTGCACTTTGCACAGCACTATATCAAGAACTTTGACTTTCAAAAATTAGAATTCAGGATTCGCTGTTGGCCAATTGAATTCAGATCATGTTAGTCTTTAGCGTGAACATAGGTCTCAATGAAATAAAAATAAAAAAAAAAATTATTTGTTGACTTTATTTTATCCTGTTCAATCAGTATAGCCTTAAAAATTAGTATTTTCAATTTTGTTACTTCAATGAAAGTCGTTCAAGAATAGTAAACAGCTTACTTCATAATGTGACTAAGTCACTTAGTATATTAATGATGATGTTACAAAAATAATAAATTAAGCCTCCACCAAACTGGTCTAATGATACTTATTAATTATTATAATATATTATTGCATTTGCATGTTACAAGCCGGCCTTTGATTGTAAATCAAGTATTTATAAGGTTTAAATCTTATCTATTGACTTGTGTATTTTTTTATTATTATAAAATAAAGACTAGTATACCTATACCTCGTGGTTCTGCTGATTATTTGATCAAGACTCGGTAGAACAACGAATATTTAGTACCCTGTTGATCATAAACTATAACCTTGTTGTAATAACCACCTAATTCTCAAACTATTCAACTATTGTGATTAATTAAAAATATACTTATATGTGTTTGACTTTATTATTATCTATTGTAAATATAACTCTTGCTTTTTGGAAGAAAAGATGATCAATGTGAAACTGTGATCATGAACAAAGATAAAATTTCTTCAACTCTGATTATGTTAATCATCATTTTAATGTTAAAATCTGTAGACATTGTTTCTAGTACAGACCATTTCATTATAGATACCTATTGTCCAGATAATTTCCCATTTTACACTTCCAACACTTCATTCCATAAGAAACTCAAGCTTCTCATGGAAACTCTCTCCTCCAACATAGTAGCTTCAAACACAAGTTACTTCAACAATACATCAATAGGACAAGGACTAGACAAAGTGTATGGACAGGCACTATGCAGAGGAGACATAACAAACTCCACAGTTTGCAAAGAATGCATTGAGAAAGCAAGCAAAGATTTAATGAATAGATGTAAGAGTGAGGATGCAATGATATGGTATGAACTTTGTCAAGTTCGGTATTCGTTTCAGATGTTTTTCTCAGACGCGGTTTATACCGGAAAATATCCTAAGCAGAATGATCTAGAGAAGAGCGTTTCGGATCCTACTAGTTTCCAACAAGTGTTGACTTATTTAATGAACAATCTTTCAAATGAGGCTGCTTTTAATCCTGCTAACAATATGTTTGCAACTGCGGAAATTGAATTTTCTGCGAATAAGGAAAGAATTTATGGACTTGTCGAATGTACTAAGGACGTTTCTGAAACAGGACTGCAGAAATTGTTTGAGTTCTGCCGTCACAGAACTCAATGCATGCTGCTCATACAGGAAGGAGGGATTATTGTTAGTCGAAATTGCAACGTTAGGTTCGATCTCTTTCAGTTTTTTAATGCTTCATCAGCAGCATCCCTTTTGATTTTTCCAACTTTCAAAGGTAATTAAAGGCTTTTGAATTTGACAAAATATATACATGTATGTATCGAGAAATTGTTACATACTTTTTCTTAAGTAATTCACTTTGTTGCTATTGAATGCATGAATTTCAAAACCATAAAGGTTTAGAGTCTATGGATATTTTTTTATATTTGATATAAGCTTCTTTCAATTTACAAGGAGGGAAATGGAAGCCTTGGATGTATGTGTTAACTATATGCGGCTCAATTTCAATATTGGCAGTTCTTATTGGGTTGTGCACTGCTTGCCTCCGGCAGAAAAATGATAGAGACAGAGGTGAAGAACTTCTACATTTGTAAATTTCAATTCTTAATAGAAGTCATTGATAAGAGATAAGTAAAATGAAAATTAAATCCATGATTAGAGAATTAATTGCATCAAGGGATATGTAAGGCTTATATAGTTAATGAGAAGAACAACTAACAAACTAATATAACTAACTAGTCTTAGTTCTCTTTTACTTCGTTTCTATAACCGTGTCTTCCAATAATAAAATGAAACAGACAAAGAAAGAAGCGAAAGGACGCTATTACAAGAATTGTCTAGCCCCAAAAATGTAGCAATCACACAAGACGGTGAGTTGATTAGTTCTGATCAACTGTTGTTCATGACTTTAGCAACCATTAAGGCGGCTACCGGTGACTTTTCTAATACAAATAAGCTTGGACAAGGAGGGTTTGGTGCCGTCTACAAGGTCACATATATCGATTAATTTACATTTCACTAAAATTTAACCCGGTTAACATAACGGTCATGATGTGATGCTTGATTTTGGAATTTAATTGCAGGGTGTTCTACCAGATGGTAATGAAATAGCTGTAAAAAGATTGTCAAGAAAGTCTTGGCAAGGCATAGACGAATTCAAAAATGAGATCATTCTAATAGCTAAACTTCAACACAGGAATTTGGTGAAATTGTTGGGATGTGTCTTAGAAGGAGAGGAAAAGATACTCATATATGAATTCATGTCAAATAGAAGCCTTGATCAATTTATATT
Organism: Medicago ruthenica; assembly: GCA_018208015.1. Classification (NCBI taxonomy): domain Eukaryota; kingdom Viridiplantae; phylum Streptophyta; class Magnoliopsida; order Fabales; family Fabaceae; genus Medicago; species Medicago ruthenica. Next base: position 97,189,203 of record CM031375.1, read on the forward strand.
CGGTTAGTTAATTTTCTGTTGTTGTTGTTGCTTACTTTTCATATACAAATAAACTTCCAAATGTGATATACTGATATTGATTCTCAAAAGATGATTGACTCTTGATCTTTACCATCCAAGATCCAAGCAAACGTCATAAACTTGATTGGAAGACCTGTTATGGCATCATTGGCGGCATAGCAAGAGGCCTACTTTATCTGCACGAGGAGTCTCGGCTTAAAATCATTCACCGGGACCTAAAGCCAAACAATGTGTTGTTAGACCATGAACTAGTAGCTAAAATATCAGATTTTGGTATGGCGAGGATGTTTTCTGAGAATCAGAATACGGCAAACACAAAAAGAGTTGTGGGAACACAGTAAGCCAACTTAATTCATTCATCTTTTTTGTTTATTTTCCGTCGTTGCATTAGTGTTTAATGTTCCTGATGTATATGATGCTAATGTACAAAATAGTGGATATATGGCTCCAGAATATGCAATGGAGGGACTATTCTCCGTGAAATCTGATGTCTTCAGCTTCGGCGTAATTATGCTTGAAATCATCAGTGGGAAAAGAAATAGCGGGTTTTACATAACCGAACTTGCCCCGACCCTGCTAGCATATGTAATTTCATTAGTTAAACACTTTGATTTAATAGTAGTATATATAATACCACTTCACTTTTGCTAATTTTGATTAATTAGTATAACTCACAATTATAAATATATAATTTTGTTAGTTCAAACTATGGCAGGCTTGGAAGCTGTGGAATGAAGGAAAAGGTTTAGAAGTTGTGGATCCTATATTATTGGAATCATGTCTTGATTATGAGTCTGAAGTTCTTAGGTGCATTCATATTGGGCTCTTGTGTGTGCAGGAAGATCCACAATTCAGGCCAACCATGTCAAATGTTGTGGTTCTACTAGGAAGTGAATCAATGGTTCTTCCTCAACCGAGACAACCAGCATTTTCTTTGGGTAAGATGATTCGCGTAGATCCGTCTGCATCAACAAATTATTCATTGAATGAGAGTATATGGTCTAGTATTTCACCACGATGATTATAGACAATGTATATAGAGGTCATAGTATCTTACCATGCATTCTTCACTATAAGTGTAACATAGAACTTAGGACATGTTTTGTGAACAATGATAACATACCATATATGTATGATGTATTTATAGGAAACTTAGATGTTAAAATTCGAACTCCATTCCTGACATGGTATGCTGTGCTAAAGAATAAGATTAGGAAACGTTGAATAAGTTGTTGATGTGGGCAAGTATGGTTTTTGCTATATTAATCATTGACTTGTAATGCACATGAAATAAAAAGAGATGGATATAGTCTCTTCCAAGGTAAATAAAGATAAAATATAGGCAAAATTACTCTAGTAAAACGTACAAAGTTAGTCGAGAAGTTTCAAAGTATCGAACAAAGTGTTTGATACTTGGTTCGTAAGAACAAATAGGTGCTAAGAACAAATGCAAATTCTAAAGTTTGACAGGCAAAGAAATTAGTAGAACGGAATTCTCTCCCATGAGTTTTACATCAGAGGACGTCCAGTTAAAATTCTAACTCTACAATTGGTTTTTTATGATTTTTTTTTTTTTTTTGGAACTCAGGTAAGCCAAATCAGTGGCTAGTCCCACTTGACCCTCCGGTCACCGGAAAAGATCCATTTCCAAAATCAATGTGTTTAGTCTCAAAAGCTTGAAAACGTTGCTTCTTGTACAATGTTCCTTGGAACATGAAAGACACATTGTACCCCATATCCAAACTAGAACAAGATTTGTACTTTTAACTCTAAACACAATTCCCACTCAAATGTTTTGTTAAACTCACTTTTATGCAATGTGTCCAAATAAAAATGAGTCATGCTAACATGTACTCTAAGGGCACATGTTAAGATTCCATAAATGGTAAATATTTATTACAAAACATTAATTTTCAACCTTTAGAGAAATAAATTGACACAATTTCCTAGACAGAATTTCTATTTTGGGTTTCTTAACATGTATCATTTGGGCACATGTTAACATTTCCCATAAAAAAAAAAAAGGAATCAAGATCATCTTCATTTATCAGTCTCTCCATTTCTTCCATTTGAAGAGATAAAGATACAAAGAAGTTTGAAAATAATTAATAATGGTGGGTCCCACTAAGTGGGGGACCCACTACATACTTTTTTGTATCTATCTCTCACTAAATGACATTGTCCATTTATTTTAAGCAAATAGAGAGGATTTTAACTCTAAAAAAAGTTATTCACATTCCACTCAATTTTAACTAAATCAATTTCACAAAAACAATTCATTCAAAATCAATTTTTACATTCATAAGATAAAATCAATTTTTATCATTATCGAACCAAACATATATAAACTTTCACGTATTTCCACTCCCTTATAAAATTCAATATGGCTCGGATCTATTTTTAGTTTATGCAAATATACCATTTTTGGCTGTAATTAAACCTTGTAATATCTTTTTTCTAAATCCTTGCAAATATATCACATTTAGTTTTTGATATTTGGTGCTCAGCTTAGTTCTTGCAAAATTTATTTATTTTAAAATTAGTTTGGTAATATTCATCTTAATCTTTAATTGAAATGACTAAAATCAAATATTCAACATATTACAAGAACAATTTCAATATAAATCAATTTTTCAATAATTAAAACAAGAGACCAAGGACCAAAAGCAAAATATGATATATTTGTGAAGAATAAAATACATTTTTCACAAGAATTAAAAGTAAAAAAATATATATATTCGTTAGGACTTAAAACTATATTTACTTCTATTTCAGTTTAATTTTGTTTACCTAATCTTCTAGTATTTCTCTATATTTTTACACACATATAAATAAGCAAACAGACAAACAAAGAAAGGAAACAATGTACCAAAGGTACAGTGTAAAAAAAAAAACAGACAGAGCAGAGAAAGTTAACATAAAAGAGGATATTCAAATTGTATGGTCAATCCCAGCAAGATACATTGTCCTGTGTCTTTGAATACTTTTTTGTCCCATCCAAGCTCTTTGATCAGAGCATCACCATAAAGATAGCTCAAGAATCCTTCATTGTGAAGAAGAGTGGAATTGATATCTCCCACAAACTATAAGCTTTTTTTTTTTAATTTGTTTATTTACAATTGTTTTGCTGAAGCTTCTTGCTAATTTAGAATAAGAACTTCACTTCTACCACAACTGGTCGCATCAATAGGTGGGAATCAAATATTGTTGATTTACGTTTACTTTAATATTTAGGGTCTGTTTGACAAAAATAGCGGATAGCTGATAAGCTAGCTGATAGCTTATAGCTTATAACTGATGACTGATAGCTGATAGCTTATAGCTGATGACTGATGACTTATGGCTGATAAGCTAATTGAAGTGTTTGGTAAAATTAGCGGTTCAACTAACTGATAGATGTAAAATGACATAAAAGGACATTATTCTATCATTCAATTTTTTATGAAGACAAGAACAACATACAATAATAATAATAATAATAATAATAATAATAATAATAATAATAATAATAATAATAATAATAATAATAATAAGAACAACAACAACAACAACAATAGGGGAAAAATCGCAAAGCTGAATGAAGAAAGGAGAAGAAACAATGAAAGAATGGTGGAGAAGGAGAATGGCGATACAGAGAGAATGAAGAAGCAGTAGAACCAATTTTTATCTCTCTTTGCATGATCGTTGGTATTCCCTATATTTAATACATTTATTTTTTATTTTAAATTATAATAAAACATAAGGGGTAAAACTGGTATTTAAATAAAATAGTAAGGGTAAAAGAGGAAGAAAAAACAATAAGCTATAAGCTATAAGCTCAAACGCTACTTGAAATAGCTCCTGAAAAATAAGCTATAAGCTCCTGAAATAAGCTATAAGCTCCTGACGAAAAGACTGTTACCAAACAGGTCTTTTTTTGCCATACAAACTTATAAGCTATAAGCTATAAGACATAAGCTTGTTTTTGTGCCTTACCAAACAGACTCTTAGTATCTACTTATTTCTGGACTTCAAGCTTCTTTGTTGTGATATATATTAGTATTGCATGGAAAAAGATAGCTTCTTGCTTTCTTGAAGTTGAATATGTTATAACTTATAAGTAGCATATAGAACCACTTTCTGAATCACTACAATTAATTTAAAGTTTTTGGTCACTAACTGATTGTGGTGTTTGATCAGGGACTTGAAAATGATACATTGGTTACCACTTACAAATATTTGGAAAATCTTGGGTGCATTGATTTGATTTGGCTTTTTTTAGAAAAAGTAAAAAAAGAAAAAATTATTTTTATAAAAAAAACATATTTGTTATTTTAATAGTGTTTTTTTAAACTTATAAAAAAAATTATTTTGTCAAAAAGACTCATTTTTACTATAAAATGAAAAGCGTTAGAATTAACTTTTTCCAAAATTTAGTTTCTTTTTTTTTTCAAAATCAATGAGGTAACATGTGAACAAGTTAAAAACCTTTTTTTTTAAAATGATTTTTATAGGTACTAAACAAACAACAATATCTCGAGTTTTTTTAAAAAAAAAATTATTAAAAACAAATCTCTAAATGCGATTTTTATAGACGACTGATTAATAGTGTGTTTGTTTAAGCTTTAAAAATTAGGAAGGCATCAATGCTTGTCTGTTCTTTCAAGAAAAAAAGAAAATCAACGTCTGTCTGTTTACTATCATTAACATCTTTTTATTTTAATTTGAAGTTCTTACTCATGAGTTCCTTAATTTTAGAAGGAAAAAAAAAGAGTAGATTTTGGAAAAGCTACTAGGAGTAGTTTTAAATTTTAAGGTTAAAAATGATAACCCACGTGGATTGGTCTGGTGGTCTTGGCTTGGGTCTTTGGAGTGTGCTCCTCCTCCCGGATGCCAATTAAATTTTGGTGGGGTAATTTAGCTTATCCAAAAAAAAATTAAAAATGATTTTTTTAACAAAATGATTTTTTTTTTTTAAACTCTAAACAAACACTTCTAAGATAACAAAGTGATTCTTTTAAAACAAGTTGGTTCTTTTTCTAAAAGACGTATCCTAATACCTTTTATTACATACTTTCATGGAAAATGTTAACTAGTGTCCCTATGGAACTAGTTAAGAAAACCAAATTAAAAAGATTGTATTGAAAATTGTGAAAATTTGACTATTTAACTTGTTAAAAGTCAAGAAGTTGTTGTTTTTAATAAAAATTTCTATATTTAACTTTTTTAACTAGTGCCTCAGAAGCACCAGTTAACATGACCCTATTTTCATTATGAAAATTATTGGCATATATTGCACCAAAAGATATGTTCTTTGTGTGAGAAAACTGCCTAGTGTGTCGTGGAGGAATTTTATTGTTTTTCTTTTGTTTTTGATCAATTTTATCTTCAAATATGTTTTTTTTTTAATTTCATTTATCTTCAGATATGTTGTTTACTCATTTTCTTCGGCACTTCCGGTTTTTCAAAAGGACAAAACTTACAAATAGTGTCTTACCTTCTGTGTGTTTGTTGTTCTCTAATAAAATTATGACATATGGATTAAATATTGAGAAATTAACTAGACGCACAATTTTAGACACAAATACAACACCAAGGTCATTTTTGTAGTTTTCAATAAAATGTAAGGGCATTGTTGGTTTTTCAGCAGAAACTTCTCTCTATTTCATCTTCCTCTTTTCTCTCTCTCTCTCTCTTTCTCTGCTTTTTCTCTATTCCTCCCCACACCACCACCGTCCTCCACCACCATCTTCTTCACCAGCGCTCCCTCCATTCTCAACCACCATCGTCCTCACCCGCCATCAATCCGTTTAGATTTGTCCTCTCTCACGCTGCCGTCGACGACATCCTCTTCTCCCTCAAGCTGCTAGAAACCCGTTCAGATCAAACCACGACGTCGGTGACGACCTTCTCGCAACACCGTCTTCCCACCATATCCTCATGTCGGTGACGACCAGTTCAACCTACAAGTGACGAAGCCGGTGAGGAGTAGATCGAAGAAAGACGACGACGGTGGTCCCGAGAGAGAGAGAGAGAGAGGAGAGGAGAGAGAGAGAGAGAGAGAGAGAGATGTGTTGAAGGAGAAAGAAGAACATAATCAATTTTTAAGTTTTAAGTTGGTCCTTTGTGGTTATTTTAGGTTTTAAGTTGGTCCCTTATGTTTTAAAAGTTTCAAGTTGATCCAAAACATTACTCACATTTGAATAAGTTAGTCTTTTTTGCCACTTGACCGTTTAGAGATTGGGGTTGAGAATATTAGTGTTGGAGTTTAATTTATTTACGAAATCACTTCTAAAACTTTTTATTAATTTTGTTTGTTTTATTAAACTCAATATTATGTGGCGGACAGGAATAACTTATTTCAACATGAGTAATATTTTGGATCAACTTGAAACTTTTAAATCATAATAGAACAACTTGAAACTTTAAAAAACATGCAATTCAGCCTACAATTTATTTTAGTTAAATACACAATTTAGTTCATTTGTAGATTGAATGAAATGAATAAAATGTAAATTGAAAAAATTAAGGGTTGTTATTCAAACAAATGTATGAGTGCTCGTTCCGGGAGTTCGGTAGATCCTTCATCTAGTGGCTATGGGGGCGAAGCTCGGGAGCAATTTACGGTAGGAGTTGGTTTTTCATTTCCCCTAATAGGCTTTTGAAAGGGGTGACCTGTATTGTGACTTGTGAGATGAGGGAATCCCTTACCGCACATTTGGAGTGTCGCCCTTCTCATAGGGAAATTATTTGGTGGTTGGAGGAATGTTCTAGAGCCCGTGTTCACGGTTTCCACCATCTTTTCAGGAAAGACGGAGTCAGGCAGATGGAAAATGATCGAGGAGCTTCCCGTTCAGAGGCGGACAATAGCTGGGTTCACGAAGATGTCATGGGCGATGTTACTTACTATCAGACGGACGAGAGTCTTGACGATATTGACTGGTGTTTTGGACGGATGTCAGGCAAGTGCCAGCTCGAAGCCCCAAATCGCAAGAGAAGGGCGAGCAGTCAGTTCAAGGGGTGTTGTTTCACTACCTATGATATTCTGCATCGAGAGCTTGGCGTTTCCGTCCCCTTCGGTAGCTTCGAATTATGGGTGCTCTGTCATCTGAATGTGACGCCCTCCCAGCTTCACTCTCTCTCTCTCTCTCTCTTGGGCTCTGGTAAAGGTATTCCCGTATTGGTGTGAGTATAAGGGACGACAGCCCTCTTTGCGCCTTTTCTTCACGTTGGTTGAGGTCCGACGCACACGTAGTGCGAAGGTTCATGGTTGGGTGAAGCTTTACCAGAAGATGAAGTTGTTTGAGGATTATGCGGACTCCCTTGAGCCTTGGAAGCACAAATTCTTGGTACTCCGCCTTGTGAGTCACCGTGCACACGAATGCATTTGCCGCTTGCCTTCTACTTATTCGAAAGAAGAGGCTGACTCTGATGAAATGGCTTCCGGCCCCGGTGGTCCGTCCTCTGCGCCGGTGTCCTCTGAGGAAGTTATCCATCGGCCTCTTTTCCCCAGTTTTGGTCTCGGGGCCACTTTGACAAGCCTGTCGGTGCCTATTCTTTTGAAGAAATGGCTCTTAACCCTGCGGGGAGGCTCCTGAAGTCCGACTTAGAGTGTTTTGTTCCTTTTTTGAGAAAGAGCAAATTCCTGACCCTAGGTATCTGTGGGATCCTTCGAAAACGGTTTCCAAACCAAGGTTCGTGGATACTAGGCTAATCATCCACAGGAAAGATATCGTCCACTGCCGGGAGATTTTTGGTGAGTGAAAAGGGGATCCACGGCTTTGTCTTAGTTGCTTTGTTATATTTTTCCTCTGAACATTTGGCTTCTCCTTTTGCTTTCCTTTTTCTACAGATTATATGGCCAGCCGGGAAGCACTGAGAGCTTTGCAACAGAGCGGTGCCCCTCCTACTGTTGCGGGCGAAGCCCCTCAAGTCCAAACCGTGGTAGGAGTTGATCCTTCTTCCCAGTCTAAGTCTCAGGGTAATGTGAGTAACGTGTTGAAGTCTCTGGGGGGGTCTGACCCTCCAAGGGACTCTCGGGCGGAATCTCAGATGCACTCCAAGAGCACTCCCGGCCATCACGAAAGAGGTTCAAAAAGGGACGCCTCTCACGATGATGGGGGGAGAAAGCCGACAGCGAACCAAGAAGCTCCGAATCAAAGATAAGAGACCCTCCCATACTGAACGCCAAATTATTGCCGGGAGCGGTCCCACTGCTAGCCTCCTAGTGGCTACTTTGGCGTCCATTGTTCCAGCAGGCCTGGAGCCCTTCTTCCAGCTTCCTAGCATTTACACTGGCTCCCTTCCTCGCTCTCGGGAGGATTTCATGTGAGCCTTGACACCATGGGATCGGGGTTATCTTAACCGTATAGACACTCGTGATCGACGAAAGTTGGTTGCGGATGGCGCCATCAGCGCCTACAAAGCCGTCAGCATGTTGACTCTGTTGGCCGGTTCTGACGTCCTCCCTAGCTTGGGTCAGGGGTTCCATGTTGGGTCCAACGATGGAAGCCATACTTTTGCGGAGGCCGAGAAGAAGTCGTGTGACCTTGAAAGCGCCCCACAAGGAGGCTTTAAAGAGGGTGAAGGGAGAAGCGAAGGAGAAGCTTGTGGCTATTGGTAACCAGCTTGAGGAAGCCAACACTAAGGTCGGGGAGGCCGACAAGAAGGCCAAGGAGGCCGAAGCCAGCGGGGGACGAGTATCAAGAGTCTTTGTCTTCCGCTGAGAGGAAGGTGAAGGATCTGAACGCCGACCGCGCCCGTTTGCAGAAGGATGTTTTGGACGGTTCCCAAAAAATATTGGTGCTCGAGGGTGAGCTATCAACCTGGAAAGCTCGTTGTGAGGAGGCAAAGTCTAAGATGGCGCTCTTGAAGGGTGAGGTGAAGTCCCAGGAGGCAGTCAACATAGCCCTTTTCGACGACATGGAGGCCCTAAGGCAAGTAAGCAAGGTCCCTTAAGTTCTGAATAAGAAATTATGAATGAGAAGAGTGGTATTTATAGTGAGAGATTCCACCTGAAGTTGGGCTTAAAAATCGGGCTTTTTCAACTAAAATGTAGAAAAAAGCAGTTCTTGCCCGATTTTCCCATGTTTGGGGCGTATGTTAGGCGCCCAGGTGCATTTTCTGCATGCTCGGGGCTCCTGGCTCATGCTCAGGGCGCACATGTGTTTATCAGACAAAAGTAAGTATTTTTATATCGTATCCACAGAGACTAGTGCGATATTGCAAGCCATTCAACAATTGTTTTCATTTTAAGTTAAGATTTCTAAATTGTTTCATATAAACTATTGGACTTTAAAGCGATAATAAAACGACGAGTAATAGGGCGTAAAAGCGTTGGAATCGGAGTTCGTCAATCTAGCATCGAAGATATTCTAATGATCATGTATATGGATTCTAGCTTTTTAGCAAAATTATCATGTATCACTCGACAACACCATTCATGTCTAAAAGACGTCGTGAGATCGATCGTATCGTTTAATCGATGATTTCCCAATCTATTAAACGATCCGAAAGATTTACGTTTCGACACTTTGTATGATTATCAAAACCCAATTCCATGTCTAAAATTTCTTATTTTGATAGAAGATTATTCTAAACCTAGATTCAAAAGTATTTTTCAATAACATTTAAATCAAGCATAAGAATGAATAGCAAGAATAAACTCAATATCACATAAGGTGCTACAATCATATAATTGCAAGATCAAAAGATTACATCTAAGCTATATTAAGTACCTCCAATTCCAACAAAGGAAGGTTAGTTGGTCATTGTCATGACAACAATACAAGAGTGGAAATTGAAATTCCTGGCAATTAACTGGTTCTGAACTAAAACAGAGTAAAATAAAGTGCAGAAAGATAAAAACACAGAGTTTGTTAACCCAGTTCGGTGCAAACTTCACCTATTCTGGGGGATACCAATCCAGGAAGAAATCTACTAAAGGAATCAACTCAAAGACTCAGACACAGAACCCCTTGTTCCCAGCCTAAGCAATCAATCTGCTCCTAGTTCTGATTTCTACCCAACACGTTGAGTATTAGAAACTACTAACTTCCTATCCAAGTAACTAACCCAGTTACAACTCAGCTTCTGAAAACTACCTAGTTCTAAACACAAGTTTAACACATCAATGAATAACACTCGTACCTAAAGGCTTAGAGTGAATTACAACTCAAACACACCTAAACCAACTCAGTTGAGTGGTGTACAAATAAAACTCTAAGTTTTAAAACCACAAAAGACTCAATTATGATTTCTGCAATATCACTCGTAAGTCTTCAACAATAGCAGCATTCTCCTTAAATAGGCTTCAGTCAAGCAGCATTAATCTGATTCCAATCTTCTGAATTGATATGTTTCTGAATTATGCAAGGCTTAGAAAGGAAACATATAATTCTGCAATGTATCTTTGTAAAGATTGCTTCAGAAAATATGATAAGTATAAACACGAGCCCACTCTCAAAAGATCTTCATCAATTTAATTCAGTCTTCTAGAAACCAATTGCTTGAATTAATCCTTGATAAATCTCAGAAAGATTCGCGCAGAAATAACACATGAAAAACCAGTTCTGTAGAAGTCAACGAAAGTCAACTGTTGAATAGTGCGTCTGAAGCACTGTAGCGCGTCTGAAGGATTTCAGCGTCTGAAGCACTGTTCCTGCGTCTGTAGGTTCATTCAGCTTCTGAAGGTCCAAAGTGCGTCTGAACCACTTCAAATCTGATTTCTTGCAACTGAAGACTTTTTATATACATGGAGATGCTTTACTTGAACACATTGCTTTTACCAAAACATGCAGCCAACTTCAAAATATTCAACAATCTCCCCCTTTGGCAAATTTTTGGCTAAAATCAATGTTTCACAAAACCAAGTTCTTCAATTCAGCATAAACAATCTCAACAATGAAGAACTCCACAAAATGTAGCAGAGTCAGCAGCGGATTAAAACACAAACAAACTTCAAAATACTCCCCCTGCAACACACAATATCAGTTTCTGAGGAACGGCTCTTCTCCCCCTGAAACACAGCACTCAGGTACTCCCCCTGAACAGCTCAGCTTCTGACAAGAAGCCCACAAAACCAGGAACACTCCCCCTGAACAAACAGATCAACAATCACCAATCACACAAATTTCTCCCCCTTTTTAGCCAAACAAGTTTGACAAAGCACCAGCAAAACACTAGCAAACACTAGGAGAAGAAACACAACTCAGAATTCACATAACACAGCACCGCACACTTGCAAAGATCAGAATCACAAAGAATCCACCCAGCAGAAGAACAGCCAAAACAAAAAAGTAGATAGCATCACAACTGCAGAGTACAGCATACCAGAAACACAAAGAAATTCACAAACAAGCCAGTCTTCAGACTCAGCACCAGAAATTGCTTAGTCTTCATCAGACACAAACAACATAAGCTGCTCAATTAATATGTGCCTCAGGCACAGTTAAAACCTTCTTCCCAGCAATTTGCTTTTCAAAATCAGCAACTCTTTTCTGAACACATGTCATAACATCTTCAGACTCACAAGAAACAAAAGCCTTCTGAGCAGGAACAGGAACTTTGCTCCAGACTTTGGATGCACCAGAATTCTTCTGTGCTACAGGAATTGGCTTGCTGTCATAAGCAACAGCCTTTCCTTTTCCTTTGTTCAGACTCTGAGCAACACCTTCACACATTGGTCTCCAAACCTTCTTGATCTTGCTTTTGTTCACAGCTGGTTCAACTTTTCTGTGTTGCAAATGCTTGGGATAACCATGCAACTTGTAACAAAAAGGTTTAATGTGACCCTTTTTACCACAATGATGACAAACCCAAGGATGAGTAGCCTTCTTGTCTTTGGATCCCTGAGTCTGGTTCTTAGGTTTCCTTATCAGTGGAACATGAGCAGCAGCAGGTGTGAACCTCTTAGCAGGTTTTTGTTGTTTGATGTTCAGATTCTGATTATTAAACCCGATTCCATTTGGCTTTTCCTGATTCTGATTCTCCAGAATCTTTTCCAGCACATCAGTAGCATAATTCAACATTCTAACTTGCTTTTTCATCTGATCAAGTTGAGAATTGAGTTGGATTACCTCATTACTGAGAACAGAAATCTTCTCTAAGTGTTCACCTCGCTCAATCTGAAGTTGAGTATTAATTTTCTTCTGTTCTTCCATCTGATTGCATACTTCATCAAATTGACATTGCATCTTCTTGCAAAACTCAGCAGGATTTTTGTGATAGGTAGCCAGAACTTCACAGGATGATTCTTCATCACTTGACTTAGATTCTGAACAAGTTTCTGACCCCATAACTTTATCATCAGCCCATAATTTACCAGTTAAAGCAGTGACATGCTTATTCTCTTCTCCTTCTGAGTCATCATCAGACCAGGAAACAGTCAGACTCTTCTTCTGTTTCTTGAGATAATTAGGACACTCTGACTTGACATGTCCATAGCCTTCACACTCAAAGCACTGAACTCTTTTAGATTGATTGCTCTTGTCATCAGTTTTTGTCTTCTGCTTCAGGAACTTCTTGAATTCTTTACTCAGCAGCACAAGAGCTTCTGATGAGCTATCATCATCCACACACTCAGAATCAGCAACAAATGCAACACCTTTACCCTTCTTATCAGTACTGCTTAATTCAAAGTTCTGAAGAGAACCTATCAATTCTTCAACCTTCATGCTAGATATATCATGTGCTTCTTCTATAGCAGTCACTTTCATATCAAACCTCTTGGGTAGGGATCTGAGAATTTTTCTAACAAGTTTCTCATCTGAAACTTTTTCTCCAAGGGATTCAAAAGAATTTGCCATGTCCAGAATGTTCATGTAAAAGCTTTGTATGTTCTCATCCTCCAGCATTCTGAGATTTTCAAACTTTGTTGTCAGAAGCTGAAGTCTGGACAACTTTACCTTTGAGGTTCCTTCATGAGTGGTCTTGAGAATTTCCCAGGCATCCTTAGCAATTGTGCACTGCTTGATCATCCTGAATACATTCTTGTCCACTCCATTGAATATTGCATTCAGGGCTTTGGAATTTGCATGTGACCAAGCATCTTCATCAGTGGTCCAATCTTCCTCTGGTTTCAAAACACCTGTCTTCTTACCATCTTTGTCAGTCACAACTGGATGTTCCCAACCCTTCAGAACAGCTTTCCAGGTTTTGCTATCCATAGATTTAAGGAAAGCATTCATGCGTGATTTCCAATAATCATAATTTGTTCCATCCAACAGGGGTGGCCTGTTAACAAAACCTCATTCTTTCTCCATAAAGCCAGAAATTAACTACCCTGGAGCTCACCCAAATACAGGTTGGGTGCCTGCTCTGATGCCAAATGAAATTCCTGGCAATTAACTGGTTCTGAATTAACTGGTTTTGAACTAAAACAGTATGAGAAATTAAGTTCAGACGCAGAAAAATAAAGTGCAGAAAGATAAAAACACAGAGTTTGTTAACCCAGTTCGGTGCAAACTTCACCTATTCTGGGGGATACCAATCCAGGAAGGAAATCTACTAAAGGAATCAACTCAAAGACTCAGACACAGAACCCCCTGTTCCCAGCCTAAGCAATCAATCTCCTCCTAGTTCTGATTTCTACCCAACACGTTGAGTATTAGAAACTACTAACTTCCTATCCAAGTAACTAACCCAGTTACAACTCAGCTTCTGAAAACTACCCAGTTCTAAACACAAGTTCAACACATCAATGAATAACACTCGTACCTAAAGGCTTAGAGTGAATTACAACTCAAACACACCTAAACCAACTCAGTTGAGTGGTGTACAAATAAAACTCTAAGTTTTAAAACCACAAAAGACTCAATTCTGATTTCTGCAATATCACTCGTAAGTCTTCAACAATAGCAGCATTCTCCTTAAATAGGCTTCAGTCAAGCATCATTAATCTGATTCCAATCTTCTGAATTGATATGTTTCTGAATTATGCAAGGCTTAGAAAGGAAACATATAATTCTGCAATGTATCTTTGTAAAGATTGCTTCAGAAAATATGATAAGCATAAACACGAGCCCAATCTCAAAAGATCTTCATCAATTTAATTCAGTCTTCTAGAAACCAATTGCTTGAATTAATTCTTGATAAATCTCAGAAAGATTCGCGCAGAAATAACACATGAAAAACCAGTTCTGAAGAAGTCAACGAAAGTCAACTGTTGAATAGTGCGTCTGAAGCACTGTAGCGCATCTGAAGGATTTCAGCGTCTGAAGCACTGTTCCTGCGTCTGAAGGTTCATTCAGCTTCTGAAGGTCCAAAGTGCGTCTGAACCACTTCAAATCCGATTTCTTGCAACTGAAGACTTCTTATATACATGAAGATGCTTTACTTGAACACATTGATTTTAGCAAAACATGCAGCCAACTTCAAAATACTCAACAGAAATAAAGATGAAGATCCAAAGCTAAGTCTTGATTTCCCAAAGAATCTTAGTTAATCCACACTCAATCCCTCTTGCTCCTAGAAGAACAGCTCTTTTATCCCTATTTTCTATCTAAAAATATATCCTAATAATTATATTACAACTCTGGATTTCGTTTTTGCTTATGAACCTATTTATAGAAATTCTGATATTTTAGACTTCGCTCTGTGAAGTCATACTTTGCTTTGCGAAGTCACATTTCTTTACCATTGGGTTTCTGCCACCTCAGCCTTGAACAGTCCAAGCCGCCTTACTTCGCTCTGCGACGCTCTACTTTGCTCTGTGAAGCTCAGACTCTGAAGCTCAGACGCTGAAGCTCACACTACAAGAAATCAAGCCATTTTCCTACCAAATTTTCCTAGGTAAATTCCTAGGAAAGCAAGTTGTTTACCGACGAAAAATTTCGTCGGAAAGCAATTTCTGACAAAATGGGTTTAATTTCGTCGGAAAGCAGATAAAATTCGTCAGTAAGCACACGCGCTTTATTTCGTCGGAAAGCCGTCGGTAAGCACACGCGCTTTATTTCGTCGAAAAGCCACTAATTTTTGTCGGTAAGCGCGCTAGCTGACCGTTGGAGAATGAACCGTTGGAAAGCAGTACCGTTGGAGAAGTAACCGTTGGCAAGCATTGGAATTGGAATGGCAGTATATATATACATCATTCTAATTCATTTCTTCTCCATTCCATACAATTCATTTCTTCTCTCCTTCATTCTTATTATAATCTTCTTCATTCTTATATTACCAAACTTCATTTATTTAATTTATTTTCTCTCAATAAACTTATTATCTCAAATTATTATCTCATATTATACACCATATAAATATCACTTATTCTCTCTATTATATATAACACACAATTTCTTTCTCATTCTCACTCATTTTTTTTTCTCAACTTCTATTTTATCATCATATTTTTATTTTATTTTACTCAAGGTTATTGTTGCTACTACTCAAGGTTGCATTTATATTTTTTGAGGTTAGTTTTTATATTTTATTTTAAATTGTTAGAAAAAAGAAAGTCATGGTTATTAGTAATAAAAATGTTACTTAGTAAAAGAAGTGTAGTTTGTAAAAAATAGTTGGTAAAAATGTTACTATAATTATTTATAAAAATATTAGTTAGTAAATGTATATTTTTTTAAAGATGATATTAATTAAAAATGGTGTTAGTTTATAATAAAAAAAGTGTTAGCTTGTAAAAAAATTGTAGTTTAGTAAAAATGTTTTGTTTTTTTAAAAAAATATTGATATTGATTTTATTAATTATGTTGTATTATTTTTTGTAGTTTCTTGCTTCGGATCCATTTTAAGGTTGGTGTTGTTGCTGCAGCTGCTGCTTGGTTTTTTTTTCATCCACTTGGTTCATCGTCTAATTATTTGAGGTTGGTATATATGTTCTACTTATTTTAAATTGCTACAATAGTTTGACTAGGAATATGTTTAAAAAGAAATATGTATAAAATTAAGTTTGTTAGAAAAAGAATGTAAATTAGTAAAGAATATGTGTTCTCAGAAAAACTAGGGTCCTTCTTTGGATTGATCCCAAGATTCTATTTATAGTCCCGATATGGGCCTATCCAGCCATGATTTTGGGGGCCCAAAATCATGTGACTGTCAGGTGGGCCTTGTACCCTTCTGGAGAGCGCCCAACCTGATTCTAAGGGTACAAGCCCTTGTTCGTGGGGCCTAAAGGCCTAAATTATCAGATCTACAGTCCACAGCCCAACAAGCACGAGCTTTGGGACAAGGCGAAGTGATTAAACTGCTAGCCTAACGTGGGTGCTAGCCCAACATAGGTGCTAGCCCGGCATAGGTGCTAGCCCAACACAGGTGCTAGCCCAGCATAGGTGCTAGCCCAACACAGGTGCTAGCCCAGCATAGGTGCTAGCCCCGCATAGGTGCTAGCCCAACACGGGTGCTAGCCCAACATGGGTGCTCGTCCATCATGGGTGCTAGCCCAAACATGGGTGCTCGCCCATCATGGGTGCTCGGCCAGCACGGGTGCTAGCCCAAACATGGGTGCTCGCCCAGCATGGGTGCTAGCCCAACACGGGTGCTAGCCCAAACATGGGTGCTCGCCCAGCATGGGTGCTAGCCCAACACGGGTGCTAGCCCAGCACGGGTGCTAGCCCCATCAAGAGTTTTTAGCACACGACGTCTTAGAGCCCTTTTATAGGGTTAAGGAATTAGGCGGCGATTTCATTTTCTGCTCGCGACGTCTTAGAGCCCCTTTGGGGTTAAGGAATTAGGCGGCGATTTCATTTTCTGCTCGCGACGTCTTAGAGCCCCTTTGGGGTTAAGGAATTAGGCGGCGATTTCATTTTCTGCTCGCGACGTCTTAGAGCCCCTTTGGGGTTAAGGAATTAGGCGGCGATTTCATTTTCTGCTCGCGACGTCTTAGAGCCCCTTTGGGGTCACTGTTCTCAGAAAAACTAGGGTCCTTCTTTGGATTGATCCCAAGATTCTATTTATAGTCCCGATATGGGCCTATCCAGCCATGATTTTGGGGGCCCAAAATCATGTGACTGTCAGGTGGGCCTTGTACCCTTCTGGAGAGCGCCCAGCCTGATTCTAAGGGTACAAGCCCTTGTTCGTGGGGCCTAAAGGCCTAAATTATCAGATCTACAGTCCAATATGTGAATTAGTGAATTAGTTGTTGTAATGAAATATATATGTTAAAAAAATTTATTATGAAGTTAATTGATATGAAATATGTGAATTAATTAGTTGTTGTAATTAATTTTGTCGATGGCGCGCAGAATTTTTATCCGCGCGTAACTTTTATTTGTGGCTTGTAATTTTTATATGCGCGTAATGTTGAATTCATACAAAAATTTTAGAAAATGTGATTTAGATTAATTAGAAAATGTTATATATGTTAGTTGTAAAATATTATATAATTTTTATGCAATTCATGTGACATATTATATAATAAATATGTTTTAGTTATAATAAAAATGCTAGTAAAAAATGTGGTTAGTAAAAATGTTATTGTAGTTATTTTAAAAAAAGAAGGTTAAGTTAGGAAAGAAATATGTTTAAAAATTAGTTAATTAGTAAAACTAATTTATATGTAACAAATATGTTTTAGTTAATAAAAATGCAAGTAAAAAATGTGGTTAATAAGTAAAAATGTTGTTGTAGTTATTTTAAAAAAAGAAGGTTAAGTTAGTAAAGAAATATGTTTAAAATTTTGTTAATTAGTAAAACTAATTTATGTAATTAATGAATATATTTTAATTAGTTAAGAAATATGTTTTAATATGTTTAAAAAGTTTGTTAGAAAAAGAAGATAAATTAGTAAAGAGTTATGAAGTTAATTTATATGAAATATGTGTAATTTGTACGAATTTCTAAATATTTAGGTTTTTAGAAATAAAAAAAAAATTGTTATTTATATTTAGGTTGTACGTAGTCATTTACTTTTGTCGGCAACGCGAGAATTTATTAATTATTCGCGCGTTATTGTAACGAATAAATACAAACTAATAATTGAGTTAATATTAGTGACGCGGAAGATGGATCAATATATTTTACATCGTAGTTGGATGTACGATAGAAAATATCCGGGGAAAAGAACACTTAAAGCGGCTTTTGTGGATGGAGTTCGTGAATTTGTTGCTTACGCCATGTCGCAACGTGCGTTTACATTGGAGGGAGGGATAAGATGTCCGTGTATTAAATGTACGTGTAGGCTGCTTCAGAGCCCAAAAGATGTTCTAAATCATTTAAAGGACCTTGGTTTTATGGAGAATTATTACGTGTGGAAATATCATGGTGAACAAGAGCCGACAAATGATGTTAATATGCGCACTTCAAGCAGTGGGGCACGTACGGAGAGTGAAAACTTTGGCATGATGGAAGATATGGTTGGTGATGCTCTTGGGGTGAACCTGTCTTACAACGAGGACGAGGGCGCTGAAGAGGAAAGAATTCCGAACGAGAAAGCGTTGAAGTTTTACAAAATGATGATGGAAGTAAACAAGCTGTTGTTTGAAGGGTCGTCTGATTCTAAGTTATCCATGAGTGTGAGGCTTTTAGCTGCCAAGTCAGATTGGAGTGTGGTCGAAGAAGGCGCAGAATGTTATACAAAAATGATGAGGGACGCAACTCCTATAAAGGACAATTTGCCATTGAGTTTTTATGAGGCTAAGAAGTTGGTGTCGAAGTTGGGATTGCAAGTTAAAACTATTGATTGTTGCGTTAAAGGGTGCATGCTGTTTTACGACAACGAATTCGGTAAAAATGATGGGTCGTTGGTGGAGTGTAAATTTTGCAATGCACCGAGGTATCAAGTACGTGGTAATGCCAGTTCTCGGAAGCAGAAGCTAGTCTCAGTCAAGTCAATGTTTTATCTGCCAATAATACTAAGATTGCAGAGATTGTATGCATCAACTCACACAGCCGATAAAATGACGTGACATTATTACAATAAAACAAATATAGGTGTGATGCGACATCCCTGTGACGGGGTGGCATGGAAGCACTTTGACGAAGTACATCCTGATTTTGCAGAAGATCCACGTAATGTGAGGCTTGGATTATGCTCTGATGGATTTGTCCCGTATATCCAAAAGTCGGCAACGCCTTATTCTTGTTGGCCAATTCTTCTTACCCCGTATAATCTTCCTTCTGACATGTGCATGTCAAAACCTTATTTGTTTTTGACTTGTGTTATACCAGGACCTAATAGCCCATTAGATGGTATAGATGTGTATTTACAACCCTTAATTGATGATTTGAAGAGATTGTGGATCGGGGAATCAACATATGATATTGCAAGGAAGGAGAATTTTAGGATGAGGGCAGCTTTGATGTGGACTATTAACGACTTTCCTGCATATGGAATGTTGTCTGGATGGTCGACTCATGGTAGATTGGCTTGTCCACATTGCATGAATGAAACAAAGGCGTTTAACTTGCATCACGGAAGAAAGAGTTCATGGTTTGACTGCCACCGTAGGTTTTTACCAGCAACACATGAATTTCGTAAGAAGAGGAATTTGTTTCGTAAAGGACAAACAGAAAAAGATGGCCCGCCTCCTAGGACAACATCAGAGGAAGTATTCTGTAGAGTCAGTGCATTAGGACTTTTGAAATTCCCAGATGTTGGCAAAAGAGTCAGACACCCGCAATACGGTGACACCCACCATTGGACGAAAAGAAGTATCTTCTGGGACCTCCCTTACTGGAAAGACAATTTACTTAGACATAATCTTGATGTTATGCACATTGAGAAGAATTTTTGTGACAATATAATTCACACGGTGATGAATGTCTCTGGTAAAACAAAAGATAATGAGAAGGCTAGAATGGACTTGCCATTGATTTGTAAGAGACCAGATATGGAGCTACAACTTCTTCCATGTGGAAAATATCTAAAACCTAAGGCTATTTATAGTCTAACTGCTGATGAAGCAAAATCTGTTTGTCAATGGTTGAAAGAATTGAGGCTGCCAGACGGATATTGTTCTAACTTGTCAAGGTGTGCCGACGTCAACTCCGGAAGACTGCGTGGAATGAAAAGTCATGATTCCCACGTTTTCATGGAACACTTACTTCCAATTGCATTTAGTTCATTGCCAAAAAATGTTATAAACCCGTTGACTGAAATTAGCCAATTTTTTAAAGACTTATGTGCTTCAACCTTGAGGATGGATGAACTTGTTAAAATGGATCAGAATATTCCAATCACTCTTTGTAAGTTGGAGCAAGTTTTTCCCCCGGGTTTCTTTGATTCTATGGAACATCTTCCGGTGCATCTCGCATATGAAGCTGGGCTTGGTGGACCTGTTCATTATAGGTGGATGTATCCTTTTGAAAGTTTCATGGGTTATGCAAAGCGAATGGTTAGAAATAAAGCAAGGGTTGAGGGATCAATAGTTGCAGCTTACATGGTTCGGGAAACAAACTATTTCATCTCTCACTACTTCGACAACTTGATGTTGATCCCAAGAAATACACGAAATGAACTTATTGTTGAAAGTGAAGAGTGTCAGTCAGCCTTATCAGTTTTTCGTCACCACGGACGTCTTTGTCATCCAGAGAAAGATTATTGGATGAACGATGCTGAGTTGCAGTCAGCGGCCATTCATGTGATGATTAATTGCATCGAAGTTGGACCATACATTGAGATGTTTCAAGGATTAAATATTGGTAACATATATACAACTTTTCAAGGATAGTTTAAACATCAGTTGCTAAATGATCATCCAACTACACAGATATATAAGTTGAGGGGGTTAGCCGAAGGTCCGGGAAGAAAAGTCAAACAACATCACACTTACTTTGTCAACGGATTTAAATTTCATACTCAATCACGGTCGGTGGGCAAAAAAACAATTAACAGCGGTGTTTACGTCAAAGGAATCAGTGATGGAGGTGAAGATGACTTCTATGGTGTGATCAAACACATATTTGAAGTAACTTTCCTATATGTAGATGAACCCAACAAAGTTGTATTGTTTTACTGTGACTGGTTTGACCCTGCACATGGGATGAGAATTGACCCAAAGTATAAAACAGTTGATGTACGAATGGACAGAAGGTATAATGCATTTGACCCTTTCATCTTGGCAAGTAAAGTTAGTCAAGTGTATTATGTACCTTATCCTTCTCACCACCGACGCAAACATGGATGGTGTGCTGCGATCAAGTGTAAACCAAGAGGTCAAATTGAGACAGAAGGTCAAGATAAAGAAGTACCTTACCAAGATGATGAAATATCACATGTTCCAGAAGTGATTGAAGTCGATCCTGCTACGGATTTGGTTGACAGAGATGTTGACGGTCAGCTAGTTGATGCTGAAATGTTAGCTGA
Organism: Medicago ruthenica; assembly: GCA_018208015.1. Lineage (NCBI taxonomy): Eukaryota > Viridiplantae > Streptophyta > Magnoliopsida > Fabales > Fabaceae > Medicago > Medicago ruthenica. Next base: position 97,210,453 of record CM031375.1, read on the forward strand.
AATGTTACTTGTTGACACTGACAGTGGGGATGAGTCTAGCAACTCTATAGACAATGGGGAAGAAGCAATTAACCCCGAAGACAATGTGGATGATTTTTATTAATTATGATGATGTTTAATGTACGATTTTATCATATGAATTATTTTAATCCTGCATATATAATGTGACAATATTTTATTCATTATATTAATTATTGTTTATTGTATTATGACAGGGATGTCTGGGCAAGACAAAGATAGGGGTAAGGCTAAAGTTGTAAAGACCACGAAGAAGAAGAAGAAAAACAAGTATCAAAACATAATAGATATTACCTCAGAGGAGACCAGATCATGGTGCCGTCTACCAGGGGTTTCCTTCCGTAACATTGATGAAAGGACTGGTACTCCTATTCCTACCACTACTACTACTACTCCACCACCTTACCCCACTCCATTCACAACTATTCCTCCCACATCATTCCCGACCATTCCCCCCACATCATTCTCGACCATTCCCTCGACCATTCCTCTGACATACACTACACCTGGATATGTTATGCCTGGATTCGCCTCATCACATTCGCCTGGTTTCAATACCACCCCATTTACTATCCGACAAGGCCTTAACGTACTTGTTCCCCCCGTTGCTCCCAGAAGATATTCATCAGCGGAACTCATGCAAGATTTTATGCAAGATACAAATTTCTTAGGGTTATTGAATGTAAATGAACATCAGCCTCAACAGCACGAGCAGCACCAACATGAAGAGCCACAAGCATCAGCAGCAACAACAACAGCAGCAGCATCAGCAGGATCAGCAGCATCAGCATCAGCAGCACCAGCAGGACCACGACGAGGACGACGTCGCTACATTGAAGACTTGCATTATGCGGATGGGCTGTTTAAGATTACACCGACACCTGGATCGTAAGTATGAAAAGTAGTTTAATTTTTATTGGTTTTTTAAATGCATAATTTAATTAACACTTCAAATTTGTAGGTTGGAGCCATCCAAGAGAGTGGCAGAATTTATTCGAGGAGCCATCCAGATGTTTTACCCAAAACATAGGTGTTGGGCCGTCTATGAACATCTTACTACAGACGACAGGGCGGCACTTTTTAAATACTTTTCGGTAAACACAAATTATTAAATATTAAATAATTGTAATTACTTTATAACATGCTATATTTTTTAAAAATTTAATGTCTAATAATTTTTTTGTTTATTGCAGGAGCATTGTACCTGCCCTAGTGTAACACCCATATAGAGATTGCCTAGGATCTCTTACGAGTATTAAAATTTCGTACTGGATACATTAAATACAATACAGAAAGTTGTTTAATAAATATACAATGCATAAGTTTGTGATACAACTCATTATCCGATACAACCATTCTCCATAATATACATCATAATACATCATTCATATACATATGTCCATATAATAAATCATAAGCAGCACGATCAATCCGTAGCTTTCTCTTTACCTTTACGTCGTGCTACCTGCGAAGAACCTGCACCAGAAGGAAAGGGATGAGACATAACGTCTCAGTGAGCTCCTACCCTACCAACTGTTGGCAACCACGGGGGTAACCTAGGGTCGCCGTGCCTACTTTTGGCAATCTTGGGGATACCTACGATCGCCATCCTTCTTTACTTTCATCGCGATCGAGGGGAAAACCTAGGATCGCTTCATAGTCTTATCTCATGCATATCGTGTTCCATTCTTAATCATATACATATACGTAGTGATCTTGGGGACATCCTATGATCACATCTCGTTCACTAGGAACTAATCATCATATCTCGTATTACATATAAAATATACATATTCGTCTTTCGTATCTTAAGTTAGCAGTTAGGGTTGAACAAACATAACATCATATTGGTTCGTTTTACGGAGTGCATCCGGGTGGAGTAACCCCGAAGTACATCTCCCATCATACCGGTGAAATTCCTATCATATCAAGCTAACACCGGACTCCTCTTATCTTTGTGTAGGCAACCCTCTCGGTGAAGCCCCATCCGGCATAATCTGGAGCCTGCTGGACACATCTTACTTTACATGTGGACAACCCTCTCGGAGAAGTCCCATCCGGCGAATCCCGGAGCCTGATGGACATGCTTAAATCTTTTAACTTACGTGTGGATAGCCCTTTCGGAGAAATCCCATCCGGCGTAACCCAGAGTCTGATGAACACGTGATCGTAATCGTATAACATATTCGTATTTTTGTTCTTATTCTTATTGTAATCATTCATAAGTGCTTAACCTATAAAAGGTTCTAAGCTTAATCATTGTATCATTCTTAGATTAAATCAAGTTCATAACATTGCATCATAAGGGTTAAACCCTAATCTAGTTCCTTAACATCACTATGACTACTTATGGATTAAGATAATCCTCTCTTATCATGGTACTTTTCCTCATCTATAATTCATCCATACATTCCCTAAAGGTTGGGTCTTTCTATGCTTATTAGCGACACTTAGTCACTACATATCGTTATTGAGTCCGAGGTAGCATTGGATGGCCGGAATGGTGCGAGAATTCGATGAAAAACACAACATGTTCTGCCACTGTCCCATCGTGTCACGATTTGGAAATCGTGACACGATTTTCTACCCAGAAAATGTGTTTGTTCCTGCCTGTGAAATCGTGACACGATTTTACCTGCAGTTAGACAGCATTTGGCAAGTTTAAAACGTGATTTTTCACCATTTCAGCTTATCCAACATACCCAGACATCATAACAGCTTAATGGATCAATTACTAAGGCATATAGCTAGATTATATCATGAATAATCAAGGATTCACATGGAAAGGTAAATTAAACACTAAAACCCTAAACTAGGTCATTAAGCTGTAAACTTTCAAACTTACTTAAACGGGTTCTAAAACCCTGTGGAGCTCACCTTAATCCACAATTTGGTGCTTGCTAAACTCTGATTCCAAAAGCCCTAGCTCCAATCTACTCTACTCTTGATTCTCCTTGTTTCTCCTCTTCATTTTCTCTTGTTCTTTCTTCCAACACAAGCTTTCCTTGCAAGATTTTTCACTAGGGTTTTGATTGAAGTTTGGATGAATGATGGTAAGTGAGGGAGGGCGTGTGAGATTTGAGAGAAGTGGGAGGAAAGCTGATTTTTGTTAGTAAGGATAAGAAGAAGAAAATGGCAACATGAAAATATCATGTTTCTTTTTAAAACAATCTCCCCTTCTCCATTAATTACAAAATTGCCATCTCCACCTAAATTACTTATTTGCCATGCTTGTTTCTCAAGTTTCTAACACTGATAACTGATACTTATGAGCGGGATATTACAATCTACCCCCCTTAAAAGAAATTTCGTCCTCGAAATTTAGAATTTACCTGAAAACAAATGCGGGTAGTTCTCTTGCATCTCCGACTCTAGCTCCCACGTTGCTTCGCCGTCGGGAGAGCCTTTCCATACTACCTTAACAATAGGAATTTCTTTGTTCCGTAAAGACTTAACATCACGATCAATTATTTGATCTGGTTCAGGTTGAAAAGTCAAGTCCGATCTCAAATCAATACTGTCCAGTTCCACTGGTTGGAAAGGATCGGGAATGAACTTCCTCAGTTGTAAGACATGAAATACATCGTGTAAACCTGACATGGCCGGTGGCAGCGCTAACTGATAAGCTGCTGGACCGACACGTCGAAGTATCTGAAACGGTCCAACATACCTTGGGCAAAGTTTCTTAGTTCTGAACGCTCCTCTTAATCCCAACTTGGGCGTAACTTTAAGAAATACATGGTCTCCTTCTTCAAACTCTAAGGGTCTTCGCCGCTTATCCGCATAACTTTTCTGACGACTTTGAGCTGTTCTCATCTTATCCTGAATGGATTTAATCTTTAAGGTCGTCTCCTGTATTATCTCAGGTCCCAATATACTCTTATCTCCAACCTCAGCCCAGCAAAGTGGGGTTCTACATTTCCTACCATACAAAGCTTCATATGGTGCCATTCCAATGCTAGAATGGTAACTGTTGTTGTAAGAAAATTCAATCAATGGTAGGTGATCGTTCCAACTTCCTCCATCTTCTAGGATACATGCCCGTAACATATCCTCTAACGTCTGAATAGTCCTCTCCGATTGTCCGTCTGTTTGAGGATGATGGGACGTGCTCATCTTTAATCTTGTCCCCAAAGCCTTCTGAAAAGCTTTCCAAAAGTGGGATGTGAAAATGGGATCTCTATCAGACACAATACTAGCTGGCACACCATGGAGTTTCACAATCTCCGAAATAAATAACTCGGCGTACTGAGAAGCTCGGTAAGTAGTCTTAACCGGTAAGAAATTAGCTGACTTGGTTAATCGGTCCACTATTACCCAAATGGAGTCATGTCCTCGCTGTGTTCGAGGCAATCCACCCACAAAGTCCATGGTTATATCTTCCCATTTCCATAGTGGAATCTCCAAAGGTACTAACATTCCTGCAGGCCTTTGATGTTCAATCTTCACCTGCTGACACACAATGCATCGCGACACAAATTCCGCAACATCTCTTTTCATACTAGGCCACCAATAATCTATCTTCAAATCTTGATACATCTTGGTGGTACCTGGATGAATACTAAAACTGCTCTTGTGCGCTTCTTCTAAAATCAACCTTTTCAATTCCATATCATTCGGAACATAAACCCTTCCTTCAAACAATACTATACCATCTGGCGCCCATGAAAACCCTGCTTGGCCAACTTTCCTTTTAAGGTCCATATCCACAGATTGAGCCTGTGCAATCCTATACCGTAGGTCGCACGAAATATCTATCTTGTTCAGCAAGATGCCACCTTCTAACTCTGTAACATGTAGATTAAGGTCTCTGAATTTCTCATATAACCCACATGTATGCATTATTATTTCAGCTTTAAATAAAGCCTTTCGACTCAAGGCATCAGCTACCACATTTGCTTTTCTTGGATGGTATTTCAGATCAAAATCAAAGTCCTTCAAGTATTCCATCCATCGTCTTTGCCTCATGTTAAGGTCTCGTTGATCAAACAAGTATTTCAAACTCTTATGATCGCTGAACAAATCAAATTGTGCACCATACAAATGATGCCTCCATATCTTCAATGCAAAAATTATAGCTGCTAACTCAAGATCATGGGTGGGGTAATTCTCTTCATGAGTCTTGAGCTGTCTGGACGCATATGCTATCACATTCTCTCCTTGCATAAGAACACTTCCCAGTCCCTTGGAAGATGCATCGCAGAAAACGGTGTATCTCCTTTCAGGATCTGGTATTGCCAACACTGGCGCTTTAGTCAATTTCCTTTTCAGAACTCTGAAGCTCTCTTCACATTCTTCGTCCTAAATGAAGGGTACATCCTTCCTGGTAAGGCGTGACAAAGGTAAGGCAATCTGAGAAAACTTCATGATAAACCTTCGATAATAACCGGCCAAGCCTAAAAAGCTCCTAACTTCTACTACATTCTTGGGTCTTCCCCAACTGAGTACAGCTTCAACTTTGGATGGATCAACGGCTACTCCTCCTTGAGAAATAACGTGACCCAAAAACTTAATCTCAGATAGCCAAAACTCACACTTACTGAATTTAGCATATAACTGTTTGTCTCTGAGGACATCCAAAACAATTCTCAAGTGTTGAGCATGTTCCTGAGGATCCTTAGAATAAATCAAAATATCATCTATGAAAATCACCACAAATTGATCTAGGTAAGGTTGAAATATTCTATTCATATAATCCATAAATACCGCTGGAGCATTAGTTACACCGAAAGGCATAACCAGAAATTCATAGTGCCTGTAACGCGTTCGAAACGCCGTCTTAGACACATCTGAAGACTTAATACGGATTTGATGATAACTTGACCGAAGATCAATTTTGGAAAATACCGTTGCTCCCTTGAGCTGATCTAGAAGATCATCAATCCTTGGAAGAGGATATTTGTTCTTGATAGTCACTTTATTAAGTTGGCGGTAATCTATACACAGTCTCATGCTTCCATCTTTCTTCTTAACCAACAGAACGGGAGCACCCCAAGGTGATACACTGGGTCGGATGAAATGCTTCTGGATCAATTCTTCTAGCTGAGATTTCAGCTCTTTAAGTTCCGTAGGCGACATTCTATATGGTGCCACAGATACCGGCTCCGCCCCTGGAATTAAGTCAATTGAGAACTCCACCTCACGCTCCGGAAGCAAACTAGTTACTTCCGAAGGAAAGACATCTAGGTACTCATTCACAATGGGAATATCACTGGGACTTAACTCTGATTCTGAAGCCACAGTGAGCATAACATAAAATCCCTTATCTTGTGCACAAATAAATTGGATTAACTGATGGGTGCGGTTAATCAATTCAGATAAAGCCACACCTTCCGTCGTATCACTGGTCGGCATATAAATACTCTTTTCAGAACATCCAATATACACATGGTTAGCAGAGAGCCAATCCATGCCTGAAATCACGTCAAGTTGCTCCATCGGGAGACATACTAGATCAACATAATAAGTCTTACTAGACACATTGATAGGACAGTTTTAACAAACATAACTCGCCTCAATTCCGCCTTCAGTAGCGGTAGATACTAACATTGGAGGATTCAACGGAGACAAAGATAATTGAAGCGTCTCCACACATTTATATGAAATAAAAGAGCAAGAAGCACCACAATCAAAGAGAACTTTTACTGGGTATGAGCCAAGATAACACATACCAGCAATCAAGTCTTCATTTGCCAAGGCCTTTGCACCATCAAGGGAGTACACCCTTCCTTTGCTAGTGGTAGTTCCTTCAGCTCTACTTCTATTCCTCCGTTCTGGACAATTTGCAATAATATGCCCCGGCTTCTTACATCCATAACAAATACCTGTACCCTTCATACATTCGCCATAATGTGATTTCCCACAATTGTTACAAGTAGCACCAGCCTTCGGTGAATACATCTGTTTACCCCTTTGAGGTGACCCCTTCGGTTTCAGCTTGTCATGATACTTATCATGCATCCTACTCTTCCTTCTTTCAAAAGCCACTGATCTTTCTTTCGAGGTCTTTGCTAATCCTGCTTCGACTACTAAGCTATCATGCACCAGTTCATCATAACTCGCAGTTCTTTGGAGACTCACTGTGGTGTCAATCTCACCTCTTAAACCCCGTTTGTACTGATTCATCTTCCACACTTCATTCTCAGCATACTCATTGTGTGTAGAATAGTAGGACAGCTCTTCAAACTTCTTAGTAAATTCTGCAACTGACATACCACCCTGCTTCAACTCTAGGAACTCTTGCTCCTTCTTTACCTTGTAAGACAAAGGTAAATACTTTTCCAACACCACTTCTTTAAAGTTTACCCAATTCACTTCTACCCCATTGGCTTCCATCCGACGCTGAGCAGATTCCCACCAATCTTCTGCTGCGCCTCTGAGTTGGTTTGTGGCATAGACCACTTTGTCCTCTTCTGAGCATTCAGTCATTCTAAAGATCTTTTCCATTTGCTTAATCCACTTTCTTGCTTCTTGAGGTTCACCTTCTCCATTGAACTCCGGAGGGTGATGCCTATTATATTCCCGGAACACGGGATTACCAATTGTTGGAGGAGGTGGTGGCTGTGGATGGAAACCCTGCCCTTACTGCATCATTTCCATCCATTGCTGCTGAGATTGGGCCTGTTGCTGCGATTGCTGTTGCATCATCAACATCATTTGCTGATACTGTAACGCATTCTGAGCTTGTTGCTCTTGGTACTGCTGCTGCCAGGCCTGCTGTTGCTGCATCATCTGTTCCCATGAATTCATACTGGGTCCTCCACTTTCATCACTAGCTTGATTGGCACGAGGTCTACCGGGTCCTCTTCTTCTCCCGGACATCTTATCCTAGTTGTCATATGCAAGTCAAAGTGATCAGTTTTAACCGAATATAACAATTAGAATAATGTCCTGGATCCAAGAGGTCCACAAACTTGGATTGTACCTTAATGACCTAAGGCACGGTCTGAATCGACCTGCTCTGATACCAAATTGTAACACCCATATAGAGATTGCCTAGGATCTCTTACGAGTATTAAAATTTCGTACTGGATACATTAAATACAATACAGAAAGTTGTTTAATAAATATACAATGCATAAGTTTGTGATACAACTCATTATCCGATACAACCATTCTCCATAATATACATCATAATACATCATTCATATACATATGTCCATATAATAAATCATAAGCAGCACGATCAATCCGTAGCTTTCTCTTTACCTTTACGTCGTGCTACCTGCGAAGAACCTGCACCAGAAGGAAAGGGATGAGACATAACGTGTCAGTGAGCTCCTACCCTACCAACTGTTGGCAACCACGGGGGTAACCTAGGGTCGTCGTGCCTACTTTTGGCAATCTTGGGGATACCTACGATCGCCATCCTTCTTTACTTTCATCGCGATCGAGGGGAAAACCTAGGATCGCTTCATAGTCTTATCTCATGCATATCGTGTTCCATTCTTAATCATATACATATACGTAGTGATCTTGGGGACATCCTATGATCACATCTCGTTCACTAGGAACTAATCATCATATCTCGTATTACATATAAAATATACATATTCGTCTTTCGTATCTTAAGTTAGCAGTTATGGTTGAACAAACATAACATCATCTTGGTTCATTTTACGGAGTGCATCCGGGTGGAGTAACCCCAAAGTACATCTCCCATCATACCGGTGAAATTCCTATCATATCAGGCTAACACCGGACTCCTCTTATCTTTGTGTAGGCAACCCTCTCGGTGAAGCCCCATCCGGCATAATCCGGAGCCTGCTGGACACATCTTACTTTACATGTGGACAACCCTCTCGGAGAAGTCCCATCCGGCGAATCCCGGAGCCTGATGGACATGCTTAAATCTTTTAACTTACGTGTGGATAGCCCTTTCGGAGAAATCCCATCCGGCGTAACCCGGAGTCTGATGAACACGTGATCGTAATCGTATAACATATTCGTATTTTTGTTCTTATTCTTATTGTAATCATTCATAAGTGCTTAACCTATAAAAGGTTCTAAGCTTAATCATTGTATCATTCTTAGATTAAATCAAGTTCATAACATTGCGTCATAAGGGTTAAACCCTAATCTAGTTCCTTAACATCACTATGACTACTTATGGATTAAGATAATCATCTCTTATCATGGTACCTTTCCTCATCTATAATTCATCCATACATTCCCTAAAGGTTGGGTCTTTCTATGCTTATTAGCGACACTTAGTCACTACATATCGTTATTGAGTCCGAGGTAGCATTGGATGGCCGGAATGGTGCGAGAATTCGATGAAAAACACAACATGTTCTGCCACTGTCCCATCGTGTCACGATTTGGAAATCGTGACACGATTTTCTACCCAGAAAATGTGTTTGTTCCTGCCTGTGAAATCGTGACACGATTGGAAAATCGTGACACGATTTTACCTGCAGTTAGACAGCATTTGGCAAGTTTAAAACGTGATTTTTCACCATTTCAGCTTATCCAACATACCCAGACATCATAACAGCTTAATGGATTAATTACTAAGGCATATAGCTAGATTATATCATGAATAATCAAGGATTCACATGGAAAGGTAAATTAAACACTAAAACCCTAAATTAGGTCATTAAGCTGTAAACTTTCAAACTTACTTAAACGGGTTCTAAAACCCTGTGGAGCTCACCTTAATCCACAATTTGGTGCTTGCTAAACTCTGATTCCAAAAGCCCTAGCTCCAATCTACTCTACTCTTGATTCTCCTTGTCTCTCCTCTTCATTTTCTCTTGTTCTTTCTTCCAACACAAGCTTTCCTTGCAAGATTTTTCACTAGGGTTTTGATTGAAGTTTGGATGAATGATGGTAAGTGAGGGAGGGCGTGTGAGATTTGAGAGAAGTGGGAGGAAAGCTGATTTTTGTTAGTAAGGATAAGAAGAAGAAAATGGCAACATGAAAATATCATGTTTCTTTTTAAAACAATCTCCCCTTCTCCATTAATTACAAAATTGCCATCTCCACCTAAATTACTTATTTGCCATGCTTGTTTCTCAAGTTTCTAACACTGATAACTGATACTTATGAGCGGGATATTACACCTAGAGATGTCCATCTTATTGCAGAGAAGCTCTTTCACAAGTTAGCTTCCAAACGTTTATCAGATTTTTTATATGATGAACGGGAGGAATGGAAAAAACAAAAGGGCAACTACCGTACACATTGGATCGGGGAAAAAACGTGGGAAGACTTGACCAAGTATTGGCTAGAAGATCCAAAATTTAAGAACCGTTCAAGAGCTAACAAGCAAAATAGAGCATCTCTTGTAGGAGGACATGAACACGCACAAGGATGTGTCAGTGTCCCTACCCATGCTAGACATCTGGTAAAAAAATATTTCACTATTTCTATTTCTATACATGTATATATTAAATAAACTCAAATGTTCTAATTGCTTATACAACTTTTCATGTACAATTAGGCAAAATCCTTGGAGAGGGATCCTTATCCAAATGAGCTCCATAGAGAGACTCATTTCAGCCAGCGTACTGGTCAGTATGTCGATGCTCGAGCACGCAATACCCAGGTAAATTTGCAAATATTCGTAATTTATTTTAATTAGAAAAAGAAAGTGAATTATTAAAGAATTATGTTATTAACTAATATGAAATATGTTAATTTCATTTATTATTATTATTATATAATTTTTATTTGACTTTATTTGTAAACAATTATTATTATCTAATTTTCTTTACTTTTCTTTATAGGCATCTTATGACGAGTACGTAGCACAGTTTTTGGAGCAGAATCCTGAGATTCAATCGCATGAAGAAATTCCCGACTCCATAAAAATTGAATTATGGGCAAAGGCTGCAGGAGGACAACAAAGACCGGATAGAGTATACGGTCTTGGAGCGTTAGCCGGCAACGTGGTGCATGGAAATTTGTTCTGTGCTCCTGTTCTACCAGAGTCCAGCTCAGCTCGTTCTGCAGAGTTGTCTCCTGAGATTCAAGCAATGATAACTCGAATGAACGAGGAGTTGCTGATAAGTGCCTAAAAGTTGTTATCTTTTGATACATTTTAAGGCACTTATGTTACTTGTTTTACAAGTTACCTTAGGATAAGAGCATATTTGTGTTAAAAATGCAATATTTGTGATCCTAAGTCTTACCCCATGTTATTATGCAGGAAATACATGCTTGGACCTGATTGGAGCAAAGAAAATGAAGTTTTTCTCAAGGCATCGCTACAAGCGCCAGAAGCCACGCTAGAAGCGAGGATAGGCAGGGATTTCCATGAAGCCATCGCTTGAAGCGCCAGAAGCCTCGCTAGAAGCGAGCCTAGGCAGGGATTTTCAAGAGTTCATCGCTTGAAGCGATGAACTGGATGCTAGAAGCGAGCCTAGGCAGGGAATTTTAAGCTTCCATCGCTAGTAGCGACAGACCTAGTCGCTACAACGACCAAAGGGCGGTTTAATGCTCAAGGATGACGTGGAGCTCTCCCATTGGCCAGAAAGTTTTCCTCGCTACAGCGACAGGCTGGTCGCTTGTAGCGAGCGTGCAATTTCTCAGAAATATAAATACTTTTGAAGCTCATTTTTTTCTTATAGTTAGCTGAATACCTAATTTTACAACTTCCAGAGCTTTAAATATTTGATTTCTAAGAGAGAGAATAGGCATAGAAGGAGGCAAACTTCAAATAGCAAAAGGATTTGAATTGAAGATTACATTAAGAAGCTTTGAGAAATCAAGCCTTAACATATCTTCATCTTCCTTTCTTGTTTTGCAATAGTTATCATGACAATGATCAACTAATCTCCTTTGTTGGGATTAATAGGTAATCAATCACTCTATGTTGTAAACTTTTGATAATTTAAATATATGATTCTACCATTTTTATATACCATTGAATTTGTTCTTGCTTTTCACTCTTATATTTGATTTAAATGATATTGGAAAATACTTTTGAATCTAGGTTTAGAATGATATTCTATCAAGATAAGAAATTCTAGAAATGGGATTTGGTTTTGATAATTACATTAAGTATTGGATCGTAAAGCTTTCGAATCGTTTAATAGATTGAGAAATCATCGATTAAACAATACGATTGATCTCACGACGTCATTTGGGAAATCAATGACGTTGTCGAGCAATACGTGATAATGTCATATATAAGAAAAAGCTAGAATCCGTATTTATGATCAATCGAATACAAACGATGTTTGATTGATGAACGTTAATCCTAACACCTTTTATGTCCTATTACTCTACGTTTTATTTATTACGTTTTTAAATGTTGAGTAGTGTAGTAATGAAAAAGGTTAAACCCTAACTTAAGACGATAATCGACGTTGAACGGTTTATGATATCACGATAATCCCTGTGGAACGATATAAAACTTATACTTACTTTTGTAGATTAACAAAATGGCGCCGTTGCCGGGGATTAACGTTATGATATTATAATCATTGCACGTTAATTATGGTTTTAAGCAATTTTGCACAAAATTCTTTTATGTATATAACTATTATTCCTTATCCATCTTGTTTGCTAATTCTTTTTGGTCAGATTGTTGAAACCGTATATGCGAGGTCAAGTATCGGACGACCAACTGCTTTTTGATTCTGAGATAGAGAGAACAGCTCGTAGAAACAATAGCAAGAATCGGAAAAAGAAGCAGCAAGAGGAAACTTCTGTTTCAAGTCCTTCATCTAGTCCAATTCCAAGCCAAGAGATACCAATGGCTGCAACAGGAGATGGTTCAGGAGGTTCAGGCGGACGTGGGATGCCATGTCACAATAGCCCACGCCGTATGGCCCAATTGGGGAAAACGCCACGGACGACCAAGCAAACCGAGATGAAAACCGGGATCCTTCAAATATTATATGCTAATCCTTTCTCAGGATTGGACCATGAGGATCCGTTCCAACATCTCACAAAATTTTACGAGATCGCCGGTACACTTGGAGAGACGGAGAACAATGATGAGGCTATATTCATGAGGATGTTTCCTCTTCTTTGATTGGCAAGGCCAAGGAGTGGTATTTGGATCAGCCACCAACGGTAATGACAAATTGGAACACTCTTGAGGAGAAATTCCTTGAGAGATTTTTCCCTCAAAATCGTTTCATGGAGGCGAAGACAACTATTGCTGTTTTCTCACAAGGTTCTAGTGAGACGTTATGTGAAGCATGGGAGCGTTTCAAGTCGATGCTTAGAAGATGCCCTAATCATGGATTCGATGATTTGACACAAATACATCTTTTTCGGAACGGGATGCAACAACAATCCAAGTTATTGCTTGATGCTGCTACTGGTGGTTCTTTGATGGCCAAGAGCGCCGAGGATGCTGTTGCTATTATTGAGAGAATGGCACTGAATGATCACCAGGCTCACCATAACAGAAACCAAGGCCAAAGGAAAGCGGGAATCCTAGATTTGGGGACGAATGATGCAATCCTAGCTCAAAACAAATTGCTAACGCAACAAGTGGAGGAGTTGACAAGAAAGATGGCCAACCTTCCTCAACAAATGAAGGATATCCAGAACGAACAAAGAAGACAACACCAAGTCGCATCATGCGAGCTTTGTTCGGGAGATCACCCCACCGGATTTTGTCCGCCACCCACCGAAGAGGTAAGCTATGTTGGAAATCAACCAAGGCCTCAACAGTTTCAAAACCAATACCAAGGTCATACAAACAACTTCCCAAGAGGGAACAATCCAAACTATGGCCAGGGTTGGAGGCAAAAAGTTGGGCAACAAAACCGACAACCTTACCAAAACTACAATCAATACCAACCTCCACAACAAAACCGAAACAAAAACACCGACGAAACTCTTAACCAATTCATGCAAATGTCAATGGCAAACCAAAAGAACACTGATGCCTCCATCAAAAACCTGGAAACACAAGTGGGCCAGCTGGCACAACAATTAGCTCAAGCAACCCAGCAAGGCGGAACCTTTACCGCCAACACACAAACCAACCCAAAAGATCATGCATCATCATCAAAATGACAATTAAGTCATTTTGATGAAGAAGTCCTTGCATCAAGAGACAATGAAAATTGCAAGGCGATTGCTACTCGGAGTGGGAAGGTAATTGGTAGAGGTATAGGGGACAACCTTGAAGTTGAGAGAAGAGTTGTTGAGAATGAGGAGAAAGATGATGATGAAGGAAATGAGGAGGAAACAGGAGGAGTACATATTGAGGATGAAGTTGAAAAAAATAAGGATGTAGTTGAAAATAAAAACATAGTGTGGAAGAAAGATGTGGTGAAGGAGAAGGGCAAGAATCAAGAAGTAGTGAAGAATGTGCCAACACCACATCTACCGTACCCAACTACACCAGCAAGAAAGGAGAAAGAAAGGCAGTTTGCTAGGTTCCTTGACATATTCAAACGTTTGCAAATCAACATACCGTTCTCGGAAGCCCTAGAGTAAATGCCGACTTATGCCAAGTTTATGAAAGAGATTCTCTCCAAGAAGAGGAGGTATAATGAAGAAGAAACAATTCAGCTAGATGCTAATTGTAGTGCAATCATCCAGAGAACATTGCCAAGGAAGGAAAGAGATCCGGGCAAAGTTACACTACCGGTGTCTATTGGCAATGTTAACGTCGGCAAGGCACTTATTGATTTAGGCTCAAGTATCAACCTAATTCCAATATCCGTTGTCAAAAGGATTGGTGATATGGTTGTGAAAAGAACTAACTTGACCTTGCAACTGGCCGACAAATCCTACACTCGTCCGTTGGGAATTGCTGAAGACGTGTTGGTGAAAGTTGACAAGTTCTTGTTCCCCATCGACTTTGTAGTGATGGACATACCTGAAGATGATGATGTGCCGCTAATTCTTGGGAGAACGTTCATGCAAACGGCAAGGATGATGATTGATCTTGACAGAGGCTTAATGAAAGTCCGTGTGGACGATGAAGAAGTCAATTTCAACATCAATGAAGCGATGAAGTATCCTAGTGATAAAGGTGCTTGTTTCAAGATGGATGCAACGGAAGAATTGATTGTTGATACGAGAAACCAGCTGCATCACTTGACACATCTTGAAAGAGTTTTGACAAACGCACTTAGTATCCTAGGAGAAGAAGATGAGAAGGAGCTTGAAGAGTGTTTGAAGGAGCTCGATTCGTTGAAGGAAATTCCTCCTCACAAAGCTAAAATTGAGGAATTGATGAATGAAGCTAAAGTGGAAGAAGTGAAGCCGGAGATGAAGATCTTGCCCTCACATTTGAAGTATGTATTTCTTGATCAAGAGGGTACCAAACCGGTCATCATTAGTAGCTCCTTGTCAAACCATGAAGAAACAAAATTGGTAGAAGTTTTGAAGTCCAACAAGGAAGCAATAGGTTGGACACTATCCGACTTAAAAGGGATAAGTCCATCCTATTGCATGCATAAGATCATGATGGAAGAGGATTATAAGCCGGTAGCACAACCTCAAAGACGGCTAAACCCAAACATGAAGGAAGTAGTCCGGAAGGAAGTGGTTAAGCTACTTGAAGCCGGCATGATATATCTGATCTCGGATAGCACTTGGGTTAGTCCGGTTCAAGTTGTCCCTAAGAAGGGAGGTATGACGGTAATCACGAACGAGAAGAATGAGCTCATACCGACAAGAACCGTAACCGGTTGGAGGATGTGTATCGATTACCGGAGGCTTAACAAAGCTACAAGGAAGGATCATTTTCCTCTACCATTTATGGATCAAATGCTAGAGAGACTGTCAGGACAAGCTTTTTATTGTTTCCTTGACGGATATTCGGGTTACAATCAGATTTCTGTGAATCCAGACGATCACGAGAAGACCGCATTTACTTGTCCTTTTGGGGTATTTGCATATCGACGTATGCCGTTCGGATTATGTAACGCTCCAGCAACATTTCAACGATGCATGCAAGCCATCTTTGCAGACTTGATAGAGAAAAGCATTGAAGTGTTTATGGACGACTTCTCAGTTTTCGGGTCATCATATGATTTGTGCTTGAAGAATCTGGACACGGTACTGAAACGGTGCAAGGAAACCAACTTGGTGCTCAATTGGGAGAAGTGTCACTTCATGGTAACCGAGGGTATAGTCCTTGGTCACAAGATCTCCTCCAAGGGTATTGAAGTTGATAAAGCTAAGATTGATGTGATAGGAAAGCTTCCACCACCAGTCAACGTCAAAGGAATCCGAAGTTTCCTAGGTCATGCCGGGTTCTATCGGAGATTCATCAAAGACTTCTCAAAGATTGCAAAGCCATTGAGCAATTTGCTCAACAAAGATAAGTCTTTTGATTTTGATATTGATTGTTTAAATGCTTTTGAAAGTTTAAAGGATAGCTTAACATCCGCACCCATAATCACCGCACCAAATTGGAACTATGATTTTGAACTTATGTGCGATGCAAGTGATTATGCGGTAGGCGCGGTGTTAGGTCAACGCAAAAACAAAATTTTTCATGCTATACACTATGCAAGTAAAGTTTTAAATGACACACAAGTCAATTATGCTACCACTGAAAAAGAATTACTTGCTATAGTGTTCGCATTAGAGAAATTTCGTTCGTATCTCATAGGTTAAAAAATGGTTATCTGGACTGACCATGCAGCTATCAAGTACTTAATCACCAAACCCGACTCAAAGCCGAGACTCATCCGTTGGATGTTGCTACTCCAAGAGTTTGATTTGGAGATTAAGGACAAAAAGGGGACTGAGAACCTAGTAGCTGATCATCTGTCAAGATTGGTGAACGATGAGATAACGAAGAATGAGAGGGATATTCTTGAAGAGTTCCAGGATGAAAAGTTGCTTATGGTGCAAGAAAGACCATGGTTTGCTGACATGGCCAATTACAAAGCAACGAGGTTCATACCGGAGGATTATACATGGCAAATGAAGAAGAGGTTGATGAGAGATGCAACTCAATTCATTTGGGATGACCCGTACCTCTTCAAGATTGGAGCAGACCACTTGTTAAGATGTGTTGCAAGAGAAGAAGCCAAGGACATCATGTGGCATTGTCACAATTCGCCATATGGTGGTCATTACAGCGGTGAAAGAACTGGAGCAAAAGTTCTTCAAGCAGGCTTTTATTGGCCCACTTTGTTCAAAGACGCATACGAGCATGTGAAGGAATGCGAGAGTTGCCAGAAAACTGGAGGGATTTCAAAAAGGAATGAGATGCCCCTGCAAAGCATCCTTGAAGTCGAAGTCTTTGACTGTTGGGGTATAGACTTCGTGGGGCCATTTCCATCCTCCATGTCTAATGAATATATTCTGGTGGCCGTAGACTATGTGTCAAAGTGGGTAGAAGCAATAGCATCCCCGAAAGCCGATAGCAAGACGGTGGTTAAGTTTCTGAAAAGGAACATCTTTTCCCGATTTGGAACTCCAAGAGTGCTTATAAGTGATGGAGGTTCTCACTTCTGCAATCAACAGTTGGCAAAAGCACTTGAGCACTATGGAGTAAAACACAAGGTTGCTTCACCATACCATCCACAGACCAATGGTCAAGCCGAGGTATCCAACCGTGAAATCAAAAGGATACTTGAGAAGACCGTGTCATCATCAAGGAAGGATTGGGCGATGAAACTGGACGAAGCATTGTGGGCCTATAGGACCGCATACAAAGCTCCTACGGGTTTCACACCATTCCAGTTGGTGTATGGGAAAGCATGCCACTTGCCGGTCGAGTTGGAGCACAAAGCGTTTTGGGCGCTAAAGTTTTTGAACTTTGATCAAGAGCAAGCGGGGGAGAAGAGAAAGCTTCAGATGAATGAACTCGAAGAAATGCGTGACCAAGCTTATCAGTCAAGCAAGATTTATAAGGAAAAGGTCAAACGGTATCATGACAAGAAGATCATGAAGAGGGAATTCAGGCCCGGTCAAATGGTCTTGCTGTTCAATGCAAGGCTAAGGCTATTTCCGGGTAAATTGAAGTCTAAATGGTCCGGTCCGTTCATGATCAAGGAGGTCAAACCTTATGGAGCTGTGGAGCTAGAAGATCCTGTCACTAAGTCAACATGGACAGTGAATGGGCAGAGGCTGAAGCCATATTTTGGCGGTGAAGTTGTTCGGCACACGACGACGATTTCACTCATCAATTCTTGAGCAAAAGTGAATCAGGCGTCGATCTAATGACGTTAAACAAGAGCTTGTTGGGAGGCACCCCAATTTTGTAAGTATGTTGCATTTTTAGTTTTATTTTAGTTCTGTACAGCTTTTTATGCATGTAGGGATAGTGGCAAAGACTCAAAATTTTATTTTTCTGTTTCCTGTCATGGTCGCTACAGCGACAGATCCATCGCTGTAGCGATGAACTTTGCACTACGTCGCTGTAGCGACGTACGGTCGCTTGTAGCGATGACTTTCTAACATTGCGCTTGTAGCGCCAGTCAACACTTGTAGCGATGGGCTTACAGCCTGTCGCTGTAGCGACAGGTCGCGCGCTTGTAGCGACCGTAGCAGAAACTGCCATTTAAGTTTCCCAGGCCACTATGTCTTTTCCCCTACCTCCCAACCACCTTCTTAAATGACCTAGCCGTTTTTGTTTATTATTTTCGCACACTATTACACAGTACATACATTCCATTTCCATTTGCTTTTCATTTCTGCATTATATTTCGTATTCCTGCAATTTTCTGCAATTTCTTGAAAAATCTATCTCTGTACCTGTTCAATCTGCACTCAACATCAATCAGGTATGTAAATCGTAACTCTCTGTTGCTGATTATATGCTTTTTACATTATTAATTGTGCCTGCATGCGTGTTTAGAACTTAGGGTTTAGGGTTTTCAAATTTTTACTTAAGGTTGATCCTTGTTGCTATACACATGATTATCTGTAGATTAAGCTTTAGTAAATGAACTAGAATCACTTAGCAAACTCTCCTTTCATCCTCTTGTTCATTCAAATCGTATTTTGAAAAACCTAAATGTAAAAATTCAAAATAAATTTAGGGTTTTTGATGATGAGGAAGTTTTAGTGATTTTTATTCATTTATATTAGCTTTAGGGTTATTTTCGCATGCCACAAGTAGGTTAGAATCAAGAAAAATTTCAATTTTGAAAAAGGGTGTTTCCTCGCTAGACAGCGCTTGTAGCGCAGGCATCCAGCAAAATCTGGGTTCGCTCGCTACAAGCGACCATCCTGTCGCTGTAGCGACGAAACCCAGAATTGGTTTTATTTTTCTTTTGATCTGATGCTAACTTGAATCCTACCTATTTTTTGTCTGTTTAATCTTTGTGTAGGAATGGCACCAAAATCTTCATCAAAGAGATGACGGAATGTTGAGGGTTCATCATCCAAACCTAGATCAAACCCTCAACCACATGATGCAAGCCGCTTCTTAAGCTTAAGGAACCAAGAGCGGTATGAGGAGCTTAAGACCAGAAGGATATGGTCCGAGAAACAGTTCCAGATTTCGGAGGAAGGAGAATATGGAGGAATTGCACACATGCTTAATGAAAGAAAATGTGGAATACTGTGCACTCCGCTGAGGAAGATTAACTATGATATCGTGCGGGAGTTTTATGCAAATGCGATTCCAGCCGACCCTTCAGACCCTTTTACTTGGACGACATATGTGCGAGGGCGCACCATTGCGTTTGATTGGATGTCCATTAATTCATACTTGGGTAAGCCTTTGGTGCTTTGCGATTCTGATAACCCACTAGCACCGGAGCTGCTGTGTGACTTCCATGAACACCAGAGGGCGGGGAACTGGGATCACGATCTAATAGCACGGGAAATCTTCCAAGAAGGGAAGAATTATGATGTGAGCAAGGCTTCGGGTAAGCCTTTCAGAGCTTTCAGAGATGACATGACCACACCTACTCAGGTAGTACTTACCCTCATTCTTTATAACATAAGGCCTAAGTCACACACTTCATCTACCACACTTGATGTCACACCTTTACTCCACTATATCCTTAGCAACCGTCAGGTCGACGTTGCAAGGATTATAGCCAATGAGATGAGGGTTGTGGCAGAGAGCGGTATCCTGCCCCCAGGCAAACCTAAATGCCCATTGACCTTCCCTGGTTTGATAATGGGATTGTGTAGAAAGGCTAGGATACACATGCCTACACAAGTGGATGAAGAGATAAAAAATCCTATTGATGACAGGTACATCAATAGGTATTGCTCCACCCCCTCACCTACTGCCCCACCTTCTTCCTCTGCCGGACCTTCCACATCAGCTGGACCTTCTACAGTACCACCACCAGCACCACATGACCCTAGCCACCCTCAGGCCCCAACCTATCCACCATTGGACTTCTCTAGTTGGGACCCTTCGCTAGTTGGCTCATTTCTCATGGCGCAGAATGCGTCTAATCATCGTGCTCTCACGACAATTCAGAGTCACTTGCACGAGAGCGGCTACAGTACTTGGACGCCAGCCTTCTTCTCCGAGCATATTGCTTGGCCTGGGGACAGGCCTTTCTTTTCTGGAGGGGCAGCTGCTGCAGATGCTGGTGATGATGATGCTGCAGATGATGGTGATGATGATGCTGATACTGATGATGACCATGGCGATGACTCCTCGATTTCTACTCGGAGCATTGACCATCAGGCTGCAGACTTGATGGATTCAGACGACATGGATTCAGATTGATCTTGATGCAAGCTGCAGATTTTTGTTCTATCATTTCTTTCGTTTTATTTATTATGCTTTGTACTTTATAACATTTTTCATGCTTTGTACTTTGTTTATGGTTATGCTTTTGTACCATAGATGATGTTATTTTGGCTTTTATGTTATTATATTTTGGTTATTACATGTTTAGTGTATATTATGCTTTAGTTATGCTTTGTTATTTAATTTTGGTTAAAATTTTTTGAATTATCCCAACAATTTTGGAAAGAAAGATTCAAAAGCCAGTGCTTGAACTTAGAATCATTTGAGTGATAATGATAGAATGAGTGTTAAAGCGCGCAGCTAAGGTACTCGTTTTCTTGTTTTTCTAGGTATATTCTTGAATGTGAATAAGTTCTTTACACACAAGTTTAATTTATTCAGTTTTACGCAAGCACTTGTTTAGTTTTGAACCAATATAGAACTAGCCAAAATGTGAGGAATCCTCAACCATTGTATATATATGCAGGAGACCAACATATCATGTTTAACTCAGTTATTTTATGTTAAATCTATTGTTGTTTTAATTTGTATAAAAGCATTGAAATGATCAAGGCAATTTTTTGAAATTGAGTGAAATACTTGACCAAATAAACCTACCCTGTGAGAAGTGTGAGTATCTGTAAACCCCTCTGAGCCTATTGAATCAGAAGTGTTAACTGTGAACTGTCAATTTTAATAAGCTCAATTGCTTATTTAAATTGCCGGAGTTTGTAAAAAAAAAAATTCAGTTCATAGTTAACTCTTTATTGAATTCTGATAGTAGTTTTCTTTTGAACCCTTATCCATCGTTTTTATTGACCTTTGCCATAATGATAAAGGAACATTCGATTAGGGTGTCATTGAACTAAGTTGGGGAGAAAGGGAGGTTGTGTTTATGTCAATGTAATGGTGAATGATGATAATTGATCTTGACAACAAGAAAAAGAGAAAGAAAAATAAAAAGAAAGAAAAAAATGAAAGAAAAGCAAACCAAGAAAAAGAAAAGAGAAAAATGAAAAGGTTTGCAATAATTCAAAGAAAAAAGTTGTCAAGATCAATCAAGAAAAGAAAAATAAGTAGTTCACCAAGAGTTGTATTGGAAAAAGGAGGAAGTTTGTAAATAGATTGAATGTTCCTCTTGCTTGGCCATTTGAATTCAAATATCCCACATATGACATTTCTTTTGTAACCTAGCCCAATTACAACCCTTAAAGACCTTATGATCAATGTCTTTTATGCTTTTAGAAATAATAATTAGATGGACACATAATTTAATTGGAATGTTATCATGTTTGTTGGATGAGTGTTCATACCCTCACAATAGATTTCCATTTGTTCATATACTTTATTTAGAAGTGTGTTAGGTTTGGTTCAAATTTAAACATGTTGCTTGTTTAGGATTGTGTGATTTGATTCTTTGTGTTTAGAACTAGTTCACATTTATAGTATGTATCTCGTTTAATGAGAAACTGAACTTTAGCTTGCGCAGTCACATTTGAATCACTCATCTGATATTTATTTCTTCAAACTTTTGAATCCCTTGCCAATTGCTCAATACTTTGGTTAAAGCTTTGAAAATTTCCTTTTGATTCTTTGGTTTGAGGACAAACCAAAATGTAAGTTGGGGAGAGTTTGATAAGTGCCTAAAAGTTGTTATCTTTTGATACATTTTAAGGCACTTATGTTACTTGTTTTACAAGTTACCTTAGGATAAGAGCATATTTGTGTTAAAAATGCAATATTTGTGATCCTAAGTCTTACCCCATGTTATTATGCAGGAAATACATGCTTGGACCTGATTGGAGCAAAGAAAATGAAGTTTTTCTCAAGCCATCGCTACAAGCGCCAGAAGCCACGCTAGAAGCGAGGATAGGCAGGGATTTCCATGAAGCCATCGCTTGAAGCGCCAGAAGCCTCGCTAGAAGCGAGCCTAGGCAGGGATTTTCAAGAGTTCATCGCTTGAAGCGATGAACTGGACGCTAGAAGCAAGCCTAGGCAGGGAATTTTAAGCTTCCATCGCTAGTAGCGACAGACCTAGTCGCTACAGCGACCAAAGGGCGGTTTAATGCTCAAGGATGACGTGGAGCTCTCCCATTGGCCAGAAAGTTTTCCTCGCTACAGCGACAGGCTGGTCGCTTGTAGCGAGCGTGCAATTTCTCAGAAATATAAATACTTTTGAAGCTCATTTTTTCTTATAGTTAGCTGAATACCTAATTTTACAACTTCCAGAGCTTTAAATATTTGATTTCTAAGAGAGAGAATAGGCATAGAAGGAGGCAAACTTCAAATAGCAAAAGGATTTGAATTGAAGATTACATTAAGAAGCTTTGAGAAATCAAGCCTTAACATATCTTCATCTTCCTTTCTTGTTTTGCAATAGTTATCATGACAATGATCAACTAATCTCCTTTGTTGGGATTAATAGGTAATCAATCACTCTATGTTGTAAACTTTTGATAATTTAAATATATGATTCTACCATTTTTATATACCATTGAATTTGTTCTTGCTTTTCACTCTTATATTTGATTTAAATGATATTGGAAAATACTTTTGAATCTAGGTTTAGAATGATATTCTATCAAGATAAGAAATTCTAGAAATGGGATTTGGTTTTGATAATTACATTAAGTATTGGATCGTAAAGCTTTCGAATCGTTTAATAGATTGAGAAATCATCGATTAAACAATACGATTGATCTCACGACGTCATTTGGGAAATCAATGACGTTGTCGAGCAATACGTGATAATGTCATATATAAGAAAAAGCTAGAATCCGTATTTATGATCAATCGAATACAAACGATGTTTGATTGATGAACGTTAATCCTAACACCTTTTATGTCCTATTACTCTACGTTTTATTTATTACGTTTTTAAATGTTGAGTAGTGTAGTAATGAAAAAGGTTAAACCCTAACTTAAGACGATAATCGACGTTGAACGGTTTATGATATCACGATAATCCCTGTGGAACGATATAAAACTTATACTTACTTTTGTAGATTAACAGTTGCAAAGTCAAAAGTTAGAGTTGCGAAATCAAAATGAGCTGTTGGAATCTCAAAAGCAGGAGTTGAAGCAGGAGTTGGCAAGGAAAAATGAGACAGAGAAGAAGCTATTGAAACAAATGAATGTCTTTCGAAAATTCCAAAAGATGATGACAAAGAAGTTCATGGGTGGGAAAAAGAGTAGAAAGACATCTGATTCATCGTCGCCTGCATCGTCGAATCAATTTTCACCGACACCTCATCAAATACATGACGACGATGATGATGATAATGACGAGGACGTCGAGGAGGAGGAGGAGGAGGAGGAGGAGGAGGAGGAGGAGGAGGATGATAACGAGTAATTTATGTTTTTGTCAGGTACATTTATGAATATTGTCGTTGATAGCGAGTAATTTATGAATATTAATTGTCGTTGTGTACTCAAATCATTATTTTTATTTTATTAAATTTAACCAAATTTTTTTTTTAAACAAGACCTCATCAAATACATGACGACGACGATGATGATAATGACGAGGACGAGGAGGAGGAGGAGGAGGAGGATGATAATAGCGAGTAATTTATGTTTTTGTCAGGTAAATTTATGAATATTGTCGTTGATAGCGAGTAATTTATGAATATTAATTGTCGTTGTGTACTCAAATCATTATTTTTTATTTTATTAAATTTAACCAATTTTTTTTTATAATGACGAGGACGACGATGAGGAGGAGGAGGATGATAGCGAGTACTTTATGTTTTTATCAGGTAAATTTATGAATATTGTCGTTGATAGCGAGTAATTTATGAATATTAATTGTCGTTGTGTACTCAAATCATTATTTTTTATTTTATTAAATTTAACCAATTTTTTTTTTTATAATGACGAGGACGACGATGAGGAGGAGGAGGATGATAGCGAGTACTTTATGTTTTTATCAGGTAAATTTATGAATATTGTCGTTGATAGCGAGTAATTTATGAATATTAATTGTCGTTGTGTACTCAAATCATTATTTTTTATTTTATTAAATTTAACCAATTTTTTTTTTATACAACACCTCATCAAATACATGACGACGATGATGATAATGACGAGGACGACGATGAGGAGGAGGAGGATGATAGCGAGTACTTTATGTTTTTGTCAGGTAAATTTATGAATATTGTCGTTGATAGCGAGTAATTTATGAATATTAATTGTCGTTGTGTACTCAAATCATTATTTTTTATTTTATTAAATATAACCAAATTTTTTTTTTTATATAAGACCAAGTAAAATATTTATAATGTATTTTTTCAAAAATAATCGATTTTTTAAAATAACTGTTTTTTTTTTTAAAAAAAAATGGAATCTTTTCCTAGGAAAAATTAAAGGGGGAAATGAAAATTGCAGAGGGAAACGAAAATTTAAAATTTTTAGGGGAAGCTTTCCAATTCCTAGGGAAATTCCTCGGAAAACGTGACAGAATTTTTTTCGCTATAAATAACACATTCTACACATACACATTCATCATCAGTCATTCATCTCTACTCAAACAAATATTCATCTATCTCATATTTTCTTCTTCATCTTTCCTTCATCTTCTTCAACAATTTCTAAACACATATAATTTTTATCTTCTCAAACAATAACTCTCTTATCATTCTCCTATTCTCATCTTCTCTTCTTCTTCCTATTCTCATCATCATCATCTTCTTCTTCTTCTTCTTCTTCTCTTTTCTTCTTCTTTTTTCAACAACTCATCCACAACAATTTTCTATCTTCATTAACACTAATTTCTTCAACAATAATCTTTTATAATTTTTTTAACATTAATTTTCTTCTTCCTAATTTCTTCTTCTCTTCCTTTTTCACAACTCTACCACAACAATTTTTCATCTTCATTAACACAAATTTTTCATCTTCTTCAACCATAAAATCTATTTATTTCTTTCAAAAATAATTTCATCAAAATAATTCATTCTTACATTTGTTTTTATTCAAAAAACTTTTACTTCATATATTTCTTTTTTAAAAATCATTTTTTAATATATATTTTTTCGAATTTTTTTTCAAAATGTGAATTTCGCGCAATTTTTTTAAAAAAAATTCAAATTCTTTTGGCGCAATTTTTCAAAATTCAAATTTTTGGCGCAATTTTTGAAATTATTTTGAAATTTAAAAATTAATTATTTTCCTCGGAAATTCCTCGGAAAAAATTTTAAAAATTTTTCAAATTTTTTTGGCGCAAATTTTTAAATTTTTGGCGCAATTTTGAAATTCGAAAAATTTAAAAAAAAAAATTAATTATTTTCCTCAGAAAAAATTTTAAAAAATTTTCAAATTTTTTTGGCGCAATTTTAAAATTCCAATTTTTTTTTTTTAATAATTAATTAATTTCCTCGGAAATTCCTCGGAAACTAACCATTAAAATATAATAAATTTTCGTCGGAAACTAACAATTAAAATATTAATAAATTTTCGTCGGAAAACATGTGTCAGACGTAGCAGTTTTGCAGGGAAGCTTTCCTCGGAAATTCCTAGGAAAGCTTCTGACTAAAAATTCCTAGAAAATTCCTCGGAAAATCGTAGGAATAGATTGAAAATTTCCTAGGAATTTTTTTGTCGGTAATTTCCTCAGAAAATACTGTTTCCGAGGAAATTAGGCTGTTTTCCTAGGAAAAATTCCTAGGAAAATTTAACTTTTCTTGTAGTGTCAGACGCTGAAGCTCAGACTCTGCTGACTTAATTTCGCCTGGACTTCGCTCTGCGAAGTATTTGATTTGATTTTCCTTCATTCTTGATCTTTAAGTCCAAGGAAATAGCATATACCTACATAAATAGTTGGGATTAGGTCTAAAAAGCATGAAATGATATTTATCCTTTCTTTTGGAGCTTTTACCTAGATAACTTGCAAAACAAGTAAAAAAAGTGCCTAAAATAAATATGCTTTAAAACTAGTTTCTGGCACTTATCAACATGTACACTTTTATGCATGCCCAAGGCGCCTAGCCCATGCTCGGGGAGCCCCAGTGTGTGTTTCCCGTGCATAAATGCATGTTTCTTCATCTTATTGGGTGTTTGCTTCCATATAAGATGTCTTGGGACTTGGAAACAGAATTCCTCCCTTTGTAATTTCTTTTGATGCCTCTTGAATCTTCATTCATGATCTTCCCAAAGTATTCACAAGTCTTCAGATGTCTTTCTTTGCCGATTTGCATGATTTCTTCGAGAATTACATCAAAACACCCTAGAATTGTTATGTTTCGAGAAAATTATAATTACATGACTCAAATATATATAACATTACAAATGTTCCGAAATCATAAGCAATTGCTCTAATACCCCTCTATTCTGGATGAAAAATCTACTGAAAATGACTGAAAAACATGTTAAGAATAACATAAGATGACCTGTCATCATACTTTAAAGAGATAAGTCATTTCATCTTCCATCAAGCTTCTAACAATGGCCTCTGAATCCATTTGAATTTGAATCTTCGCTACTAGTCCTTTACTCCTTGCCATGCATAAACCTTCGTAAAGACCCCTCAAAACTCTACCATGTAGGTTGATGTGTTACCAAGATACACCACGCATATCCATACTCCAAAGTCATCGTACAGTAAACCTCCACATCTAGCAATGTCAAAACCACTTTTCGCAGCACCATTGGTGTTCAAACAGCACCAACCGCTACTAGGTGCTTGCCATTGAACATCGATGCAATCTTTTCAAATAATGATTCTCCCTTCATCCATATTAGCAATCGTCTTGTATGCACGCACATCTTCAAAAACATTGCACCAAGGTTTCAACGATTGAATAAAAATATGAGCATGCACGATTGTGCACCCTCTGGTTTCTTTGTTTCAACCATATAATAATCCATTACAAATTCGCAATTAAAATTTAAATAAATCGTTCATAAATTTAGGGTCAATCATCGTGTATTTATAAAAAAAAAAAAGTTCACAAAATAACAAAAAAAATTAATTTGACAAAAAAAAAAACAAATATACATCTCACAAAAATGATTTTGTCCAAAAATAATTACATCTAGCATTTGGCCCATCCCAAAAGGCCTAAAACAAAATTGGGTCATACAAAACTGTTACCTGGTCTTGATTTTTTGGACGAGTTTTGAAACAAATAACATGAATACTCCTCAATTTTTTTTAAAACAAATTCTTTTGGTGTTAACCCTTCGGTTCTCAGAGAGAGGGGCATTGATAACCCGAAGTTGGTAACTAAAGTTTAGCCAATAATTATTCTATCCAAAAATTGAACTTGAATTCTTTCAAACGATTTGTTATTTGGTGGAGTCCATTGCCATTATTGAATATTTGTTATAATAACCAATTTCTTCTTTTTTATAATAGTGTATGTTAATCAGTTCATATGAAAATAACCGTAGGTATCTATTTCTTTTTTTGAAACATCATATATATTAAACCACAATCGTATAGACAGTACGAGAGGGCGAAAAAGATAGACAATATAAAAGGCGCCGTAAATATGTGATTGCCCCACCCCAAAGAAACCAAAAGCAAGAGCCTCCACCAAAGTGAAAGACATCGCAGAGGTGGAAACCCAAAAACACTCACCACCACACAAACTATCTCAATAAAACAATCATTTGGGTTCCAACACCATTTGTAGAATAGACAAGATGGAATATTTAATCTACTTAAGCTTCAATGCTAAGACGTCACCTTAATCTCCTCTATCATTCCATCAATCTTCTTAATACCCTTGTTGAAGATTATTCTCTCAAAATTTAATATAAGCAAATATGGTAGTTGAAAAGTTGATGTATGTAGACTAAATTTTTAATCACACATATTGACATTTTAACTACAACTTTTGTTTATATTTAATTTCGAATAAATTATATCGTTTATAAATTTCCAAATCATCCAAATAGAAGCATGTTAAATCAACCATCAACCCTTACGAAGCTAAAGCGAATACTTTAATAGCTTTACACTTCGAACCTACTATAAAATCACAGATATATTATGTTTTTGTTCATAAATCTAAAAGGATTTGAAATAATTACTTAATTGCACCCTAGCAACAAAAAAAAAAAACTTATATTAGATAAGGTGACAAAGACATTTTCAAAGCGAGAACTAGAATCCACATATTTTTGCTTGGCTTTATACAACTTAGTACAGTTCTTCTATAGTAATGTTGACACTTAAGCAATCAAAATTGACCCCGTCAACTAATTAGTGTCTATTTGATTTAAAGTTCGTTTCTTTAAAAAAATATAAATAAAACCACTTCTAAACAAAATAATTAACTATACAAGTTTTTATCTATTTTTTTTTTTTTTTGTGAACAAGTTTTTTTCTATTCATTATGGATTCTTAAAATAGAGAATATAAAAAAACATGCTTTCAAATGAAATTGTTTTGAGCCTTTTTCTCGAAAATAGTACTTTTTAGAACGTTTATTTAGAAAATGATCTTGCTATGATACCCAATAACCCAAACATAAAACAACTTCTACTTTTTTACAAATTTTGCACCTCAATTTCAGTATATTTCATCTTTTTTTTTTTGAGCAAAGTATATTTCATCTTATTTCTTGTATGTTTTGTGTTTTAATTTCCTCTCTCCCTCCACGTGTTTTTTCAATAAATTAGAACAACACATCTAAATTTGTAACTTATTTAGTGTGTTATTTTGACATTAAAATACATACTACAATATATGTGATACTTTATGTGCTTATCTCTATTTTTCTTTTTTATCTTTACAACTTACAAAAATTTCAAAAATACACACAAGAGCAATGGTACACATTATTTGACATCAAAATTTGATGTCAAAATAACATGTATTTTTTTTAAAGGATCTGTCTTTATTCATTGAGGGCTTTAAAGTATATGCGAGACATTTATTAAAAAATCAATAAATTATAAACATCTTTTGTATTTTTTAAGCAATGAAGTTTTTTTTTTTTGTTGAAAATGACTATTGAAATATGTTTCTAGTAAAAACTTTCTACGATTTGTACCAAAAACAATTTCTACTGTTAACTTTTTTATAAGGTACTAAAAATAAGCCATAAAATAGTTAACTAATTATGGTGATAAAAAAAATCAAGTAGTTAGGTCTAGCAAAAAAAAGTGAACAACTCATACAATGTGTTGCAAATTAAGGTTGAAATTTCGACAAAGTACGTCTTCACATTTATATTTAGTATTAGGCTGTATCTTAAATAAGATTATTTAGATAGAGTTAACAAATGAAAAAAAATACTGGGAGCAAAAGTAAAAGAAGGGCTAAAGTTTTAGAGAATTACCACCATTTTTTTATCCACCTATTTTACTTTCTTTTTTTGTTGTGCAAATCCTATTTTTCTACTTGCTTCTAAAGGGACCTATATTGACAAAGTGGGTAGAGTTAGACTTTTGTTGCCGACTTGCCGTGATTCAACTACAACGCTAAAACACGTGAAGAAAATAATTAATTTATTTATTTGTGATCAAACTTAAAAGTTAAGTGTCTCAGATGCATCCCTTGTCACAAAAAACCAAATCCCATCTATATCCTCTGCTAACAATTAATTACATAACCTATGAAATGAATCATCCCCTAGAAAGAAAAAATTGTAGTGTAATTTATTGATCATCCAAAAGAAAACAATGATTACTACTTCCTCAAAACAAATCTGGCCATGGACAACCTCGTACGTAGTTTCCATCCTGTTTGGTTTCCTCTATCTAACCTTAGCAACAGAAGCATCTCCAACATACTTAGGCTCTTACTGCAACAACAACACAACATACACACCAAACAGCACACTATCTACCAACCTCAATGTCCTACTCAATTCTCTTGCAACCAACTCTTCTCAACAACAAGACGGTTACTACATGACCATCATGGGTTTTGGAACAACCAACGCCGTCAATGGAAACTTTCTCTGTCGTGGTGATGTCAACACAACAACTTGTCAAAACTGTGTTACTGACGCGGCTACACAGATCAAACGACGTTGTACAAATCAAACAGAAGCTGTTATTTGGTACGAGGAATGTCTTCTTCGTTACACTAAACACATTTTTTAGATATTACAGTATTGAACCTAGGTTAAATCCTAAAAATGGTAAAAATGTTTCTGGTGTTGACTTTGACCGATTCAATGAAACGGTTTTTGGGTTGTTGAATGAGGTGGTGGTTGAGGCGGCGAATTCACGGACGGCGAAGAAATTTTCTACCGGAGAAGTGGAAGTGACGAGAAGCATGAAGGTTTATGGATCAGGACAGTGTAGTACAGATTTAACGAGTTCTCAATGTGAGATTTGTTTAAGAAATGCCATTGGAACATTGCCACAGTGTTGCAGTGGACAAGAGGGTGCAAGTGCTTTGCTTGCATCTTGTATTGTTAGATATGAAATCTACCCGTTTTACACCTTATATGGTACACCATCATCATCTTCTTCAGGTACTTTATTATTTAATTCATCACTTATTTTTGGATTCTCATGGGACTATCCATTAATGTATTTATTTTTAATATTCATTGCATTAAATGTTTAATTAATTAATTAATTAAGGTTAAAAAAATTTACATGATCAAAGATTGGGCACTATGGAACTATTTAATTCATGACTTTTGTTGAGGCACTTTTTAATACTATCGCTTGGTGCATGTGAAGTTTTTACTTTTAAATTAAGTTAGCTTCACATTCATTTTTGTGAAACTTTTCTATGTTTTTTCTCTATCCCGCAATATTTTTTTACTAATAACTAAGAATAATATTAAAATTAAAGGTACAAACCCCTCAACATTGTGAGGACGTGCTACCCATCTTTAAGGAAGGGTTACAGGGATTCCGCACAAACAAACTCGAGAGATGAACCGAAGAAAATACATAATCATATTACACACCAACTCTAAAGAAACTACACCAATAACCATACTTACACAGAGCAATGCTTGTACAAAACATTTATCTTAAAAAAATAATAATAATTGGAGTACTTATATTTTTTTAATTGTACATTCTAATCAATATATATTATATGAAGTACTTCGAAATTATTATTCTTCCCTTAACATTTATGATAATAAAAATACATTAATAGTGAATATTAATAATTAGGTGAAATCATTATTTTCTTTCTTTCATGTATGATTTTTTTAATATCTATGAAATTATCAAATGCGACATATATTATGAGTGTCACTGTACTTTTGTTATATATATTTGAAAGGTGTATACACACACATATATTCATGAATATATAAATCTAAATTAAAATTTATTTGTGATTATTTATATTTTTTGTTGTGAATAGAAAACTATAACACAATCCAAACTTAGATTAGTTGGTAGGAACAATACATAATATAAGTAGGAAGTTTGGCTCGAACTCCGAACACCCAACTTATTTATTTTTAAAACTTAAAAGAAAAAATTCTTCAAAAAAAAATTAAAAGAAAAAATAACATAACACAAAAACAGGGTGAGGGAGAAGACCCACATGCAGAGATGCTGACTATTCGCGCCGTGTTGGTTGAATTCATTCAATGAGGTTATAATTTCAAAAAAAGTACACAAATCAAATCATAAAAATCTTGAATTTTATCTTGGTCAATCAATTTTGCTTATTTTTTTTTATTTTGGAAATGTTAACCAATGCCCCAGACAATGGTTAAAGAAGCAAATACTCCATCTGGTTTTTATTATAAGAAAAATTTTAAAAAAAATTTGGTTCTATTTATAAGAAAATGTTGCAACTTTTAAGGTGTAGTTATTGTTTAAAAGATTTTTATATCCCTCATTTAATGTTTCTCTTTTTAATATTAGTGGGTGTATTTAATGTTTCACAATTTTTTATGATGATATATTTGTAAAAATATTCAAAAAGTTTCATTAATTAAAGATTGTATTGGTTTTGATGTTTTTTGGATTTGTTTCTTATAATAAGAACCGGAGGGATTATAATAGTATTGCATTGAAATTTGTGTAATCAATTTCTCAAAAGTGTCAAAAATGTTTTTTTCAACTTAAAACTTGCTTTTTTTTAATAGCTTAACCAGTCTCTCCGACACGGGGTACTGGTTAGTACGACCTTTTTACTTTTCTATAAATAAAAAGTAGATTGATGATAGTATTGAGAATATTTCAAGCCCTTATAAAAAATTAAAAATTATATCCTTATATCCTTAAAAAAATATCCTTATATGTTTTGTAAATATACGGTTAAGATTGCTCCACTCATCAGAGTATATAAAATTGAATTTATGACCCGATCTACCAATAAACTAAAATCAAAATACAATATAAATTTTGTTGTCCACAAGCATTTTTTAAATCGGTATAATTATTTTTTAAATTGGTTTAACCAATTTAAAAAGTCATTCAAATGCTAGTTAACTTTTGTTTGGAGTATTTTCCTCTCTTCATGATATTTGAGAACATAACATAGATGTCTAAAGAGTTTCAAGTTGTGGCCAACTAAATAGGAATGTCCTGCCTTAATACATTTCTTTTGATTTGACCAACTCACCAAAGTGAATAAAAACTTGCCCCTACCCTTGAACATCCATCTTCAAACATATATCACTACAGGGCATAAAAAGGAGTATATGGTTGGAATTTTCTATTTCGTTGAATTTAATGTCCCATGCCATTGTCGAAGACCAAAAGTTTCAAAAAATACCACAAATTGAAGGACTAAAATATATTATAAAAGCAAATATATAAGGGTCAAATTTGTGAAAAATAAAAGGTGACAACTTCTGTATCCGTCAATAAAAGGTAGGTAACACAACTCATGCTGAGTTGACACCAATCAAGTTATT
Source organism: Medicago ruthenica (assembly GCA_018208015.1). Taxonomy (NCBI): domain Eukaryota; kingdom Viridiplantae; phylum Streptophyta; class Magnoliopsida; order Fabales; family Fabaceae; genus Medicago; species Medicago ruthenica. The sequence goes on from CM031375.1 coordinate 97,243,855, forward strand.
TATTTGTTTTTTATTATTTTTAATGTTATATAAATACATTGTTTTGATTATGTCAACTCAGCATGGATAGTACTACTCACCCTTTATTGATGGGTAAACAAGAATTTGTCAAAATAAAATAAAATACCAAATTATAAATAAGAGAGAGATATTAGAGTACCGTTTGGCCCGACTTTTTATCTACTTCTCTACAATTTTAAGGAGAAGGTAGGCTAAACACAATATTTATTAAATACTTATTAAAAAAATATTTTTTTAGAATGCATAAAATTGAATGGAAGAAACTTTAAAACTAAAAAATAATAAAGTAACCAAACAACTTTAACTTCTTTTTTAAAGCCTTTAATTTTAACTTTGTTTTAAAGTAGCTTTTAGACCGTAAAAAAGTCAGTCAAATTATGCCTGTAACAATAAAACTATATTCAAACCGTAAAAAAAAAAAAAAAAATGGATCACGGGTCTTATATTGCTTTTGATGTGTTTCATTTCATAAGTTACTACTTTAATTTCTCTTTGGTTTCAACTGATTGTACGCAGGAAAAAATGGAGTTGGAACAAAAGCAATTGTCATAATCATTTCCCTGGGCATTCTTCCTGTATTAATTTTCTTTTTAGGCTGCTATTACAAACGGAGAAGATCAAGGCAGAGACGTAGGACAATGCTAAGGGAAAATTGTATGTATATTTAAGGAAAACAATTATACAATATCCCTTTTTCATTTTGCTTATTTTACTGGTTATATTATTAATTGAAGTTTTTTCTTTGCAATACTAACTTGTAAATATACGTTAATCGGTTCAGTTGGGGATGAACTTAAAACCCTAGACTCGTTACAATTCAAGTTTTCGACAATTGAAGCTGCCACCAACAAATTTTCAAGTGAGAACGAGATAGGCAAAGGAGGATTTGGTATTGTCTACAAGGTAAGCCTACACTTTGCAAATGTGTTGCTTTTTTGATGGTATTTTTTTAGTACGCGTTGTAAAAAATACAAAGTAAGAAATAGATAGAAATAAACGCATATGTGTCACATACACTGTATTAGTATTTTAATGTTCAAACAACTGAATTTGTGTTAACCAATAGATTATTATTGCAGGGTGTTCTTTCTGATGGACAACAAATAGCAGTAAAGAAACTCTCAAGAAGTTCAGGACAAGGTTCTATAGAATTTCAAAATGAAATTTTACTAATAGCCAAGCTTCAACATAGAAATTTGGTGACTTTATTAGGATTCTGCTTGGAAGAACGAGAGAAAATGCTTATATATGAATATGTGCCTAATAAGAGTCTTGATTATTTCCTATTTGGTAAGGATTCTGTAATCTTATATCTTCTTTGTATTGGAGTTTAGCATATCATTTTTTTAAAAGTATACGTTGTCTCTCTGAAATTTGGTTAAAACTACACATTTCTTAACCAAATGCCCTATGATTAATTTGTAGATTCCAAAAAGCACAGAGTGTTACATTGGTTTGAGCGTTATAAAATTATAGGAGGAATTGCACGAGGAATTCTTTACTTGCATGAGTATTCAAGACTTAAAGTCATACATCGAGATCTAAAACCTAGCAATGTATTATTAGATGGCAACATGAATCCAAAAATATCAGATTTTGGTTTGGCAAGAATAGTTGCAATCGATCAAGAACAAGGAAGCACTAACAGAATCGTGGGAACATAGTAAGTTTTTTTTTTTAAGAATTTCATTCTTTAATATATTTTTTATAGGATGGAGGTGAAATGTATTTTGATGAATCATGGATTAAAAATATACATTCTATGATTTTTTTTATCACACTTGGATAGCTTATGGACAAGGTATTAGCTCAATTTTAACAAGGTATTAGCTCAATTTTATATATTTTAAAACCTCTTTTCTAGATGATTACAGTTTTCTTGACCTTTCATTTAACATGGTATTTAGCTGGGTTAATTTTTTCTCTTAACATCCAAAGTTAAGCTAAATTTCATTAAAACAATAATTAACAAACAAAGATTGCCTCTAATTATTAACCAAACTGATAAATAGTAATACTTGTCATAAGAGATTCCGTATTCAAAATATACTATCTTGTATCTTAGAATCCGTTAATTTTGTGAAGATATATTTTACTTTCATTTTCAAAAATTTGCGATAATTTTATTTGCTAAGGAGATAAGAGATTTTTGAAGTGAATTATTGTTTGTCTTAACATAAACAATGAAAATGTCACAGAGCTGTTTTCGTTATTTTTGGAAAAGAATTATTCATATCTAGTATACAATCTTCTCTCTATCACAAGGTTCACTTCAAGAGACTTTCATCTTCTTATTAGTATGTTAAAATAAACATATGTTTTAGAAAATCAAAACAAAAAATATTTTCATCGAGTAAACATGCCCTTAATTTTCAACAAGGAACTAATATCAATATTTTTTATAGTGGTTATATGTCTCCAGAATATGCAATGCACGGACAATTTTCGGAGAAATCGGATGTGTTCAGTTTTGGAGTTATAATTCTTGAGATAGTTAGTGGAAAGAGAAATAGTCGTCCCATTCAATCACACGATTTTGAGGACATCCTAAGAACCGTGAGTATTGAAATCTGATATAATTTTCTTTTATTGATGCTCATGTACATAACTATATATCTATAGTCACAAGTAAAAATAATAATGATTTGATATCCTAAATTTGTGAAATTTCCGCAGGCTTGGAGACAATGGAGGAATCAAACGCCATTAGAAATGTTGGACCCTATTCTAAAAGACATGTTTTCTCATAGTGAAGTTATTAAATGCATTCAGCTTGGTTTATTATGTGTTCAAGAAAATCCTGATGATAGACCTACAATGGCACAAGCTGTTTCATATCTTAGCAGTCTTTTAGTTGAATTGCCACTTCCTCAAGAGCCAGCATTTTCCATGGATAGAGGAATGAAGTTAAACATGCCAACAACAGAGTCTAGTTCTGGCCAATTTATCAGTAACTCTACGGCATCCTCAATCAATGACTTAACTAAGAGTCAATTTTTCCCTCGATAGATATTGGGATTGATCTTTTTCTGAAAACGATTCTTTATTTATTGGTAACATAATGATTATTTATTTGTATTTGATGCTAAGATATCCAATGTGCGTATTCATTGTTTTGTTTCATCTAATACACATGCTTGAGTATTGAAATTTAAGAACATCAAAATGAAATATGCTAGTCGATCGTATCAGTTACAGATTATTATTATTATACTCCAAAACTATAGAACATATATAAAAACTACTAAAGGTGCTGCATTATAATTGTTCTCTACACAGAAGAAACAAAGAAAAGAGTACAACATAAGAAACGTATGCCCCTAATCAACCATTCTTACGAAATAGGATAATAGACTTAATTTAGTAAAAAAGGTTTTGATTATGCTAACAGATATACAATGAGTAGCTATTTCAACTTCCCATACTAGTACATATCAATTCAAGCCTCAATAATAATAATTGATCAAGTTCCTGCAGGTTATCTTTTCATAATAACATGAAATCTAGTACCAAACCAAGGATTTATCGGATGAGGGCTCTTTGCTAATGGATGAGTTTTTACATACAAACTTGACCATGTAACATAAAGAACTAAGCAAATCGAAGATTGTTCCAGGAGTTTAGTAACAGTGGAAATGAAAATGAGTTTAGATTAACATGTTGAGCATGGAACTTATAGAACTATGAATTCACAATTGTTCTAGAAAAAAATTAGTCTCTCAGTACACATTAACACAATTTTAAACATATTTCATGCGGCTTACAGCATATTTCATCCCGAACTCTAGATTAACAAGGCATCGTTCCCTCGGAACAGGAGGGCTAACACAAAATAAATAAACCCCTGCTAAAATGTAGTTATTGTCACCCATTACAAAAAAGGCTGTATAATTATTGTCCAAGCTTATCATAAATATCGGTAGGCAAGGAAATCCTTATACAACAAATCGGTATGTAACATATCTTCCTGCAGTCTCACTTGGCCGGATTATCTTAACAACTTGTCCACGCTTCAGGCCATAATATCTTGCAACAGGATCCGTTACCTGGATTCTAGGTAGCTGAGAAACAGCCCATAAAGATATAATGAACAATGTCAGTATCAGCAGAAATTTGAAGTAGAATGCAATGTTTACAAAGAACAAATACAAGACAATTTGCAAACAAGACTAATACATCCATTAGACAAAGAATGAAGGAGTGAACACTAACAAATACATCTTCACCAAAAGAACTTGACATTTGCCAATCTGAAAAGATTCAAAATCTCCAAGGACAATTTTATGACAAAAGTAAAAATCAGATAAACTAACACTAAGAAATAAACAATGAAGAAATTCTATTTGCGTTAAATACAATGGATGCTTGTTTTACTTTTCCTGCTTGCTTGATTCCATTGAAATCTAAACCAGAATCACAAACTAGATTCTACTTTATCATCATGAAACTAGGAAAGAAAGATGAAGGCGTGTGTGTGCAAGAATACATGTGTGAAAACATTTCAAATTCCTAACTGAAATACTATTATATTACTTTGAAAAGCTTTTTTGCTGATGATTTTTTTAGGAAAAAACATAGCCATGTCCATTTTCACTGTAATTGTTGAAACAAAGTAAAAAAAGCTCACGTGTTGTACGAATGTCAGTGTCTGAAATGACAGGACACAAACCCGCCTATACTCAGGACTATCAATGATTCATATTAATAGTTAGTACTCTATTAAAAAATTAACGATACTTTTAATTGCATCTTTCTGATGTGCTTATGTAGTCACTTATGCAATTTTGCTTTGAGAATATTGTTTGTTTATTTCATTTTATGTAATCATTTATGCATTGAATGTTTACTTCTTTTTCTTTCATCATGCTGATATTATGCTGATTTACCAAGTTAACTCACTTTACGCATCTGTATTGGAAAAGGGTACTAATTGTCAGATTAACGCATCTGAGCAGGCAAGGAATACTATGTGTCTTCAGCTGGTTCTATTGGCTTGTCTCGGCAGAAATGGACTTCTAGTGTTGTATATTCTTACTTTCGGTGCTCAAATTTACTCATTTTAAAGAAGAAAAATTTACTAAGAAATGCTTCTAAACAGGTTAGACTGAGAGAAGAGGAAATGGTTCTTGCATCTCCTAATTGTATCTCTTCAGTTGAGTGGACGGAGCCAGACGTCAACATATGTACAGAGAGATCAACTATTGATATAGCACATTGCAAAAGGGCAATGTTTCATAGCAGTTTTCTGTGATTACTGTTATTCATTGTATTTGGTTAGAGGCAAATGGTTGGGATAAGTATGTGCTGCTGGCCCTTATATTATAAAAACCGCCTTTCTTACCTTCCTTTTGGTGTTCAGCTAATGGCATAGTTCCACCTAGTGGCTTTAATTACAAAGGCCTTGATATGTTTGAACTTGTGCGAAATCAGACTAGTGAGACTTGAAAGTGAGGGACAAATGATGCAGTTATATTTGAAGTAGTCTGTCATTTAGAAATATCAGTATCGACTAACCTGAGAATAAATCTTCAAATGCCTAGATAAATCACTTACATTTTCTAGGATTATACATAATATTCAACTTTAGATCCCTCACCACTTTCAGTTAATAGTACTACCAAAATTACTTCAACTTCTAGGCTTCCTATATCATCTGATTTCCTCTTAAATTTTTAGCTGCCTCGACAAATTCTAAGTGCAGCACTTAATTTCAATATCTGTCATACCAAATCTAAGTCTAAACATTCAATTATTTTAGTATTCAAATCTGCCTTGACTTAATTGGCAAGGAAGCTTGGTGTTGCAGGGTACACTGCTCAAAATCTGCAACACTAACCTCAAATAATCACCCAAATGAGACTATTTAAGAATTAAGCTGATCAAAGGAAACCTCCAAAAGAATGAGCAGTGGGGAAGATAATTAAGATGATCAGCGGAACCGTCCAAAAGGATGAACGAGATGACCAGCACGGAGGGGAATAGGCAAAATGATTTAGGCTGACTTAACTTTAAAATTAACACACAATTATCCAAATGAACGAAAGAACTAAAAGAAAGGAAATAAACAATGGCAAATGCTAACTTGTGCCCTCAAGGGCACATGTTAAAGAACTCATTATAGAAATAAACGTATCAAAAGTCGTGCATTGAACTTCATAAAAGTTAATATTATGTTTTCCAATGCAAAGTTGCTCTTTTTAGGTTCCTTAACATGTGCCCTTAGGGCACAAGTTAGCATGATCCATAAACAATTACACAAAATGCTATCATCAGCTACTACTAAATCATCAAAAAGGAACTAATATGAATAACATCCAACATCATCTACTACTTCTTTGTGCACACCACAGCAAACAAAACCCTAATAGCTTACATTTTCCCTTTGTCCTACCTTCAACATTACAAATCCATCACACACGTTCATTCAGTTCAATAAGGGTCTGTTTGGATTGAATTATTTGAGCTTATCATCCAAAATAATTTTTGAGAGACTGTTTCCGAGAACTTACGAAAATAGCTCATGACATTGTTCATAAGCTCTTTTCATCTTGTTTTCACAAGTTCTCCAAGATAGCTTATGAAAACAGCTTATACAAAAACAATTTAACTTTATTTTATCTTTTGTCATAGGAATAGCTTATATATAAGTGTTTATCATGATAAGCGCTTGTATTGTAAGCTGTAAATAAGTTGTTTATCAAAAGTCGGGCCTTAATCCCATACTAAAAACACAAAATTTTAACACAAAAAAAAGAGCAACACAGACCTGAGTTTCCTTGACAGTGTATCTCTCAAGTAAGGTTTTCTTCTCGGTGTCATTGAGAATCTGATGTTCTGGCACAAGCACATGCTCTTTTATATTAACAAGCAACTCTGCCTCCTGCACACACACACACACACACACACCAGCAACAGTTACATCAACCGCTAACAACCACACACATAGATTAGGGTTTATGAATAACACATAATTACATTCAATTAATTCATTTTCTCAAATTATGAATAACCTAACTAACTCTTATAAACCACAAAAACAAATTAGGGTTTATAAAAGAAACAAAAAAAAATTACCTGAAAAACTTCCAAGTGAAATTTAGAAGCAATTTCAGAAACACAAGTTTTGGCAAAGGGAGTAAGACTTGTTTGACAAACAAGAATAGCTCTATAAACATTCTCAGAATTCATCCGGTTCGTATAGGTCTTCATTGTTTTGACACCGACTTTGGCTTCTTCAGGAAAGAAAACATAGATCTGATCAGAAGGTTTATCTTTTTTGGTTTTGTTAATAACGAGATCTTCTCTTTTCATATTCTCGCCGTATTTGTCTTTGAAATCGTGTTTGGACATGTTGAGTTCGAAATCACCGACGAGATAGTTTCGGTCTTTGAGCATTTGCATAACTGTTTTGCGGATTCTGTATAGTCGCGTTATTTCTTCCTCTGAAAAAACCATCGTCTTCTTCGTCGCGATGTCGCAGAAAGTTAAGAAATCGGATTAAGAAGGTTTGATTGATTCACAAATTCATACATATATACTAAGCTAGTGTAGTGTCATACATAGGCTTTTTTCTTCAACAAGGGCTCTCTAAATTTGGGCTACTTACTTGGGCCCAAAATATTTTTTTTCTATGAATTCAATTAGTATCCGGTATAAAATTATTTTATATATACATTTGTAACAAAAAAATATATTTAATGATGTGTTATCAAATTAATATAAAAATATATGAGTCTTCATATTTATTTATTGACATTAACTCTTGACGGTAAGTATTGACTTATAGGGACTTATATGACAATAAGTAAGTATTGAAGGACTAATGTGACAATATTAACGAAAAAATTTAACGTATGAGACTATTTTAAAATTTTGATATATTGATGGATTATTGTGACCACTCGTTACACATTTAGGGATCAAAATGATTATTACCTCTTAAAATAAACAATTGTACAAAGCATACAAATTAAACTTTTTTTATTTTATCAATTTTTATTGATTAATCTAAATGTGTAAAAAAAACAAGTGATTGGACTCAAGTGGTTAATGAGTTCCGTCAAATGATGAATCATTTGGAAGAACTTAAGTTCGATTTCTAGGTCAAGCAATTCTTGGTTAAATTTTACTTACCTTTTTTTTAAAGAATTTTTGTTCAGACTTTACTTAGTTCTCAGTCGAACTTCAGATTGCTAATGTTTACTTTCTCTAGGAATCGAAAGGTTAACACATGAAAAAAAAATATGTAAATTGCTTACCTAAAATTGAGTATGTTTGGTTCCATTTTTAGAAAAGTCTAGCTTGATTTTAGAGGTATAGGATTAGTTTTAACATGTTTAATTTATCTATTTTAGAATTGATTCTACATGGAATTAGAACTTGAAACTTCTAATTTTAAAATTAATGTTTGGACTCAAAATTATTGTTCTAATAATCCAATTGTTGTTAGAATTAATTCATCCAAGATTAATTTTTCATGTAGCACAAAACATACACTTAAATTTTTTATAGAAAATTGAATGTAAAATACCTACTTTTAAGTTTTTTATACATTCAGTTTCGAATTTTTCAAAATATTTTACATCTCAAAATTGGATAATCCAATTGTGTAAAATACTTATTACTTAGTATAGACTTTTTTTTTAAGGAACTTAGTATTGACTTGTATTTTAGGATCTTTTGCATCTCTGGATTTTTTACACGTACTTATTATTGTATACCGTTTTTTAGAGGATTATACGATTTTTTTTTTTAGGAAAGGGGATTATACGGCTACTGTTTTACTTTCTTTTACTCAAGACTTGTTTTACTTTATGGTTTTTTAGACGTCCTTATTACCTTATGGTTTTGTTTAGGTTATCTTTACGGAATTATGGGTAAATTATCCGACAACCATTAAAATTAATCACAAGAGTAATTCGGAAGTGAGAGAAGTCTTGATAATTAGAAGTTTGATAAGGAGGTAAATTTGTTTAAGAATTATTTCATTCAAAAATCGAACTCATTCTCATAAACAATTCGTCTTTTGTGAAGCTTATTAATCATTTAAGTTCAATTGTTTGATTATCTTTTTATAAATATTACCAACAAAAAAAATATCTATAGATGTCACATACTCCCCATGTCCCTAATTATAAGGCCCTTTAAAAAAATCATGTCCCTAAATATACAAAAAAAAAAAAAATTGGTACAAAGTTTATATACAAATTACTAGATGCATTTATTTTATTTTTTTTCCTAAACATACCTCTAACTAATATTAATCCCTTTGTCCTTAATTATAAGCACTCTTTGAAAAAAATAAATTGTCCCTTAATATAAGCCATTATACAAGTTACTAGATGTATTTTTTGTTTTCATTCCTAAACATTCCCCTAATTAATATTACCAACTTCTCTTCAAATATGAAATGTCAAATTTAATACACATACAAACAAATTACAATTTAGTAAAATTCAGTATTCCCACACAAAATAGACATGTTAATTGCACCAACAACTTTTCTTAAGAAATGTGAAAAAAAAAAACAAAGGGATTTATATATAAGAAAACATAGTGAGCATTAACTTATCTTAAAATATAAAAGGTCAGATTAAATAGACATATAAATAAAAGACAATTTTGTAAAATTCAAAAAAAAAAAACAAACCGACAAGTTAAAAAAAATTCTCAATATGTGTTAAATTAGTCAAATGAACTTATAATTAGTCGAATGAACTTATATCACGAGCGAGAGGCTGGATAAATTATTAAATTTACTCATGTGACCGATTTTCCATGGTCATCACATAAATAGTGGGTCCATGATTCTTCCATTTATCCTCGTTCCTCACCTTATTTGACTCTGACAATGTTTTGTTTTGGAGGTGTGCAATTTCGTTAGTTTCACACAAAATTTCGTATTAGAACGCCATTGACTTTTTCTATTATTTAGACTCAAGACTTATTATTATTATTATTGATTTTTATTTTTATTTCTATTGCCTTCTTCCACCCACATAGGCACTACGCAAAAACTCAAATTAAAAAATGGCTACACTTGCAAAACTCCTTTCCTCCATTTGTGTATGTGTGATCATGTTAACAACAAAAGCAGTTGAAGCAACACCAACATACACAGCCACTCACTGCACAAACACAACCACTTATGCACCCAACTCCACTTTCCAAACAAACCTTGACATCCTCTTCTATTATTTCTCAAATAATATCTCTCAATCCAACGGTTATTTTCTCAGTATCACTGGTTTCAATAGCGTTCAACGCCGTCGGTGGACTCTTCCTATGTCGTGGCGACGTCACCACCACCATATGCAACCAGTGTCTCACAGCTGCAGTCAAAGAGATAAGACAACATTGTCCAAACCAAACCGAAGCACTCATCTGGTATGACTGAGTGCTTCGTTCGTTTCACAAATCGGTACTTTGCCGTCGACAAGATTGACCCTAGAGTCAACCTTGATGACGGAAATATTGTCTCTAGCGTTGACTTGGGACGTTTCAACCAATCACTGCATGGGTTGTTGAATGATTTGGCAACAGAAGCCTCTGGGAGTTCGGAGTCGAAGAAGTTCGCCGCCGGTGAAGTAGTGGTGACGGAGTCCATGACGGTGTATGGATTGATGCAGTGCACCAATGACTTAACGAATAGTGAGTGTGGGACGTGTTTGAAAAATGCTATTGGAACTCTTCCTAATGGAAAACAGGGTGCAAGAGCTTTGCTTCCTTCTTGTAATGTTAGATATCAACTCTACCCTTTTTTCACTTCATCTTCGCCACCATCTTCAGGTAATAAACTATTTGTTTTAGTTTGGACAAATTTTGTCATAGGTGCATGTTTGATATTATGTTGACTTGTTGAAATCACTTTGACATACTCATTCTGATGCTAAATATGCATTAGATAAAAATTTATAACGAACTTAATTTTTTTTTCTATCATTCAAGCAAATAAAATGCATCATTTGTCTTATATTATTCTAGAACAGAACATCTAGACCTATGTCGTGGTGTGTCGTACTCAAGGTCTAGTGTTGTGTTTAGGTGCAATAAATGACGTATCATTCTCTCCTTCTTTTGGTCCTCCTCCTTCTATAATTTTCATGGAATAGGAAGGAGAGTGAGCCAGGTATAAATATTCTAGGTAGAGCACCTTTGGGCCTAGTCAAGCACTAAAGACCATTTTTTTCGAAAATTTGATATTTATAAATTCAATGGCCAAGATTGGAGAAGGATTACTTATATATTGGGTTTGTTGTTATATTTCTAGTATATTGGGTTTGTTGTTATATATTTCTCTAAAGAAAATTATTAATTTGGGCGAATCGATGAGGTGTTGATAATTTGAAAGAAAATCACATAATAGTAATAAATTATTAATGATGATTTGGAAGAAAAACGCTTCCAACATAATGATTTTAATAACGAATAAATTGTGATATATTGACAATCACATAATAGTACTTCCAAAATTTTAATTATTTTTTTATACACATAAGATTTTTTTATCCTAATGTAATAAATGGAATTCCATTATTGTAGGACACCCTTTTTGCAAATACTAGAAATATAACAACAAATCCACTATATAAGTAATCCTTCTCCAATCTTGGCCATTGAATTTTTAAACAATATATCAATGGTGAAAAACTCACTTTTGTATGGTACCCAAAAACATGTACTTGTGTATGCTAAATGTCACCTTGATTTATTGATCAACAAATAACAAAGATCGTGACTCGAGTAAAGAGAATTGAGTAAATCTAAGTAAGGGGAGTCACAAAATGCCGTGTCTCTTAAACTTTAAATCTCATGAAGATACACTTTTATTTTTTTTTGAGGGAATTGGAATATTTTTTTATTTCCTATTTTTTCGTTAGTAGAAATACAATATGTGAGTCTGACTCAACCAACTATATTGTTAGATTGAACATCTTTACTCATATTTCAACCTGAAACCTCGCAATTGTGTGTTTAAGATTATACTTCTCACTTCGTCAGCAAAACCAACAAAAATATTCTTAATCCTTAATTTTAATGTAGTATTTGTTGGTTTGATTCTCCGGTGTTGACCATAGTTTAATTAATTAATGTACTTGACCAAAATTTTCCACAATTTCCGCTTGGTTATGCAGGGGGAATGAAACTTGGACCTGGCACAATTGCGGTCGTGGTTGTCGTGCCCATTCTTTTCCTAATTATCCTATTTTTAGGTTGCTACTATTTTAAGAGAAGGTCAAAAATGAAGAAGATACTAATGCCAAGTACAGTGGAAAATTGTATGTGACATATATAATAAAATGAAATAATGTCTAATTTTACTTTTCTCATATTACGACTAAAAATTATCGGTGACTTCTCACATGATTACTTCGAATAATATTTGGTATATTGGTTCAGTTGGTGATGAATTTCCAACATTGGAGTCATTGCAATTCAATTTGGCTACACTAGAAGCAGCAACTAACCAGTTCTCATTGGCAAATAAGATAGGAAGTGGAGGATTTGGAGAAGTTTACAAGGTAATTAATACTATCCAAGTGTTATAAAAATAAAAATAAAACATTTTTCTTGATATATAATGATTATAATCAATTGGCTATTTTTATTTTCAGGGGGTTTTGCTAGATGGCCGACAAATAGCCGTAAAAAAACTTTCAAAAACTTCAGGACAAGGCACAATAGAATTTAAAAATGAGATTGTGCTAATAGCCAAACTCCAACATAGGAACTTGGTAACCTTGTATGGATTTTGCTCGGAAGAACAAGAAAAAATGCTTGTTTATGAATATGTACCTAATAAAAGTCTTGATTATTTCTTATTTGGTAAGATGCTTTCAATCTTGATTCACTTTTCATTGGATCTTAAAATTCATGTTTAGATTATTCAACTTGTTTATCCATTGCTTTGTAGATCCCCATAAGGAAAGAGTCTTGAGTTGGCGTGAAAGATATAACATCATAGGTGGTATTGCACGAGGGATTCATTACTTACATGATCAATCAAGACTTAAAGTCATACATCGTGATCTCAAACCTAGCAATATATTGTTAGATAAGAATATGAATCCAAAAATATCAGACTTTGGTATGGCAAAAATGATTGATATAGATGAACATCAAGGAAACACTAAGAGAATTGCCGGAACATAGTAAGTATTTGCAAACTAGTATGATATATTCCTTTTATTTCTTTGTATGTTATTCTGTAGGTACATAGCCAATTTAGTTTTTCATGTTACTCTCTAATTTTTTTTTAAGAAGCATGTTACTCGCTAATTAAAAGCATCTCCAATGATAGAATCTAATTTGAACTTTTTAACTTTCTTTTAATGGACCCTACAATCTCATATAAGACTAATAGTGTTTTTGGAACATTGGTGCCTTATCGTTAGACGGACGCACGTTAAGTTGAAGCTATGTAAAGTAGTTTTTGAGTTACCGTGACTTTTGACGCGAAGAACTCTGACACTTGAACTTAATTTTTATTTGTAAATTCCTTTCAATGAGTCACAACTTGAACCCCACTAGTATTATCATATACTTCTTGGTAGATGTGATTACCACATCATAAGTTTGGTTATATCTGCCCCATTTTCACTTTGTACATTTAAAATGGACTATTTTTTTATAGTGGTTATATGTCTTCCGAATATGCAATGCATGGACATTATTCAGAAAAATCAGATGTGTTCAGCTTTGGAGTGATAATTATAGAGATAATTAGTGCAAAGCGGAATGCCCTTAGTCTTCATTCACTGGATTTTGATGACCTCTTAAGTCATGTGAGTATGCTAAACTTAATATATAGTTGATTTCCCCCATTTAATGTATATTTCATCATCTCTACTGGATGTCTAATGTGATAAAGTACTGTTGCAGGCTTGGAAAAATTGGAGGGATGAAAAATCTTTAGAAATATTGGATTCTAATATAGAAAAATCATATTCTTATATTGAAGTCATTAGATGCATTCAAATTGGTTTATTATGTGTGCAACAAAATCCAGATGATAGACCAACAATGGAAAGAGTTGTTTCATTTCTGAGTAGTGTTTCAGTGGAGTTACCATTGCCTCAAGAGCCTGGAGGTTTCATGGGTAATAGAACGAATCAAATACCAAGGGATAATATTTCCGATCAACGTAACAATAGTAATACTACGGGATCCTCAGTCAATGATATGACCATGAATTACTCTTTTCCTAGATAGCTTGACAATCATCATCTTACAAACTATTTTTTTTATTTTTTATTATTTTATGTAAAATATTCTTATTTGTATTTAATGAATGAATTTTCATAGTAAATCATCGATTTTCTGTGATGACTAATGAGACATAATTGGATGAGCTTTCAATGTTGTATTTTATCGGAAAAACTAAACTTCATGTTGAATAAAGATATTTTATTGGCAGAGTGTATACGTAAAGACACTTCAACGCTTAAGTCAGTGAAGTTTCGATGAGCTTTGAGGTGATTTCGTGGAATGAGATAATGTACCCAATTTCATCGTGTCACGCCCTATTTGTAGATCATGGGCATAGATATGTCAGTTTCGCCCTTATAGTGTGATGGCCAGGCGATTTGGATCGAAGCATGTGCACCTTTATTTATCTCTCTTTTTAATGAAAAACTCATTCATTATTATATTGATGCTACATGGATGTATAGTATAATCTATCTAGCTTGCTACAAACGCTTGCAATCATAGAAATAGCATATAATGTTTAGAGGTGAGGTAGCAAACCGAAATCTTTATTTGGCTCACATAAAGAAAATTTCGTGGGAATTTTCTATAGTAAAAACAAATTGGCAAAGTGTGTTATTTGTATTCTTGCCGGCAGCAAAATAACCCTAATGTATCTAAAGGCTTTCACATTCTTTGTATTTAGGGTGGGGATACTCTAGAACTCCCATAATTCCTTGCTTGCTTATAATAAAATATATGTGAGATATACACTGCATATCTAGTGAGAATGTTGTTTTTTATGTGAGGATGAGAGAAATAGTTGTCAATCCTTGGATTAAATTTGATGATTGAGACTAAAAACTGCATTTAAGTTATACATGTGTTTCTCTCTATTCCATTATTATTTCTCCTAAACCAAATTACCTTTCATCTTCATCTGCACATAAGGAACCTATTGATTCTTAGTTCACTTGTGTCTCTTGTTTCAATATTAATTAATCTTTACCAATGAACTTATTGATTCTTAGTTCACCGTGTCTCTTGTTTCAATATTAATTAATCTTTACCAATTCAACAAATTGATTCAAGCCCCCTAAAGAAGAAAAAAAATTGATTCAACGCCTTATTTTTCTATCTCAAGGTTCCATATCCATCTGAATTCATACAAATAAGCTTCTCATTCGTGTGTGTGTGTGTGTGTGTGTGTTATTGAATGCAAGAAATAAGTAAGGGATAATTTGTAAGGTTAAAAAAATCTTTGGAATTTTCGATTGTAGTGTTTTCAACAAAAAAAATAAAAGTATCTTAAGATGTTTCTTAGGACCAGTCTATAATTTTAGAGTATCTTGGAATTTTATTTTGTTTTACTTCTTTATTATGATTTTTTTTTATTCATGATTGTGCCTATGTATCCATAATAGGGATTATAGTATTTATACTTATGTATCTTGGTATCAATAATATTCAATGTTATTATTTTCTCATTTCTTTCCTCTAAGCTCTAATAACCACCCATCAAGAACATTATCGAAATTCCAGAGCTACTCATACATGGAGGAAAAGGGAGGGACTCGCATAATTTAATTTAGGGCTTTTGAGATGGAAATAAAATTTGAGGATGTGAAAATCCTCTTCCTCATGCTCTCACACTCCCCTTCAAGCTTGGTCTTAATTTCACTCCTCTTTTTCCTCTTGGCTTGGATAATAGCAAAGCTTCCCTCTTCTTCTCTTTCCCCTTTGAGCAAGCAACACTTTCCCTCTTCTCCTCTCTTCTCTCACGCCACTCTCTCTACCCTCTTTTTTTTTCCGTCTATTTCAGTGAGATAAATGTCTTAGAGGGATGAGTGGTAAGAGTGAATGAGTATGGAGAGTGTGGTCTCGGGCTTCTATTGTGCTTAAAGTAAATATCTAATCTATAGCATCTTATAACAAATATTTATCAAAATTCTAATTTATGAAAATATAAATAAAAAATTAACATATAAAACATATGACATGATTTAAATAATTGCTAATGCAAAGGATGTTACATAATGTCTGCTATATGTAAACATGTGAAGTCTGGATACGTAGTACGGATACAATGCAATATAATACGGATACATGGATACACAATTTTAGAAATATACGACACAACACAACTTTTTTTGAATGGCTGACACAACACAACTTAGACTCGTTAATAAAACTAGGTTAAAAAGATTATACAGATGTATCTCACTTGTAAATTAATAGACATTAATAATTCATCATTTATGCATAATATCAATTTACAAAAGGGTTAAAGAATTTTTGGTCCCTGTTAATACTGTTTTTCATTTTACCTTCTCTAAAATGTTTCGTCAAACAATGATCCTGCAAATATTTCCCGGCAGCAAATTTGGTCCTCATTGTTAAAGGGTTTGTGAACTTTAAAAATAGGTTCGGTTGATTTCAGTTTGGTTCGGTTCAGCAGTTATTTTGAACAGTCCTAAACATGGATATTCCAATAGACTTGGCAGTATGTGCATATGTTGATATTATTATTACAAACAATATCAACCTTCTCATTGATGATCCTTCCGGTATGGATTTCTAATCAGCAATTCACTGGCATAGGAAAACAATAAATAATCTCCATCAGTTATCAAATAAATTTAAATGCATCAATCTAGAAGGTTTAAACTATCATGTTTAGTGCCCTGAATCATACCTTTCGTTGCAGTAGAAACTATACATGTATATAGGGAGTATATGCTTCCTGTTTTACATTGAAATAAACAACAAATATAGTAAGTGATTCATTAATCTAGCAGCAAAATCAATAATTCACAGTGCCTAAAAAAGGATTAGCTCATATTCAAGTAAGTTACACTCACAATCAATTGGATGTTTGTCAATTTGGCGAGATGTATAATGCGCAGATAGTAAAAGTAGGGAAAGGAATGCACTAGCCACAAATATTGCATCAAACCAACGGTGATAAAAGTCAAATTGGATATCACCGCCCAATACCTCTGTAATGATAATCCTGTCAATGAATTCAGATCAGATATCATCAAGATAAATGCTGATCATCCTAGGAAGTATATCCAAACTATAACTATTCCTACACATGCCAAATTTGAATCAATCAACACAAGTGCAACAAACAACCAGACTCTTGCTTCGGTTTGCTACTACCTTGAGTTGAATTCTAAACAATGAAAAGTAGTCAGCTGAATTTATAGATATAAATAGGATTGGAAGGTTTACTTAAACGTTATTGGTGTTGTTCATTCTTTTTGTTTCTTTTTATCTTCATTCTCTTTCATTCATATTCTCCAAGAAAATGGCAACAACCTTATGTTTCACTTTTCTCTCGTTGACAGCTTTTTATCCATTCTGTTAAAACAAATCTTGACTAATCAACAGCTTAATAGTACCTCTCTTACCCTATTATTCATATATTGTCTCCAGCCACAGGTGAATATCAAGCACACCTAAATTCAGTATTTCTGATTAAGCAGGATTGCTGGACATGTTTCTACCATGCATATCAATTAAAATATTACTAATGCACAGATTACTACATAGGCCATGTTTGTGAACTCATTGCGCACATTCCAAAGCCAGTAAACAAGAAAGGAACAAATAGGTTCTGTTGAGTGAATGGCACTTCGAGAGATTGGGAACAGCAAATCAAAACACACTTATACCTGTATTCAGTTGCTAAGCTTTTCCTGATTAAAAGAATAGAAGATACAAAATACGTTCCCATTATCTCGGACAAAAACAGAACAACGTTGCTGGACGATCCACTTCCAACTCTTGAAACAGCAAAAAAGAACTGCAATAAAAAAAAATTGAAGTTAGGCTTCATAATAAGTCAAGAAGTTAAATTGTATTTGTTACTGTAAGCCTTGTTATTTTTTAACTTGACGGTTTTTTTATTTTGTTTTATTTAAGTTGGAAAGTTGATGTTCAATGGCCATTATTTCAGTGGTGATGAGGGTAGCATCTCACAATAGAGGTTCTGCCATTCTGTCAAAGTGGACATTTTGACATTATAAGCATGTATTATTTATTTGTTTCCTTATGTTCAATAATTTTATTTTAAAAAATTTAAAAAACAGTTGTAAGAGCATATCAATATTGTTTGGGACTTTGGGTAGGTTGTCTAGTGCCAGAAGAGGTATATTATTCATTAGATTATTCCTTTATCCATGCCAGGAATGTACATTGTCTACTCTCCTATATCGTATTTTATTCTTTTGTAGACCATCCCAGGTTGTATGCAAATTCAGCCTTAAAACTTTCTATATGTATTTCGTAAATGGTTACACTGATCCACTCCACAAAAAAGATTGAAAATGCTAATAGTAACATAACTGCCTTTGCAACTATCCAAGAAATATCAAATAGAAAAAATAGGTGTATAAAAAAAAATAGCAATTGAAAGCAGCAGAAATACCTTCATTAAATTTGTTAAGAATCCACGCACTGATATCACAACCAACATTCCGATGAATAGCAAGGAAATATACTGTAAAAAAAGCAGAAAAATTATAAATAAATACAACATCAAATCATGTAGTACCATGCAAATTTTAGTCAACAACAAAGGAAAAGGTCTATGAGAGAAGAACTAGGAGAGTAAAAGAAGACTATAACCTCTTAGTTGCTGTCAGTGGCAGTTAATTAATGGTTAGTTAGTTGCTGAAAGCACCACATATAAACTAGGGAGAGCTAGTTTATTTGTGGTGAAAAATAATGAAGTTGACTACCTAAGGTAAAAAATAATGATAATAATCACAACATCAAGTACATGTGATTAGTAACTAGGGAGAGCTAGAAAGCACCACATATGATCGTAAAAGAATACATTCATTTAATAATCCAAATAAGGAAGTTTCACATAACTAAACAATTTATAAGCAAAAAGAATTCTTAGGAAATTACATTCAATGGCATGTACACTACAATATTCTTGATTCATGAGTTTCCTACTTCTCAAACAAATCTATTACATAAGTTCCAAGATATCAAAGGTCTATACTTCATTTAATAGAGATCAATTAAACATGAACCTTATATTCTTCAAAAAAAAACATGAACCTTATATTCTTCAATAAACAAGTACAAAGCAAACAATTGAACCTCATACACAGCAACAAAAAAAAATTTAATGAGACTTCTCATAGACAGAAAATAGCGAAAGGAGTGCACAAACTTAACTGTTTTAGTAATTAAGCTCTGTGTATATATTTATCCTAATCAATTAAGGACACATGCAGTGTAACTAGAACAATGCCCACTTAATGACCTCAGCTCATGCGTATACACGTCTACAACTCTTTACAAAATATGAAAATTCTAATTTGTTCTTCAAATAAGAATGCATTAGGTTTTAGAGACACATTGACCATCATCTATTCTACAAAAATAATGGCATGCAACTGGACACTAACCTGAGATAATAAGGCTGCATTTATTCCTATATCAAAAAACTGTAGGAATATACTTATCATCCTTGTCACGGGATCAACTGAACCAGCCTATAATTGAAACACATTATCAGCAAAGAAGCACAATGAATGACAATATGAGATTCAGACTAAAAGATGGAAAAATGTAATTATATTTGGAAAATACTAATAACAATACAAGATATGATCTTTTACCTGTTTGAAAACAACACTTTGCAATGACTGCAAAAAACAATTAATCAGTTAGCCATATTGACTACAGTAAATTTATAAAAAAAAAAAAAAACTCACTAGAGAAATACTCCTTTAAAATGTTATTGCTGCTAATATCACCATACAGGTGTCACAACATAGTCGACCTCAATTGAACCTTTCAACACGGTAATATACTTCCTCCGTCCTATTATGACTGTCACACTAGGTTTTTTCACACAAATTAAGGAAATCTATAAATGAAAGAAAGAGAATAACAATTTTACCAAACATGAAAATGGGCCAAACTTAAGGGTGCAATCTGTACTTTGTCCTAATTTTTGTTACGGAACTGTACTTAAGCTGCTGCTACTTTATGTTGTTCATATTTTCAGCCACGTGGATATTTTGGTAAATTTTATTAACCTATATCATGAGCTTTATTTGGGTTCAGATTTATGAGTTGGAATCCCAATATAATTAGCAATATATTGAAATCATGAAGAACAAATTGAAAACATGTTGCTATCAAACAAGTGAATTTTTGGTTTAGCATCAGTCAGCAAATAGATTTTTGGATTTACCATACATTACTTCTGAGCCATTTATATCTAACGAAAAGCTCTAGTCCACCATTACAAACATTAGTTTTTCCAACAAACCCTAATTCTAGCATATAAAATATCAATTTATGATGTCTGATATCACAATACCTTGATCATTTTATACACACAATAAACGGAACAAGCATAACCTAGTAGATTCTGCATATGTCCTTTCCAAGTTCGAGAATATGCAGCAGCTTCCTGCATAGTGAAAACAATTTTCATAGTAAGCAGATTTACGTAGAAAATATGAGAAAGTGAAACAAAGTTCAATCACATTAAGATGGAGTTGGTTTTTTATACAAAATAAGTCTCATGATTTTATCAGTTGATTACAACATGCATACTTCAGAAAGCAGTAACACTACTTTCCAGTTTTTTTAAAGGTCAACGCCACAGTTTTTGGTGATGATATCAGATAAAGTAAACCTTTGCTTGTCGAAGCTCATAGATCTCCAAGAACAATTGCTTTGAGAGCTCTTCTAAGGCCAGTACCTCTGCTTCCATGCCTTTGATATCTTCACATTTAACCAAAGAAAATTTAAAAATTTGTATTTGATAATTAATAATTTTATAACATAACTAAAGAAAATAAGAATATACAATCAGATGTACCATTATTAAATGAATCACTTCATGACCAGTAGTAAAAACAAATCATATAAACCCCCAATTTGAGCAAATAAATTCAAATCATATTTAAACACGGTAATATTATTTGCATGATTGAAGGGGACAGCTCCATTTTGATAAAAAGGAGACACATAAATTGAGAAATGGAATCCAATCTCTCTGAATATCCAATAAAGAAAACGGAAAACTTGTGCTATCCAGTCATGGTGGGGGTCTAGAGAAGGGTCGGACCTATCTGTCGGTCATGAGTCTATTGTGGGCAACCTTGTCTTGCATTTACAAGAGGTCGATTCCGCGACTCAAACTTGTGACCTCCTAGGCACACAACAGTAACTGCTAAGACTCCCCACACTCCCACTTCAAAGCCTTTTGTTGCTTTGGAGCTCCTGCTGTAGCGGGTCTAGGGAAAGGCCAATCACAACAAAGAAACCCATGAAAACTAACCAAGCATCATAGAGGAGCTACAAAAATGATAGACATGCCTCTAGTTAGTTGGTTTTTTGCTAGGAGGTGACTATACAAAGGCAGAATAAGTAGACAGTTGGAAAGTAACCAAGTCTTGGAAGAGTTAGTGTTCTAAGTCTATGTTTAACCATTGACCGAGACCCATCAATAAGGCAATCTTTTTGTTTCTACGAGAATTTCTCTTTCTTTGATACTATCAAAAAACTTCCCAAAGTTGTAATAGTTGGTGAAAGTTTATCCTTGAAAAACTCAAGTATTATTCTCCAACTAAACACATAAACCACGACATAAATGCAAATCATTGTATAATAATTGAAAACAAAACATAGATGTTTTTTCAATCTATATGTCCTCAGTACACAGTTTTTGTTTGCTTTATTGATCATGTAATTCTTTAATACTATATTCACCGAAATTTATATCTGTAAAGCAGGCGCTTCAAGTGGCTTTTTCAAGAATAAAAGGAAACTAACCTTGCTCCTTTTGGTCCTCTTGCACGGATCGAACAACCGTACCAACAATACGTTTGATAAAAGATCTGGCAGTTAACCTCTGCGAAAAACAAGTTCAAAATTAAAGATAGAACAGGAATGCAAAGTAAAAGGCAAATAAAACCTTTAAAGAAAATTAAATGCATCTAACTTTAGTAAATCCTTTTTTTTTCCAACTTAAATCAAACAAGCTTTACAAAACCAATGCATAAATCAATAGATGTTATTGTTAACACTCAATAATTAATATATTAAAATTGTGAAACCAAAGGAAATGTCAATATATTTATTATGCAAATAAATAATAAGTAATTAATTGTTATTAGAGTCCAAAATCACAAATTGTTTTTTACATATTGAATTGTACGAGGGACATTTTGATGGATTTGGTAGGTAAAGGGGCTAGGTTTAATGGTCGTGTCGTAAGCACGCCACTTTAGCCTTAAATTAGTAACAGGATAGAATTGTGTGCATGATTCTACTTATGGTTTCTCAGATGGAAATTCTTAATTGACCTACAAATATGTTGGAGATCTTTGGCTCACTTTCTATTTTTAATTTTTCCCTCTAGGATTTCATATCCCCCCACAGGTGGTTTCTTTCTTTTGTTTTTAGAAACATATCCTTTCATCAAAAAAATAAGAGATGCAGCACAAAGGAAAACATTTGAATCAAAAACATGCCGAGTGGAAAAAGATCAAAAAGGTAACCTCTTCAGATCCTTGCTTGTTCTCCATCTCCATTTGACCGAGAATAATTTTCTTTTTTTTTGATATACCAGTCTCAATTGACTGCATAAGTTGTCTTTCCAAGGCCTTGATCTCTGTCTCCTCAATCTCTCTAAGCAGTTAAATGATAACCAAGAGAATATAGTAAGAAACTAAAAATAAGAATCTGTGACATGATGCCTTTACGCATATGGAAACTTAGGCTAACTTTCGTACTCTTATATGACTTCTAAACCATTTCATTTAATTTATTAGATATTTTCAAATTGAAAAAAAAAATGATACTACTGAAGGAAAGGAAGATAAAGAATCCTCTGAAACAGACAAGAACAAAAGAGTTATAAAAACATATGAGCAGAAAAAGTTTGCTAACACCAAAACCAGAGAGAGTCTCGGCAATTACCTGATGAAAAGTGATAAATAACTGTATGGCAAGTTTACAGCACCAAAACCAGATAGAACAGCCATGACAGTAACACCAATGACCCCAATTCTACTCACCAATTGAGGCATAGTAAAGAAACCTGAAAAGCGAGGATCGGGTTATGACTATTACTAGAGAGAGAGAGAGAGAGAATGATTAGGTGAGGGTACCTTTATCAGGTGATGGCATTGGAAAGTGAATACCCATTCTCCAAAAGGCATAAAGAAAAGCAAACAAGAACAAAAGAGCAGCAAGTGCAGCTCTTTCAGTCCTCAAACCACTACTTTTAAGCATCAAGTAACAATGATAATAAGGCAAAAGAAACACCAACAACAGTATCAAACAGAATAGATCAATCTTCCAGTTCACCACTCTTGTCCTACAACAATAACAACATAAATTAATTAATTAATTAATTAGGTTAAGTTTAAATGACTTACTTACTCTTTAGAGAGGATGGGAATGATTTCGAAGATAACAAGCTGAAGAAGATTGCAAGAGAAAGCAAAGACAATACTGAAAATGATCTGAACAAGAACACGTTTTTCTTCGTATTCTTTGTAGAGACGACGATTCAAAAACCATACACCTGCCCAACCAAGTGAACACAGACTTCCTAACACAACTGAACCTTCAAATATTCCTCTTCCCCAACCCATCTTATCGATAGATCGATCGATCACTCTGATTCCGATTTCTCAACGCTAGATTCTCAATCAAACAATTTCATACACTTATTCTCTTTTACTGTAATTAATTATTTGTCTAATGGAAAACAGTAATTTGCACTAAGAAATTAGATATAGTCATTTTTTCTCAAAAACTTGTGCATTTTTTTTTCAAAACTATGATAATTACAAATTACTACTCGCCAGGAGAAAAACCAAAAAAATCTAAAACTAATGCAGTTATTAATTAGTGTAATTTTTAAAAATTTTGAAACATTAAATACATCCACTAATATTAAAAAGACAAACATTAAATAAGGGGTAGAAAAGTTTTTAAGTAATAATTACACTTAAAAATTGTGATATTTTCTTATAAATAGGACAAATTTTTTTAAAAAAAAATTTCTTATATATAGGAGCGGAGGGAGTATACTATTAGTACGATTCAGTTTACAATATTATCCTTTATCTTCTTCAATGTCATATTTCAACCAATAATAAGTTACATCGTATCTCTTTCGATATAATGGGGTGATTTATTTATCCATGAAATAGTAGTAGAAATTAACTAGGGCATGCAAATTTATCTCACATGTACACCCTATATAGGCTGTAGCTACTATAGCTAGCCATAAATCAAAATCCGCACAACTCCCACAAGCAAGCCTGGAGCATGGGTGAATATACATATATTTATTTTCAATTCGCTTTAATTAATTCTATCAAAATTATTATTTTGGAGAATCTTATTTATAAATAAATCTTTAAAATTAAATTATTTCAGAGTCCTTTAAGTTATTTAATTATAATAAATTGGTAATTTCAGTTTTTTTCGTACCACTTACGTCTTTTAAGTTATTTAATTGTAACAAGTTAGTCCTTTATAAGTATTTTCCATATCACTTAGGTCTTTTAAGTCATTTAAACACTGAATAATTTGCATTTTTAAGATCTAAAATCACTCAAATTGTTACGGTTAAATAACTTAAAAGTCCTAATTGATACAGGAAAAATTTAAAGGATCAACTTATTACATTTAATTAACTTAAAGGATCTAAGTGGTACGAAAAAAACTTAAAGGAACAACTTGTTACAATTAAATAACTTAAAGGACCTCTGGTGTAATTTAACTAATGATTTAGTAACAAAAAATACAAGAAAAAAGACAATAGAATAATTAAAATGGCACCATCTTATTAGTTCACCCAAGATACCTAAAATTTTATGACGGGATTAGAGAAAGAGAACACATGTTCGGTAAGTGTAATTCAATTGATAGTTGATAGGGACATTATTTGCAGGGGTCGGGGTTAGAACCCCAGATTCCCCAGTTCTCCACGCATAATGTGTGTGAGTCTAAAGAAACGACAACCGACAAAATAAAACACATTCGGCAATAAAAACAAAACCACCGTAGAAGAATTGCCACCAAACCAAATCAACGGCAACCTGAGGCCGAACAACCATCGTGCGAACCACAAAATCTAACCCAAACAACTCGGATCTGACGCAGGGACAGACACATTCAAAGGCTATGTGTGGCTAAAGCCACACATCCAACTTCCCTATTTTTTTATTATAATAGGGATAATAGTCATTTTGGTCCCTGAATGTGTAACGAGTAGTCACAATAGTCTCTCAATGTATTAAAATTTCAAAATAGTCATTGATTTTGCACTTTGTTAGTCAAAATGGTTCGTGAAGTGACAATAAGTAAGTATATTGAATGACTAATATGACAATATTAACGAAAGTATTTTAATGTTAGGGACTATTTTGACTAACAAAGTGTACAATCAGATGCTATTTTGAAATTTTGATACATTGAGGGACTATTATGGCTACTCCTTTTTATGAAAGTTGTGAAGAGTCAACTATGTAACAACATGGATGATCAGTGGTTAAATAACTGGCTTGTAACTTACATAGAAAGAGATGTTCTTTTAACAATTAGCAATGATGTCATTTTAGCTCATTTTCAACAAATGCATAGAAGACGATTTTTATTGTAATGTATTGTATCAAACAATGTTATTTCTTATTTTTAATATAGTTTGCATCATTGTTTCTTTAAAATTTTAGCCCGAAATATACCAAATGTCTAAATCCGTCCGGAAGAAGTTGATCTGGAAAGGAGGAATGACAGCCGGGAAGATGGACGCGGGTGGTGCGGAGATTGAAACTCATCGCACTACAACCGAAGGAGGTTACATGGTGGAGCTTAGTGTTTGGATTTGAGGAGGAAGAAAGGAAAACTAGCTGCGAGGGTTTTGTCTGTAGAGAGAAGGAAGAAGATGTCTTTTTTAGAGAGATAAGCACCTTGCGATTCTGATGTAAATATAACCACTAAGCCAATCCTAACACTTCCAATTTAACAAGAAAAATAGAAAGGGAGTTGATTATAACATATGATATGAATAAAAATAACTTCAATTAAATTTAAGAGTAACTCAATCGCAGTTGTTAAATCATTCACACTGGACAAAAATTAGATGAAACTTCCAAAATCATCATAAAGTGTGAATCATAAATCATTATAAATAATGTCATCAATTGTACAAACATTCAATCATACAATTCCATGGTGAAGCATGTCTACTCTTAGCTTGAAAAAAAAAAAGCATTCCAAATAAAAAAAGGAAGAAATTAAGATAACAATGGAAAAGACATGAATTTAAGAGAGAGGACAAGCTCAACTTGAATCATCATCATCAACTGTATCTAAAGATAGGGCAAGACAACTTGGGTACTTAAATGGGAGAGTTGTCAAAGGGTTGTCATCAGAAAGTCCTAGAATAGCCAAACCTAATGTGTATCCAAGGGCGAGGGCTACCGGAACAGCAACCGCATTTCCAACTTGAGTATACCTGTATTGAAATTAGAACCATTGAGTATCCGGTTATACATAATGTAAGAGATAGAGAACATTAACTCAAACTATAACTACATTTACACCACTAACTAAGAAATGTATTACATAAGAGACCTAAACAGGTATGAACCCTTAGGACAGTTACTGAGCAGTTATTGTGCAATCATATAATGTAAATTAATGTACTTGTATGTTTGTATTAGATATGTAAATATAGAAAGATTATTATTAGTATTAACTACAATGATTATTAGAATCATAACCAATGATTATTAGAATCATAACCACATAATTGTATTGTGTATATAAAAGACTATCAGATCAATGGAAAAGGCACGGCCTAAATTATCTTACATGGTATCACACTTGGTTTGATCCCAAACCCTAAAACTAGCCGCCACCCTTCTCTCTTCCTATCTTTCATTCTCTTTTCTCTCTTCAACCACTGCAAAACAGCCATGACTACCTCTGCTGATTCTTCCAACAACAACTCTTCCTCACACTCCACCGGTCATACCGACCCTCCTCCTCCTCCCACTCCTACGCCGACTCACCCTGCTCTCACTGTCCCAAATATTTCTAATTTCATTAAGATTACTCTGAGCATTGAAAAAGGCACGTATAACACGTGGTCCGAACTTTTCAAAATTCATGCTCGAGTTTTTCAAGTGATTGACCATATCATTCCCTCTGAACCAGCCGCAGATCCCTCTCTCAAAACTACCAATCCACAGTTATGGCTTCGTCTCGACGCCGTCGTTTTGCCGTGGATATATGGAACAATCTCCGATGATCTTCTCAACACTATCATCGAACATAATTCCACCGCTGCAATCGCGTGGAATCGCTTATTCGACATCTTTTATGATAACAAGAATTCTAGGGCTCTCTACCTAGAGCAAGAATTTTCGCGAACTCATATGGAGCAATTCTCTGATGCTTCCTCCTACTGTCAGCATCTCAAGTCTCTCTCTGATCAACTAGCTAATGTTGGTGCCCCTGTATCAAATGAACGTTTAGTTCTTCAACTCATTTCGGGACTAACCGATGCATATGCTGCTGTGGGATCCCAAATTCGTCATGCTGATTCACTTCCTCAGTTCTATAAAGCTCGTTCCATGATCATTTTGGAAGAAACAGCACTGCAGAAAAAGGTGTCAAACTCAGTCGAAAATTCATCTTTCATGGCATCTCACAATGACGCACCAGTTGATTCATCGACATCCCGTCCTAACCGCGGCAACAACGGCAACCACAATCGTGGTGGCCGAAGCCATGGCAGAGGACAGCGTGGACGAGGCCGAGGGAGAAACAATGGACGTGGCGGCGGTCGTGCTCCGCAACAGCAGTGGCCTTCACCATACTACCCGCATCAGCAGTGGGCTTATCCGCCGTACCCAAATCAATATCAGCAGTGGAGCTCCCCGCCATGGCAACCATGGGCTACACCACCTTGTCCGTATCCCACAGCAAGAAATCCAAAGGAACAACCCGGCATCCTTGGGCCCAAGCCATCTCACCAAGCTCATGTCGCCAATGCAGCGCCAACCTCCTCATATGCTCCAACGGATATTCAAGCTGCCATGCATACTCTCTCACTTTCTACTCCTGATGATCAGTGGTACATGGACACCGGAGCAACCTCGCATATGACGGCTAACGGAGGTAATCTCACGTCCTACTTCAATATGAGTAATAATATTACTGTCGGTAGTGGTCAAAATATTCCTGTAATTGGTTGTGGACATGCATCATTACCAAATTCCCTTCATCCTCTAAAATTACCTAATGTTTTACATGCACCAAAACTCATAAAAAATCTTATCTCTGTTCGTAAATTTACCATAGATAATGATGTGTCAGTTGAATTTGATCCTTTTGGTTTTTCTGTGAAGGATTTTCAGACAGGAATACTGTTAATGAGATGTAACAGTTCTGGTGACCTCTATCCCATTGCCACAAGACCACCTAATACAACCTTGCCACCATCCACCTTTGCCGCGTTATCCACGGAATTATGGCACAACCGTTTAGGACATCCAGGAGCTACTATCTTAAGTTCTCTGCACCGAGACAACTTTCTCCAATGTAATAAGTCTCGGAACAATTATTTTTGTAATTCATGCCCTCTTGGAAAACAAATAAAATTGCCCTTTTATAGCTCTGTGTCTCATACTTTTATGCCTTTTGATATTGTGCACAGTGACCTCTGGACTTCACCAATTCTCAGTTCAGAGGGTCATCGTTACTATGTGTTGTTTCTTGACGATTACACAAATTTTTTATGGACTTTTCCAATTCATACAAAATCTCAGGTTCATTCCGTTTTTCTTCAATTTAGAACTCACATTGAAACACAATTTGAAAGAAAGATTAAATGTTTCCAATGTGACAACGGTAAAGAATATGATAACTCTATGTTTCATAAATTTTGTAAAAACAATGGAATGTCATTTAGATTTTCGTGTCCTCACACCTCCTCACAAAATGGAAAAGCCGAAAGAAAAATTCGTACCATAAACAACATCATTCGTACCCTTCTTGCCCATGCCTCTTTACCTCCATCAATGTGGCATCATGCAC
Source organism: Medicago ruthenica (assembly GCA_018208015.1). Classification (NCBI taxonomy): domain Eukaryota; kingdom Viridiplantae; phylum Streptophyta; class Magnoliopsida; order Fabales; family Fabaceae; genus Medicago; species Medicago ruthenica. The sequence goes on from CM031375.1 coordinate 97,273,174, forward strand.
TACACATGGCCACTTACCTACATAATATCCTTCCAAATAAAAAGCTTTCCCTCCAATCACCCACTAAAATACTCTACCAAAAAGATCCGGCCTATACTCACCTTCGTGTCTTTGGATGTCTTTGCTATCCTCTCATCCCTTCATCATCTAGGAATAAGTTACAAGCTCGGTCCACACCTTGTGTCTTCTTAGGATATCCCTCAAATCATAGAGGATACAAATGCTATGATTTATCTAGCCGTAAAATATTTATTTCCCGGCATGTCATTTTTGATGAAACTAAGCTTCCATTTTCTAATCTAAATGTCCCTACAACGGTTGGCTATAATTTTCTGGATGACGACACACCCTTCCTTCCATCCTATTCCTATAGTGCTCCACCCTCTAACCATCAAAATCGTACTCCACCCCTAACTACACCAGTTCAAACAAACATTTATCAACCATCACCATCTTCTTTTAATTCGCCTCTGTCACCCTCCCACAATCACACCTCACCAACCACAGCATCAGCCCCATCCATAACATCACCTCCAAACCCATCATTACCAACTATCATCTCATCCCCATCCACCACATCACTTCCGACTCCTCCACCTTCACAACAAAAACCGCCCCTCTCCCCTCAAATGACAACCAGAGCCCAACACGGTATTGTCAAACCTCGCAAACTCTTCAATCTCCATACATCAACCTCAACCTCCATATCCCCTCTACCTATAAATCCCATTGATGCATTAAATGATCAAAATTGGAAAATGGCCATGAAAGACGAATATGATGCTCTTATTGAAAATAAGACGTGGGACTTAGTTCCTCGTCCGTCTAATGCTAATGTTATTCGGAGTTTGTGGATTTTCAGGCATAAAAAGAAATCTGACGGATCCTTTGAGAGATACAAAGCTCGCCTTGTAGGTAATGGTGCAAATCAACAAACGGGTGTTGATTGTGGTGACACATTCAGCCCGGTGGTCAAACCGGCTACCATTCGAACGGTTCTAAGTGTTGCCTTATCTAAATCATGGTGTCTTCATCAATTAGATGTTAAAAATGCTTTCTTGCATGGGAACCTTCATGAAACAGTATACATGCATCAACCTCCTGGATTTCGTAATTCTCAATTTCCTGATCATGTCTGTTTATTGAAGAAATCTCTATATGGTCTCAAACAAGCACCTCCCGCCTGGTACCAGCGCTTTACTGATTATGTAGCTACAATGGGTTTCTCTCACAGTATTTCAGACCACTCTCTTTTTATATATCATCATGGCAATGACATAGCTTATATTCTTCTGTATGTGGATGACATTATTCTTGCTGCATCATCTGACACTCTTAGAGAATCTATTATGGCACAACTGAGTTCTGAATTCTCCATGAAGGATCTGGGGCCTCTAAGTTATTTTCTGGGTATTTCTGTCACCCGACATCCCGAAGGCCTTTTTCTTTCTCAAAAGAAATATGCAGAAGAAATTATCGAACGAGCCGGTATGTCTTCCTGCAAACCATCCTCCACACCAGTAGACACAAAGGCGAAACTTAGTGGTTCATCCGGTAACCCTTACCATGATCCAACCGAATATCGTAGCCTTGCCGGAGCATTGCAATACTTGACGTTCACTCGACCAGACATCCCATATGCAGTTCAGCAGGTGTGTTTATTTATGCATGATCCAAAAACTCAACACATGTCTGCCTTGAAACGCATTATTCGATACATTAATGGTACCATAGATTTCGGCCTCCATCTGTACCCTTCATCCATCGACAAGCTCATTTCTTACACAGACGCAGATTGGGCCGGTTGTCCAGACACAAGAAGATCTACCTCCGGCTACTGTGTTTATCTCGGTGACAACTTGATCTCATGGTCCGCAAAACGCCAACATACCTTGTCTCGTTCAAGTGCTGAAGCCGAATACAGAGGTGTCGCTAATGTTGTGTCTGAATCATGTTGGTTACGCAACTTACTCTTGGAACTATGTTGTCCTGTCACAAAAGCTACTCTGGTATATTGTGACAACATTAGCGCAGTTTATCTTTCCGACAATCCTGTTCAACATCAACGCACCAAACATATTGAAATGGATATACATTTCGTGCGTGAGAAGGTTGCTTGCGGTCAAGTACGCGTTCTTCACATTCCCTCGCGTTTTCAGATTGCTGACATCTTCACAAAGGGACTTCCGTTGCAACTCTTTGATGACTTTCGTGATAGTCTCAACATTCGTTCACCTCCAGTTTCGACTACGGGGGTGTATTAGATATGTAAATATAGAAAGATTATTATTAGTATTAACTACAATGATTATTAGAATCATAACCAATGATTATTAGAATCATAACCACATAATTGTATTGTGTATATAAAAGACTATCAGATCAATGGAAAAGGCACGGCCTAAATTATCTTATAGTTTGTAATAAATAAGGAAGTTAATGTTAAAATAGGTTAGTGAGTTTTTTATTAATGAATTGAAATGGAAAGATTCCAAGCTCTCAATTTGGAAGGGAAAACCAAACAGTCAGTCATCCTTGTGTCATGAAACATCATAATCGATGTATGCATGTTATCATTAACATATAAAAAATATTAAAATAATGCTGATACACTTCCACAGAAGGTTATTTACTGCAAAATTTTGTTTTTATCATTAATTTTGGCCTATAGTACATACCTTGCTTTGGTAGGGCCGCAAGAAATCCCTGTAGCCTAGCATTTTCTCGAATGCTAAGAACTGTCTTGTTCCGGGTGGAGAAGAACCTAGAAATAGATTTAGACAAGAGTTTGAGAAAATGCATAATCACGCATGAAAAAGAGAACAATCTAGAAATATACTGCCACTTACACAACAAGTCCTAACAATGAACATTGTCAGATAAGTTTAAATGAAAAATGTTAAAATGATCATTCCAAGATAGATAGCAAATAGTAATTCTCAAATGCAACATTTTTAAAGAGGTTTCGCAAAGGGACAATTACATAAGTGGCATTAGTTTTACAGAATATAATACAAATAACTCCAATAATAACCTGATTATGAGGTTCTGCTCTCGTTACAACGGTAGACACAATTTCGTCCCACCAAAGACGGCCAAATGGCCTGTTATTTTCATCAGATACATGAAGAAACTTTAATATAAAGGATATAAACAGAAAATATGGTGACAGAAAATAGATAATGTGCATATATACATACTTAGAGGAAGTCCCACGAACAAATGACATAGCATAATCTGGAACCTACGCACAAAAAAAAAAAGTTTTTGATCAACTACGAACTAGCTTAAAAATAAATGTGTTCCTAAGACAACAAAAGATTAATACCAAAGGCTTCCCAGATTTTAGAAATTGTCTTTCAACAGAGGGGTCTCGTTCCACTTTATTGCCCTTCACAATCACACCTTTTAACTCCCTGAAGTTAGACCCCTGTAAAGGCAAGTAGGCACAATTAAAATACACATGGAGTAACAAAAAATAAACTAGTAGCACATGATGTCAATTCTAAGATAGGGAACCTTCTCACGTGGAATATGGCAGGCTCTCTCATAATCATCTTTATTTAATTTCAATGGGAGGTGATCATATAGCATTCCACTTGGTGTGATTTCATAGTCAGCTGAATAATTCACCATCTCTAGAAAGCGGAAAAAGTAAGATCAGGCCCAGTAAATGTTAATGCATGGAAGAAGGAATGCAAGTCAAATTTCTTACCATATGAAATATAACATGCAATCGCCACATACTCAATATCAGTTATAAAAAATAAAAGCAAAGCAATACAAAATGCAGTCCAAATATATGCAGCCAGTAGATTTTACTTAATAATTAGAGATTGCAATAATCTTACTCCAACTAAGCTTGATATTTTGTCTTAATATATTGAACTATGAAACATTCATTCATAATACAAAGGCTAAAATATTTCATTGTAATGACAACAGGGTGCTCATATTGCAGACAACCATGATATACTTCAAAACTAAAAAATAAATACAAATCATACCGCTTCTCTTTAGGCGGATATATTTCTGAAATTCTGACCGAGGAGCAGCCCTGTAGCACCTTTCATCCTGGCTCTCGTCATTTTTAATCTGTTTGAGAAAAAAAAAAAAACAAAGAAAGAAATGGCATCAAAATTTTATAAGAATCAAACAAACTATATTCATGATGTATTTGTGAGCAAAATAAACATACTGGAGGGAGATCATCTATTGCATCCTTAAGATAAAGTGCTTCAGCCAGCTGACATTTTTCATTTGTGGCATAAGCAACTGTAATTTCCTATTATGACAATAGCCAGATCCCATGGATTAAAACTTTACAATCACAAAATGTATTCCTTATCAAAGAAAATGGCTCAAACATCCTTAAGCCTATTAGTTCCTTACTTGAAAGCCAATGGGAATGACAGATCTTGATTCAACCTCATGAGTTGGTAATGGAAATGCAGGCAATTTCTACAAACAAAACAGTAGATGAATCATTAGCCTTGCATTTGAAAGGCTTAAAGATCAACTTAAATATTACATCAGGATAATTATATTGTAGTACAAACAATCAGCTTACTTCAGTGGGAAGAGCTCTCCAGAGAAAAACGCGCATCCGAAATTGGGGAAGGCCATAAGACCCTGCAGCCATCATTCCCATTCTAGCTTGATAATTCATGGCTACAAGACGGCCTAAAGCATAACGTCCCAAAAACCCACCAACAAATTTCAAAATGTCAACCACATTCTCCATGAGTACGTATCTCGGCTTCAAGAAATCAATGATGTCCATATAGACCATTAATTGCATATTTGTAACATCTTCAAGGGGTGTGTTTTTGTTCCTGAAGCGATTAAAACCACTAACACCTTGACAAGGTGGTCCACCACAAATAACATCAGCTTGACCCTGGACAAGAAATAAAGTAGTAAATAAAACCATTTTGTTTAATAAATATCACAAGACCAGCTGATAAGCCACTAAAGGTGAAAGAAGAGGTTGAGTGCAGTCAAATAACAAGGAGTGGTGAGACTCACAGGAAGAGGCAATAACTTTTCTTTATATCCTGCTGTAACAAAATCTTTTAAGGCATCCATACAGTCACTGTTACAATTATAATCACTGTTAGAATCTTGCATAGCTTTAGCGATAATCACTATGTAACAGATTAGTTTAGTGATGCAATGTAAAGGACATCATTAACAAGAATACATATTTTGAAATCTGGAGATTACCTCAAGCCCTCAATTGGCTCCCATGTATCTTAACTGGAATCATAACCCTTCCACTGGACCTGAATGATTAAAAATTTAGGCTTAATTGAACATTTGGTCCTCTAACTTATTGTGGTTTCGTAACTCTAAATTTTTTCTGTTTGGTCCCTCAAATATACATCCGTTAGTCAATTTGGTCCACTTCTGTTAACTTTAACCACAAATGTGTAAAATGCACCAACATTATAAGTGATCCATCATAAACCTTATTAAATTTTTTAATTTTAACCGTCTGATCTTTGTTTTAAAAGAGAGTTGTTTGATAATGCAGGTTTATTACATCTTATTTTACATCGCCAACATCTAATTTTTTCTTACATTTCTTCATCTTCTTCACTCTTCTTCTTCTTCTTCTTCTTCATTTTTATCATCAATTACATGATTGAAGCAAACTCTAATCCAACGACTTGAAAGGTACCTGTCACCGCTAAAAAGTAAACAACGCGCATTCATTCATTCATTCATTTTTGTCATCATCATAGATATTTTCTCCTAAAAAAAAACCCAGAAGAAGCAAGAAGACGAATTGGTTAATCAGATCTCCGAAGAAGATGATGATGTTCGATCAGCAACCACCGCACCAACAAAATAAACGAGGCTACACAAACGTTAAAAGAGATGAATCTGAATTGGACATCGAATCTGGCGAAACCCTCTACCCAGGTCTCTCCCTCGGTGAAAATCAACTCCGTTGGGGTTTCATCCGTAAAGTCTACGGAATCCTCTCCGCTCAGATCCTCTTAACCACCATCGTCTCCGTCGTAACCGTTTTCTATACTCCTCTTAATCTTCTGCTTAGGGGCAATTCCCCTCTTCTCTTGTTCCTCGTCTTTCTTCCATTCATCTGTACGCTTCCAATACTTCGTTATTTTAATTGTTGTTTTATGAATTGGTTACGTGGATCTGATTTTGATTTTGAAATTTTTTATGTAGTTTTGATTCCGTTGTTGAGGTATCAGCAGAAGCATCCTCATAATTATATCTTGCTTGGACTTTTTACTTTGTCGATTAGCTTCACTGTTGGAGTTACCTGTGCTAACACTGATGAATATTATGATAAAAATGAAGAAGAAGAACACTACTAGGAAAAACAAAATTAGCGAGGGAAATTAATGACGAAAGAAATAAAATCTCTCACAAATTTCTTGGTCACAAAATATAGTGACGGAATTAGAGAGAGATTTCATGTTTTTCCTCACTAAATTTCCCTCATTGATTTTTGTTTTTTTAGTAGTGGAAGAAGAAGAAGAAGAGGGAAGAAGATGAAGAAATGTAAGAAAAAATTAGATGTTGGCGATGTATAATAAGATATAATAAATTTGCATTATCAAACGGCTCTCTTTTAAAACAAAAGATCAAACGGTTAAAATTAAAAAATTTAATAAGGTCTACGATTGACCACTTATAATGTTGGTGTATTTTACTCATTTGTGGTTAAAGTTAACAGAAGTGGACCAAATTGATTAACAGATGTATATTTGAGGGACCAAACGAAAAAAATTTATAGTTATGAGACCAAATTGAAAACAACAAGTTAAAGCTGCAAGAGAAGCTCTCTTTTAAAATATAAACCATGTACAAGATGTATCTATACATATTTTCAAAAATAAACTAGGATCAAAGATATAGTTATAAGAGAAAGTATATATCCAATCCACGAGGTATGTAACAAACCCACAAGTTAAAGTTATAAGAAAAGCCCTGTTTTAAAATAGAAACTTTGTGCAAGAAGTATCTATGCACATTTTAAGATATAAACTAGAATCTAAGATATCTTAGGATAGGAGCCATATGTTTGTGCAACAAAAAAATAGGCAATGAAGACACTTCTAAATAAAGTAAATTTTTAGTCAAATTAAAAATATAGTAAATTTAAAGTCCTCTTAAGAGATTTAACTAAGTAGAGGCTATAATATGTTGACAACACATATTGCAACAGTCCTTATAATTGATTTAATTATGAAAACCAACCAAGTTATGTGCAAGTTTTGTTAGCGCAGTTATGAAGCTTAACTTTCTTAAGCAATTATTTGATCTTAGAGGTTTTCTGATTTTTGGTGAATTTAGAGAGAATGAGAAGAGAAAAATGAGAAAAGGAGATTGTGTTATTGATTTATGAGAATGTACAAGTGAATTGGCTTATATACAAAAGTTATACTAGATTGTTTGAAGCAACCTCAGACTCTGAAACTCAGAACTTTAGCTAAATTCTAGGGAACTTGTAACTAATCAATAACAAACAAAAATCTAATGTGATTAACCAACTAAACATGATTACATCACTAACAAACTTGAATTAACAAACTAACATCCTCCTTTAATTCAAGTTTCCACTTCCTTCATGCCAATCAAACCTTACCCATAAAGGGTTACCTATGATCGCCAAGCTTTAACCTTACCCATAAAGGGTTACCTGCCTGTTCTTTCTAAACTGTGTAGTCATAAAACTAGACTACATCCTGCTAAACTAGTGATCAAGGGGAGACCTAAGATCACTGCCTACTAACTGGTGACTACTTTGTCATATTCTCATACTTAGTGATCTGGCGACATCCTATAATCACTTTCTGATAATTATCATCTGATGACTATATCGTCATAAACTTATGTAATAAATACATATACATATTCATTTTTCTTATAACATAAAGTTAGAAGTTAGCGCTGAACAAACATTATTATCTGAGTTCATTTTACGGAATGCCCCCAGGTGGAGTAACCCTGAAGCACATTCCCCTGATAACCGGTGAAACTTCCTATCTGAGGCTAATCACCGGACTCCTCTTATCGTTCTGTGGACAACTCTCTCGAAGAAGTTCCATCTGGCGTATCCCGGAGTCTGCTGAACACAACTTAACTTGCATGTAGACAACCCTCTCGGAGAAGTCCCATCCGGCGTATCCCGGAGTCTGCTGAACATGCTTAATCTTTAACATACGTGTGGATAGGATAGCCCTTTCGGAGAAATCTCATCCGGCGTATCCCGGAGTCTGATGAACACGTTAACATAATCTTATAATATAATATAATTCTTAACTTACATGTGTATATCTGATACATCATCTGAACCTATGCATATCCGATGCATTCATCACGTAACTAATCATGTGATACTTAACCTATAGTATAAGGTTCTAAGCTTATCGTTCTCATAAGCCACTTAAACATGTTGGGTATCTAAACCCCTTATGCCTATCTGAGGCCTTGAACATTTAAAATATTCCTTGCACATTGCACACTTAATGAGTACATACTATTCTGCTTGGTTAAGGGAAGCCTGGAAACTAACCCTTACATACCTGAATACATTCTATTCATGTTAACCTATTAAAGGTTCGAGACATATCGTTATCATATGTCATACCTATGGGCTTACTATCCCATCTATAATAATTCTCGTGGATAAAATACCCATCACTCTGATATTAATGCTCGTCCCTAAGTACGTTAATTCTTGCTTGCTCTTACTAAAATTCATTTCATAAAGTCATAAGTCTTTTGGTACGTTATACGAGGTATTTAATAAAAGGGTTAAAAATCTGTACAACTTCGCCCAGCGAGGTGAGGTCTCGCTCAGCGAAATTAGTCAGAATACAAATACTATGTTTCTCGCTCAGCGAGCATTAGCTCGCTTAGCGAGCGTAGCAGAATACAGTTTCTGCAGAAATACGTTTTTGCCAAAATAATGGATTGCTCAAGTCCAAGTACCTCATATAACTTACCAATGACTTATTTTCACAATATAATTCATAGAAATTCAAGGATTGACACACTTAAGAATTTGCACTAACGTTTGGGGAAAACTAAATTCATAAAGGCTTAATTAACTCACTCAAACCCAAAGGGAGAGTCTAACAAAAAGGAACTCACCTTAATATGTTCTGGTTCCTCAGTACAACTCAATTGCCCAAAGAAAGCTCCTATCAGCTCCATAAGCACTTTTCCCAAACAGCTTATTTGCAGCTTATGCCTTACGAACGTTCACGTTTTCGAGGGGCAGCTGTTGTACCCTAATTTTGTCCAAGCTGTTTCGAAAAAAGGTCAACACAAAAAAAGGGAGGAAAGTCAAAGTCAACACAAAAAGTCAACTTTTTTTTTTATTTTTAAAATAATAAATAATAATAAAAAGTTTTATTATTATTTATTTATCTTTCTTTTTTAATTTATCTTTCTTTATTATTATTATTATTATTATTTTTATTATTACTTTTATTATTATTATTATTACTTTTATTATTATATTGTTTATTTCAAAAGAAAAACAAAAAAAAAAAGAAAAGAAGAAGAAGGAGCATGTGCCAGGCATGAGAGTTCAGAAGCAAGTGGCTGCCCAGGGGCAGCACTCATCCCCTTCCAGTTTTCCTGCTTCTGACCCTGGGTTCCAGCAAACCACCTTACCATTTTCTTCCCTTTCTTCTTTATCAAAACCAGTCAAGGTAAGCTGCAAAACTGCTTGCCCTGGTTCTGAAACTGCTGCCCCTGTTCCAGCATTTCTTCCTTCCCATTTGTTCTCTGCTGCTGCCCCTGAGTGCAGCACCTTTTCCATGTTTTCTCCCAACCTCTGCACAGGACAGCACACTACCTTTCCTGTTTTTCTTCCCCAAATCTTCAAAGATCAATCCCAAAAGCATTACAAGTTGCAAACATCCCCTGTTTTCCCATTTTCCCAGCAATTCCTGTCAAACTCAACCCCAATTTGTTCTGAATTAACCCAAAGTCTTCACCATGATCACAAGGCAAGGTCACTTCCTTCCTTTTGCATTAAATGCTAACCAAAGTCTTGGTCTTAGCACACAAAGCAACCCAGCTTTCAAGGGATTTTTCATGATTACAAATGATCACATTTTGCCTATGTAAGAAACACAATGCAGAAGGATTGAGGACGGTTTTGTTTAACAAATTCAGAGAGTTTTTAGACAGTTGGTTTTAACACAATTAAAAAAAAAACACACAGTTTTAACACATAGTTTTAACAGAGTTTTAAACAGAATTCAAATCTGATCTTAGAACAATTCAGACAGTTTTTTTTAGAGAAATTTAGAGCAAAACAGAACCAGAAGGAATAGCCAAAATTCACAACAACCTTTGAAAGTCAGAAGCTCTGTTTTCTGTTTTCTTTCTTTACAAACAATCATAAACAAATCAAGCAATCAAAACAGCCACTAAACATCATACAAAGAGTGAAGAACAATAGCAAAATACCATTGTTGTTGCTGTTTGTATTCTTCAACATTTCCAGCTTTGCAAAAACCACAATCATCCAAGGGCCCTTTCATTTTCTTGCATCCAAAGCTTTGGGCTAGGAGTTTGTAAGCATCCTAAACCTTTTATCTTTCATTTGCATTTCTGTTTGCATTTGTTATGCTGTTCCTGTTGATTCAACATCATTTTTCTTCATTCTTATTTTTAACTCCTTTTGAACTAAAAACATCTTTTAAACCCCAAAGAAATCTCAAAGTTTACAAAACACCAAAACAGAAGTGGTTTACTTCTTTTTCTTACTAAATTCGAAAGTTTTTCACCCCTTTGAGGTTCTAAAATCAGAAATCAGAAGCAGTCTGAACAGTAGTTCAGAAGCAGAGTCTGAACAATGCTTCTGAAGTTTAGAGTCTGAACAATGCTTCTGAAGTTCAGAGTCTGAACAGTGCTTCTGAAGTTCAGAGTCTGAACAGTGCTTCTGAAGTTCAGAGTCTGAGGGTCAACAAAAAGTCAACGTCTGAACAGTGCGTCTGATGGTCAACCAAAGTCAACGTCGGAACAGTGTGTCTGATGGTCAACCAAAAAGTCAACGTCTGAACAGTGCGTCTGATGGTCAAACAAAAAGTCAACGTCTGAACAGTGATTCTGAAGTTCAGAGTCTGAACAGTGCTTCTGAACCTCGGAGTCTGAACAGTGCTTCTGAACCTCAGAGTCTGAACAGTGCTTCTGAACCTCAGAGTTTGAACAGTGCTTCTGAAGGCAGCTTCTGAAACAGCTTCTGAAGCAGCTTCTGGGCATTTTTTCTGAAGTTCAGAACCTGTTTTTTTGAATTTTTTTGAAAGGGTTAAAACTCATTTTTTTCAAAATATAACAAGTGTTTTTGCTCTTATTTGGAATTTCATAAAGTTTCAACAATAAACTTGAATGAAAAAGGAGTGTTTTGACGTATGTCTTTCCATTCCCCGATTGCTCAAGCACTTGACGTATGTCTCGTTGTTCGGACAATCGTCATTCTTTTCAAACTTCACCAAAAAAAATACATTTTACCTTCAACAACAAACTTGAATGAAAAAGGAGTGGTTTGACGTATGTCTTTCCATTCCCCGATTGCACAAGCACTTGACGTATGTCTCGTTTGTTTTGACAATCGTCATTCTATTTTCAAAAATACAAAACATAAAACAAATCCAACACATCAAACATTTTTGGCCCCCCGTGGTCAATTGAACTAATTTTTGGCCCCCCGTGGTCATTTGAGCTAATTTTTGGCCCCCCGTGGTCAATTGAACTAATTTTTGGGCCCCCTGGTCAATTTAAATCTTTTTTCACAAACGCACGATGTTTTTATCAATTCTAACGCGATACAAACAAACGCTTAAGTCTCTCACGCGCGAGCATACAAGCTACGTTTAACCGCAAGAATACGATCAAAAACACCGTTCTTTAAAATCAACCAACAAACAAACGTGTTCTACCAAAGAACTACGTAGCTTTGAATTCTCCATCGCACTAGGGGATACGTAGGAGCAAGATCCCACTCTTGTCAAGCACACTAATAAAATATACTTTTTTCCCCCTTTTCTTTTTCCCCTTTATATATTAAAACATAGCAAGCAAACCTTTAAAAACACTTTTAGCCTTAACTAACTAGGAGGTTCCCGTTGAGTACAACGGATGTGAGGGGTGCTAATACCTTCCCCTTGCATAATCAACTCCCGAACCCGTTAATGGTTGCGATGACCATCCTTTCCTCATCGTCAAGGGTTTTATCAACGTTTTCCTTTAAAAATAAAACTTTAGTGGCGACTCCGCAGTCTTTCCGAGCGTCATTACGCTCGAGCGTTTTTTTTTTAGAGAGCGCACACCAAGTTTCAACCCAAACTCCTACCAAGTTCACCAAGCATGTGTATTCAGTTCTGGTACCATTCGACCGTCTTAAATTCGCATTTCGGCTTATTCTGCAAAATTTACGTCAAAACCCGTAAGTGGTTTTCAGCAGAATTTACCAACTTCGAATGCGTTTTCCGGGTTCATTTCTAATCCGAATCACATGAAACTTATATCCAAATTGAAGAGAATTAACTGTAGAATCCAAAAATACAACAATTACCCAATTCTGAGCCCCACAGCAACAGGTACGAGTCCAACAGTGAAACCTGCCAAAACAGCTTATTTCAGCTTATGACTTCTGAACATCTCAGTTTCGATTCAAACTTAAATACAGCAACCCAAACGTGTATAAGCACTACTAAAACCATGACTGAAACAGCTTAATTCGTAAATTAATTACCTTTGTTGATTTAATCCAAAACAACTTATTTCAGCTTAAGCTTAAGCATTTCTGACTTAACTCTTGTTTTTAACCAAACTTAAGCATCCAATCTTCAGTTCTGAACTCTCTTGCTGCCTCAGGATTCCAGCCACCAAAAGAATCCACAAAAACCACCTCCTTTACACGTGCAAAGCCACCTTTAAGCTGAATTTTGCAAAACTCATGAAAAGGTTGAAGAAGGGATGATGCTCGGCCAACACAAGGAAAAGGAAAGGATCAAGCTGGTTTAGTTCTTGGAAATTTCAAAGATTATGTTGGGTCATTTGCATGTGGAATTGGATTTTGTTTTGGAGAAGGGAAATTGAAGGATGGGTGGTGGTGGTGATATGCCGAGAGAGAGAAAGGAGAATAGGAGGAGGGAGTAAAATTTCAGCTGAATGGATAAGGGAAGAATGAAGGGAAATGGGGTCTTATCCCATAAATACTTGTGTAACTAATTACATGTTTGCCCTTCTTGACAGTGTTTTCTCATATACGTCCAAATGACACTGAAACCTATAATATTATGCGGGTTGTTACAAGTTACTTCATGTATAATACCATTGTCTTCACAAAATTTCTCAAACACTTTTGAGGTATACTCACCACCACCATCAGTTGTTAAAACCTTAATAGATTTTCCACTTTGCTTTTCTACTAAGATTTTGAACTTCTGAAACATATCAAATGCTTCACTTTTGGTCTTGATCAAATAACCAGAGTTTTCTGCTGAACTCATCAACAAAACTTATGAAGTATCTGTTGCCCCCTAATGAAGGAACCTCTAAAGGACCACATACATCTGAGTACACAACATTGAGTAGCTCCTTTGATCTACTAGCAGTACTTGAACTGAATGCATTTCTAGGTTGCTTGCCCAACAAACAAGTATCACAGGTTGTGTTAGGTATCTCAATTTTAGGTACACCAAGAATCATTTCCTTATCAACCAGTTGATTAAGACCTCTAAAATTAAGATGACCAAACCTATAATGCCATAACCAGCTATCTTCATCTTTTACCATTGCAGATAAGTAGTTCAACTCTACAGCTTTCATATTGGTCTGAAATGTTATATTTTTTACAAGGGAAGTTTTCAAGACTAACCTTTGAAGTTTATCAAACAACTTCAGAACATTATCCTTCATAGTAACTGAGTATCCTTTCTGAATGAGTTGACCAACACTAAGTAAATTGCACTGCATTCCAGGGACATACAGAACTTCTTCAATTATTGCTACTTTTCCATTCTTTCCTTCAATAGCAATCTTCCCCATACCTTCTGAAGTTAATGTACTATGATCTGCAAGTTTCACCTTTTTGTTCCTTCCATGATCAACTTCCCTCAACCATGCTTTGTTTCCAGTCATGTGATTAGAACAACAAGTATCCAAGAACCAACTTTCTGAATTGCAGCTCTCAGTACTAGTTGTTGTAACCATCAATAATAATGAATCATCTGAATCATCTTGTGCGATCTTAGCTTGTTCCTCATCATTCTGACCTTGTTTTCCCTTACCAGACCAACATTCAGAAGCAAAGTGTCCAAATTTCTCACATTTGAAACACTGAATCTTCTTCTTATCAAAATTTCTCTTCTTTTGATTAGAGTTTCTTTCTTTTGAAGATTCACTTTTGTCAGTTTCTTTGTTCTTGCCTTTAGACCAGTTTCCTCCCTTAGTGTTATTCTTCCCTTTCTTGTAGTTCTTCCTATCATAACCATCCTTCTTGATAGTTAGAACTTGTAAGGCTTGTTGAATTGATCTTTCACTGCTTCTTTCTGAAACCATCAATTCATGAGCTTCTAGTGAACTCTGCAGCTCCTCAATCTTCAAGGTTTTTACATCTTTTGATTCCTGAATTGTCACAACAATGAAATCAAACCTTGATGATAGAGTCCTCATGATCTTCTCAACAATTTGTTGATCAATCATAGTCTCTCCACAAGCCTTCATCTGATTCACAATACTGATGAGTTTGGAGATGTACTTGCAATCTTTTGCTCATCTTCCATCTGCATCAATTCAAATTTCCTCCTCAGTGATTGAAGCTTAATCAACTTCACCTTATCATCCCCTTCATGATACTTTGAAAGAATATCCCATGCTTCCTTTGAACTAACTGTTTTTGAGATTCTTTCAAAATTTGCTTCATCAAGACTCTGTTGAATCAAGAACAAAGCTTTGCAATCTTTCTTCTTCAAATCTTTGTGAGCATTCCTTTGCACTTCTGTTGCATTCACAGCTAACTCACCAACTCCATTCTGCACAATTTCAAGCAAATCTTGTGCTCCAAACAGATTCTTCATCACTGCACTCCATCTTCCCCAATTGCGTGCTTCAAAAATTGGAAGATGAGTGTTGAAGCTGCTGCTACCATTCATGGTACTTCCTTCAGCGTTTCTTCTATGTACTTACGTGATTGAAGATCTTGATTACCCCTTAGAACGAAACCAAAGGCTCTGGATGCCAATTTGTTAGCGCAACTATGAAGCTTAACTTTCTTAAGCAACTATTTGATCTTAGAGGTTTTCTGATTTTTGGTGAATTTAGAGAGAATGAAAAAAGGAGATTGTGTTATTGATTTATGAGAATGTACAAGTGAATTGGCTTATATACAAAAGTTATGCTAGATTGCTTGAAGCAACCTCAGACTCTGAAACTCAGAACTTTAGCTAAATTCTAGTGAACTTGTAACTAATCAATAACAAACAAAAATCTAATGTGATTAACCAACTAAACATGATTACATCACTAACAAACTTGAATTAACAAACTAACAAGTTTGAGTAAACTTACTTTAAAGTACAATCCAAGTTTTTTGTCTTTGTTGGGATTGCCATAGCAAACTGCAAGTAGCTTTTCAACCTCAAACACCTCAGAATGAGATGAATCATCCACAAATTCATCATTAGCTTCTTGACCAGCTTCTTGACCATCATCATATCAGAATCTGAACTTTCAGATCCATTCAATACAAACTCTTCACACAGCTTTGCCCACTCTTTAAGTAAACTTCAGAAGTTTTCAGCAGTTTCATTTCTCACCTGAATTTCACATTTTATGTAGCAACAAATAAACATTAGTAAGAATGAGAATGAAGAACTATGAACAAAGTTACAATGACAAGCGTAAACTACAAGATAACAACACAACATACATGTGTGTGAGGATGATTAAGCTTCAAGCTTTCACATGCATGCTTATTGATGTCAAATAAACCAAAAAACTTAATACAAATTAAACTCAATACCGTAACAAGTTTATTGCCAGATTTAGAAGCTCCAAAGCAAAGTCCCGTGGACATAGCTCCACAACCGAAGTATAAATCCAATCCACTCTGATTTATCAGCAGCGGCACCGACATTAGGTCCAGATTCACTGCTTTCTATTCTTACTGGTTCTGTATCAATTGTACAAACCACAACCAATGTAAAAAATAGGGTAAATTACATTTTTGGTCCCTTAAATATTTTTCAGGTTTTATATTGGTCTCCTAATTAATAAAAGTAACGTTTTGGTCCCTTAAATCCTTCTCTGTTAGTCACTTTGGTCTCTTCCGTTAGTTTGTGTTAAAAAACGTTCACTTTTGGTCCCTTAAATATTTTTCAGGTTTCACTTTTGGTCCCTTAAATATTTTTCAGGTTTCATATTGGTCCTCTATTGACCAATATGAAACCTGAAAAATATTTAAGGGATCAAAAGTGAACGTTTTTTAACACAAACTAACGAAAGAGACTAAAGTGACTAACATAAAATGATTTAAGGGACCAAAACGTTACTTTTATTAATTAGGGGATCAATATAAAACCTGAAAAATATTTAAAGGACCAAAAGTGTAATTTACCCTAAAAAATATCAGTAAAGTTCCATGCAGAAACCCTAAAAAATCATCATAAATCAAATACAATATTCAAACCATTAGAAATGTTGGAGAATGTCAAATAAGGCACAGTGTACTTCATATCAAAATATAGCTCACAAGAAGGAATCTTTTTCTCCTTTTTTCGTTACTTTGTTCCGTTTGGAAGGAAGGATCTTCAACTTCAACATCTTCGACTTCGACCAAAGATTTTTTGGTTTTGAAACAATGGCGACTATTTGTTTAGTTGATTGACGAACGCGTTTTTTTAGTCATTGTTGAGAGATAAAAAATAGGGTTAAATATGTTTTTGGTCCCTATAAATTTGGGACTTTTTAAGTTTAATCCTTACTTAATTTTAATAGTTCTTTAAATCCCTAAAAAAAATTTCGGCACTCAGTATTAGTCCCTACTCAATTCAAATTTGTTTAATTTATGCTTAAACTCTTAAGTTTTTGAACAATTTTTTGCAGATGTGCTAAGAACATTACTAAAAGTTCCTCCGCAAAAAATTATCGCAAAATTTGATTTCTACGTCCAGACTTTGTTACTTTTATCTTTAACTTTTGTCGGTTTAAAAAATTCATATTTAATTCGTTTCATGTTAAAAAATTCTAAATTTTTGTAAATGAACCTTTCATAGTGGTCTAAACTTGTCTCAAAAAATCGTTCAAAAATTTAACAGTTTAAGGATAATTAAACAAACTTTGTTTTAGCAGGGACTAAAATTATAAGTAAATTTTTTTATAGGGACTAAAAAGCCTATTAAAATTAAGTAAGGACTAAACTTAGAAGTTCCCAATTTTATAGGGACCAAAAACATATTTAACCCTAAAAAATAAGTGCGGGAATTTCCACTAAAATTTCGCTACTTCAACCCGCTCTGTCTAAATTGTAGTAGAAATTAAATTAATTAATTAATTCACTCCACTAGTACAAAAAATACTTTTTAGATTCTTGCTTAAGTCGGTTCATTCTGCCACCCGTCTTAACAAGTGATGTGGTGGCATTCGCAATTTTTTCAAACTTTCTTAAGTCGGTTATAAGGTTACCCGACTTAAGGTTGATAGAAAAAATTATTAAAAAATTCCTTAAGTCATTTGGTTGACCAACTGACTTAAGAAGACATTTACTTAAGTCGGTGTGTTGACCACCCGACCTAAGAAGTTTTCCCTTTTTTTGTCAAGAAAAAAATATTTCTCTCCTTTTCTTTGTAAATTAATACTTCATTCTCCCTTTCTCATTCTTTCTCTATCGATCCAGCCTTTCTCCCTTTCTCACTTTCATTCTCCGTCACTCACTCACTAACTCTCTCCGGAACCTCCGTCACTCGCACGATCTGTTGTAACGGAAGAAAGCCTTTGCTGCAGAATCAACTCCGTCATTCATTCTCTCCGTCGCTCACTCTCCCCACAAAGGTATTTTTATTCTTTCACAATTTGTTCTATGATTTGGGAATTAGGGTTTGCTGAAACTGTCATGCCTTTGAATTGTTTTGATGAAATTGATAATTCTAGGGCTCGATGGTTTTGATTTCTATGAAAATTTGGGATTAAGAACAGTGAAAATTTTCTGGACAATAACCATGACTTTATGTGTTTGATTTGTACAATATTTAGTGAAAATTTGCTCATGAAATTGATTAAGTTCATATTATTAATTTTGATTTTCAATTTTGGATTTTGATTGATTGTTGTTGAATATTGGTAGTGTATAACTTTTGATTTTGTTAAAGATTGGTAGTATGCGACTGGATTTAGATTAGATTTTTGAATGGTCCCTAAATGCATCATTAGCTGAGGTTGTAGAAAAGTTCATGAGTGGTCATTGTGTAGGACACACATTCCTCTTTAATCTTTAACATATACATTGTGTCGGTGTTGTTTTTTCTGGTTTTTTCGGTGATTTTGGAGTTGTTCGGATGGAGCTTTGGTGGGTGGAACAGCGGCTGCGGGGTGTGTTTGTAGGCTTGTTTGGCTGGCATAGTTGGTGGTTTGACTGGGCGTTGCGCAGAGGCAGCCACTATGGTGTCTTTTGCATCGTTTTTGCTTCTGTTTTCGTGTCTTTTGTTGCCGTTTTGGTGCTTCAGCAGCTGTGTGACAGCAACATCTCTGCTGTTGTAACAGTTTCTGTTTTCCTGTTTTCGTTGTTTGTATTGTATGTCTACCCGTTTAGCACGCCTTGTGCCGGGTGTGTTTCAATAATATTTACTGATTAAAAAAAACATTGTGTCGGTGTGTGTAGGAGCTGCGAAGAGAAAGATTGCATATACCCCATAATTAAGCCATTAATTTGAAATAGTGTAATTGGTATTTGGTTTTCATGCTTTTTTGTTAATGTTTGATCTATTTGATGTAAAGGGTTTTCCAAATTTAGCTTATTTAGTGTCTACTTAAGTAGACTTTTTAATTTTTCTAAATTTTGTTTGTTTCTATATTTAGAATGTTGATGTGAATCTAATTATGGGGTGTGAGAGTGAGGATGAATTCAAACACGTGTGATGTTTCAATTTCAATGCTTGAATGGCTAACTTACTTGTGAGCATTTCATGGTCATGCATGTCCTGCAAATTACAACATGGTTTTGTAGATCTGTTGTTGGCAGTGGCAGTGAAAGTTTCAATTAGGAAAAAGAGGGAAAAAAAATCATGCATGCGGTTGTTTTATTATGCAGTGATGATTTTAACCTTGAATTGATGGTGAGGAATTTTTAATTTTAGTTTATGGACATTCCAATTGTATGTGTTTTTGAAGGTCATTGAAGTTGATGCGGTTGTAAGATAGAACATTATGGCGTCGTTTGATCCATGTAGTCAACCTCACTAGGATATATAAGGATTGGTTGTTGTTGTTGTTGTGAAGGTATATTTTTTCTTTTTATTAACTGCATCGTCTCAAGAGTTAGTGGAAAGAAATTTATAGATGTTTCTTTTGTTATTGTCTTTAATGGTTGATTACTTGAGAATTTCTGATAACTATTAGCTTGTTAAGGAGAGGATGGCTAGTCATTCATCACGGAATCGTGTTAGTATGCGATCTTTTGAAGTACTTGCATTGTATTTTTCACTTTTCGTTTACTGATTGATATATTTATGTGGTGTTTTGACACATTATGGAAAATTGTTGGGACTAATCTTTTTCTGTTGTTGTCAAACTGTCTTTGTTTTACCCAGACTGAGACTGGGCTTAACAAAGAAATATCAGACCGTGGAGCTAACGGGAGGCATCCAGATATTTCACTTCAAGTTCCACCACGAGCTTTTGGGTTTGGCAGCACCGCTGGTGGAAAGGCTCTGGACCACTCCCAAAGTTTCTCTAAAGGGAGATCATCACCAAAAGGCTTTTTGCGGGCTTTGAGCTTCAAAATAAAAGTGAATGTAGCAGATGGTGAAAGAAGCAGCCTTCTTAATTCAGACCCTAAGACAACTGCAGAGAGTACTAGTATGACCTCCATATATGAAATTCCATGGTCAAGATGTAATTCTCTTCCTATTTCCCATGCACCAAATCTATCCCCTTCAGTTGCTGCTACTCCCGTGTCTGCAAGGACATATAATGAACAAGAGATTAAGCCACATGTAAGTCCTCTTCTATTTCATCGAGTTTCCTTGTTTGTGGATTTTCAAATATGCTGACTTTATTCCGCAGTTAAATTTAAGGTTAAGAGTCCTATTACACTACTCACAAATCAGAGTGTATTGAATATGTCTACCCTTGAGGATTACCTTCAGGGGAAAATGCGCAAAAGTTCAAGCTCCAGGTGGCTTCCTTTGCTCGAGAGTGTACTAGTATTCTGATAAGTGATTGGGCTAGTGTTCCTGATGCCACAAAGGATGAGATTTGGAAATCAATCACGGTAATTTTTAATTGTGTTTGTCACTATTGAACTTAACTTTAATTTTGTCATATACTAACTCCTATATTTGTTGTTTAATGTAGGATAAATGGGATATGCCGAATGATAGTATTGTGAGAAAAAAATTATATCGTACGCGGGTGAGCATTGGAGAGCATTCAAAAATAGTTTAACAAGTAGGTATTTATTTGATGGTAAAAAAATGTGACAAGTCTCCTATCGAGACTTACGATTTTATTAATGAGGGCATATGGCAGGAGTTTATTAGGACGCGAGCTAATTCTTCCTTTCTGGTTAGTTTGATTTATTATGTAGTTCCTGAATCAAGTTTCTTTTTAGTATTACCTAATGAATCAGTGTGTTGTTTATATAGGAGAAAAGACAGAATGCACAACAGACTCAAACTAATAATAAATATCCCCGTAGATTGTCTCAAGGGGGATATGATTTACTTGTGAAAAAGATGATGCAAGAAAAATTAAAAGAAAGACAAGAAGCATCTGGAGACACAGAAGTTCCACCTCCATCTCCACCTCAACGTCATGAGAAGTGGAAAAGAGCCAGAATAAAACCATCAGGAGAGTATACATCAGAAGACACGCGTGTTGTTGCAGAAAAAATTGTAAGTAAATGCTTAAGTTCTTTTTGGAAAGTGTCTCCAAACTATGATGTCAGGTTATTTGATCAGCAAAATGCAAAGCATCCTTTTTTTTTCATACTAGTAACATGCACTTTATTGCACTCTTTCTATTATTCTGCTCATATTCAAGTACTCTACATTATTTTACTTTTTTCATTTTGGTCTGTTTTATAATGAAACCTGGGGTGCATTTTTCCATATGGTTTTTGTATTATCTTTGTGGTGTTTTTGTATTAAATAATAAATTTTTAATCGTATTTACCGATTAAACGAACACATTTGTTCATATTCAATTTCAGAGTCGAAAGCAATCAGTTTGTTACAAGAGCGGATACTTTGTCATGCTACATATGTTGAACATTGGTATCTGGTGGTGTTGTGGATTCATGGATGCAAGTACGTATAAGATTTTTTTAACAACTAGTATAAATTAACTAATTTTATTTTTACATGTTTATATGATAACTAATTATGTCAACATTTATTTATTCAGATATTTGCGGATTCAACTCCCTTTCATAAGGATGAAGTTAAAAATGTTCAAGAACGCTGTGCAAATTTGATTATGGAACTTACTGAAGCAAATGCGGATTCATTTTAGTGTGAGACTGATTTTTGGAGCAGACGGGGAGTCAGCTTTAGTGTGAGATTGGTTTTTTTTAGCAGTTGGAGTCTTAGCTTAGTGTTAGCCCTATTTTGAGTTTTTTATACTATTTGCATTTTGGTCCTAACATATACATTACCTTGCCAGTGCAGTGACTATATTTACTTTCGTATGACATTATAGTTCTATGGTTTTGTTTAATTAGTGCATGTGGATTTTGGTTATGCTTGCATTTGACTAGTACATGTAATTTTGGTCCAACTCTTCAATGTATCTTTCTATTAGTACAAGTTAGTGGCATTGGATATCCTGCATTTATGTAGTGGAAAAAAAAGCTTGCAGGATAAAAAATGGTAGCATGAGAAGAAAAAAAAACTAAACTTTTTAAGTCGGTTAAAACTACCCGACTTAAGAAGTAAATATCTTAGGTCGGTTTTAAACTGTCCGACTTAAGAAGTAAATATCTTAGGTCGGTTTAATCTGCTGCTCACAGTCTTTGAGGCCCATACTTCTTAAGTCGGCTCCCAGATAACCGACTTAAACCATGAGGCCTTAAGTCGGTTGCAAAATCCGACTTAAAAAACAAAAACTTCTTACAACGGCTGCTATTAGGTCGGACGCGCGCCCGACTTAAAAAGTCAATTTTAACCGACTTAAAAAGGCTTTTTTGTACTAGTGCTCCTTTATTTATTTTCATTTTCAAACGATGCCTTTTCTTCGGATTTTATAATTCAAAATCAGTTTGGATTATAAAATCCGAAACATTCTTAAGTTGTTGGAACATAGAACACCTTGGTGATATTTGTGTAATCTCTGTGAAACTACAGTTCGGATATTATGATACGAAACCATTTTAGACCTTTCGGATTTTATAATCCGAGTATGTCAAACACCCCAGAAAAGCATAACTTTGTCGTAAAAAAAGTAAAAAAAATAACCAGTTCGGATTATATAATCTAAAATGTATAAATATAGAAACAAAAGCATTGTTTTTCCTCTGAGACATGCAGATTATATAATCATGTGAAATAAACATGCATTTTTTAATAAATAACAAAAATGTTGTAATGGAAACGATAAGAAATAACACAATTTTCAAACATTAAATTTAAAGCTGAAATTATCCTTAGATTACAAACTAAGTGTTCATACATAAAATTCAAAACTAATGATTATCCAAAGGTTACAACACCATAAAACTAAAACCAAGTCCCGCCACCCTCACCCCCAACAATACGCCTACGACGATAAACTCGTCCTCCATGAACCTCCTCCAGAATTGCTTCCAAATGACGCCATTGATCAGACTCTTGCTCCACCACACCACTAGCCATGACGACATAGACATGGTCTCTAATACGACCCAACCTTCCAGTCAGCACCAAGTACCTCTGCTCTCTATCCTGATCAGCAGCATCCTCTTCAAGGGTCTCCTGCTCGAGTGGCCTCGGGACCTGAATAGCCTCGTCCGGAAGAATGATGTGTGGATGTGAGATGGAATAAAACCATCTGATGTATCCCTATAACGTCTCTACACCAGTCCTAGCAGCGATCCCCAAGTCCTAAGTTGTTAGCATATGATCATGATAGTGCGCATAACGGTGGCTGATCTCCGATAAGGTCGTTTGGGGAGATGCACTCTCACATGGATGTCTGGGAATGGTCTGGACGCGCCCAAACTGGCAAAGCACCCACTTCGGAAGATATCTCACCCTACGATTACCGTATATGACCTGCTCGAACGGACATGCCTCACAGTGTTCATCATACGGGGACATGATAACACCCGCCAGATCCAACTGATCCAAATGCGTTATGTACTCATATGATGAAGACAAACCCCTGAGCGGCATATACATTAAGGCACGCGGACGCTGATGGTCCAGATATCCACCTCATGCATCCCTAGCACATATACCCCTGAAGTGTTGAAAGACCTAAGCCTGCAACAAAATCAACAACATATAAATATACAAACAATGAGGACATACAAAGGAATAAATATGCAGTCCATTATTATTTACTTATTTATACCTGCAACAAAGATAAGTATCTTGCAAGATATCTGGTCTTATAATGGGAGGCATTGTTAAGCTCCCTATACAGGTGTGCAAGGGCAGCATCTCCCCATGCATAATCAGAGACAAGCTCCAAGTCTCTGAAGTACCTCATATAAGCAACTTCCACATAGCATGCGTTCTTGTCAGTTGTACTTGCAGAGAATACAATCTAGAAAACTAGGGTTTCGTCCGTGAGTGAGATCCTTGAGAATGCCTCCCAAGTGGGTATTTATAGCCCTGTGTGGGCTTGGTTGCCCGTGGCTTTGGCCCCAAGTAACTCGGGCCCAAAGCCACATTTAGAGTGATCTGGAGAGCTCTAGAGGCTTCTAGAAGACCTCTGAGGCGACGTCCCCTGGCGGGCTCGCCTAAAGCCTTGCTGGCCCTTGTGAGGGCGCTGAGCCCTTTCTTAAGGCCGTCAAGCCCTTCTGGAGGGCTTTGTGCCCTATATTACAAGATTGATAGTCCACAGCCCAACAAGCACGAGCTTTGGGACGATGAAGTGATTTATTGTCAGACTGTCACAAAAGTTTCGCAGCCCAATGAACGTTAGGCCTAAAGAGAAGAAAAGTTTGCCTATGGACTCTGAGGGGCGGTAGCCCAACATGTTCGTGGGTGATCGCCTAACATGTCGATTACACAGGGACACTGTCTTCGTGTCATTGTAACGTTCTCGGGGACCTATAGCCCAACATGCACGAGTTTTGGGACGAGGCGAAGTGTTTTGCTCTGTCAAGTTGTCGAGGTTCCGTAGCCCAACATGGCGTTGTCGAGCTAAGAAAACGGGGTGTTCAACCCACGTTCTTGGTAGGCGACAGCCCAACACGTCCAGGTTGAGGTTGTGGGAGCCAGCCCAACATGCTCTACTCGCGGCGAGGTTTTGTTTAGAGATGGCGTGATTTTTGCGCTTTCGAAAGGTTCGAATCTAACGGCTGTGGTGAGGTGACCGTTCATTAGTGCTGACGTGTCTTAATCTGGATGATCCTCGATTTTTCGTGCCCTAGCTCACTGTTCATTTTTGTAGGTTCTCTAGGCATGTGGTTGCTTTAAAGGTCGAACTTTTCATTTCCTTTTCTCTCTGAACTTTGATTTGTCGTTCCAGTTCGTGGTAGATATGGTAGTTATTAGGTAGACAAGCACCCGACTTTTAAAGAGGCGAGGTGGTTGTCTATGGCCTGTGATGGAAAGTAGTTCTACATGTTCCTGGGCGCCAGCCCAACAATCTGATGATATAAGGTTGCTTTGCGTTGTATCCAGGTAGTCCATAGCCCAACAAGCACGAGTTTTGGGACAAGGCGAAGTGATTTAATTGTTGAGGTGTTGACATTTTGCAGCCCAACAAGCACTAGGATTTGAAGAGGCGAGGTGAAGTGATGAAACTGTGATCTTTGGAGGGCGATATTGAGAGTGGCGGCGAGGTGTCGTAAAGGGAGCGACCTGTGGGTTATTTCTACAGATGTGGATCGGACGGGCAAACTCAGAGGAGGGCCTGAAAAGAGTTGGCGAGCTAGAGGCTAACGTGGAGGAGGCCAAGTTCGAGGCAGCTGACAACTTTGATCAAGGTTTTGAGTGTGCTAAGGCACATGTCGCGTTGCTTTTTCCTGATGTGGATCTTGGTAGCCTGGATCCTTTCAAAATTATTCGGGACGGTGCCTTGGTGGACGAGCCTTGGAAATGAGTGCGGCGTAAATTATGGCGTGGTGGATTATGTTTGTATTTTGTGTTGAGTTTATATTTTGTAATTGACAATGTCTCGTTTATTAATTTAATGCCGTCGTTAATTGCCTTTGAGAAGTATTGTGGGAGGATTTATATCTTGTACGTGAATTTTCTTTGTTCTTGGCTTTGACGTTGTGTTTTGTTGGATCTTGGTTATGCTACGAGGCTGAGTGCCTTTCGACTGTATCTGTGTTTGCGTGATCTCTAGTAGATTTATGTGATTTTTACGAAGTCCTGTTTTAGAAAATGATTGTAGACGCCCTAGGGTCCTCATGAGATTAGGTATTTTTATATGTAGACGTCCTAGAGCCCTCGTGGGGTTAGGTTTTTTGTATGTAGATGCCCTAGAGCACTCGTGGGGTTAGGTATTTCATGTGTAGATTATCGGCGACCTAGAGCCCTCGTGGGGTTAGGATTTTGCATTTGTAGACTGTAGGTGATCTAGAGCACTCGTGGGGTTAGGAATTTTCACATGGAGATTGTAGACGACCTAGAGCCCTCGTGGGGTTAGGATTTGTCACATGGAGATTGTAGACGACCTAGAGCCCTCGTGGGGTTAGGATTTTTCATTGTAAATGACCTAGAGCCCCTGTAGGGTTAGGATTTTAACTGCAGATGACCTAGAGCCCCTGTGGGGTTAGGATTTTGACTGTAGATGACCTAGAGCCCCTGTGGGGTTAGGATTTTAACTGTAGATGACCTAGAGCCCCTGTGGGGTTAGGATTTTAACTGTAGATGGCCTAGAGCCCCTGCGGGCTTAGGATTTTAACTTGTAGACTGTAGGCGACCTAGAGCCCTCGTGGGGTTAGGATTTTTCATTTGTAGATTGTAGACGCCCGCGTGTTTCATTGTGTTTTATTCTTCGTTGATACTGCCAAACATATAGTAGATAAGGAACGAAGCAATTATCTAAGAAAGTAGGGTGCCTTATTAAAAACCTGCGAAAAAAATCGCAAAGATCGAAAAAGGATAGAATAAATTTTGTGTTTCATCTTCATGTTCTTAATGGTGGGACCGTTGCTTCCATATGCATTCTTTTTCCACGGTTTATTTCCGGCGTGTTGTTTGGTGAGATCTTTTTGTAATTTCGTCCTTGGCGAGCTTGTCTGCATCATGTCTGATTTAAATTTTGTTAATCCATATTTAACAACAATTAACAACAAATAATTACTCCACCATGTGTTGACTGCAACGTTTTTGTGATTTAAATTGGTATCTCTAATAAGAAGACTTGTCTTATGCTTCAATTGTGACAATAATATTCAACAATCTAAGTATGAGAGATTTAATCAATGAAGGCGTGAAACGGATGCAACAACAATATTAGCATGTAATGAGAAATTAGTGGCACTTACCTGGAACAGCTAATTAAACAATTGTTGAGTATAAAAATAGCGTTCTTAACTAATATTGATGCGGGTTAGTGCTACTTCACCAAGTCAACTGCTCATCAACCTTTAGTCGCTTTCGTTGAAGTCCTCGTCCGAAGATATTACATACATACCGTACAACAGGAAAGAATTCGACAGCGGCATCGACGAACAACGACAATTCTCAATTGGAATTGAAACAAACAGGTGCAGCAATAAGAAAGCCATTGAAATTGAAATACGTAGCAAAACAGATTTGTCAAAGGTGTATCTATTTGCATGTCTTATGAAAAAGTAGTGAAAGGAACGAAACATTTAAGCACGTTCACCTGATACAGCTGACATGATATCACAAGCTCTCTGACCACCGATGCTTGGGCGATCGGATGACAAGGCCGCTTTGTTCTATTCCTCGGTGGCATCGGCTAAGGAAAAAGGTCATCAGGAGGCGAAGCGAAGGCGGAAGCGGAGGCGAGGTTGTCATTTATGGCGGCTTCGAACTATGAAGTAGGGTTGAGAGAGGCTGGTGAAGCTTCCAAGTCGTAGCAGAGGCTGTTGACTCAGAAGGAGGCTCTAAACCGTCATGTGGAAACGATTCAGAGGTGCGGCTAGGTTAGTTTTACAGTAGCCCCTCGGTGGGCGTCAACTGTACGTGCAGAGAGTACAATCTAGAAAACTAGGGTTTAGTCTGTGAGTGAGATCCTTGAGAATGCCTCCCAAGTGGGTATTTATAGCCCTGTGTGGGCTTGGTTTCCCGTGGCTTTGGCCCCAAGTAACTCGGCCCCAAAGTCACATTTAGAGTGATCTGGAGAGCTCTAGAGGCTTCTAGAAGCCCTCTGAGGCGGCGTCCCCTGGCGGGCTCGCCTAAAGTCTTGCTGGCCCTTGTGGAGGGCGCTGAGCCCTTTCTCAAGGCTGCCAAGCCCTTCTGGAGGGCTTTGTGCCCTATATTACAAGATTGATAGTCCATCAGTGAAGAGCGTGATACCCACCAAATAGAGCAAATATAAGCGAATAGACTGAATTCGTCTTGTCTCTAATTTGTCTTGTCTTGTCCCCAATTTGTCTTGTCTCTAAAATAGTTTTACAAATCAAACACTCTACAACTGAAGTTGTCTTATTCTGTCATACATTTTTTAGATTATCAAACGCACCCTAAAGGAACAAACTCCATAGACCTAAGTGATACAACATTGCTATGTACAATCCTTTGATCTCTTTGAAAATATGCAATTGATAAAAAGCACATCAGAATCAGCGGAGTTCGTCATTACAATGAACGTCTCCAAATCAAATTCATTTATTGTATCTCGGAAACTCAATGCCAAAGGATAAGGTAATCTTTGTAGTATCTAATATATTATTGAGTTTTGCTAAATAGTGTCCCAGGGGCAATGGTTAAGGAATCCATAAATATAAGTTTTGTCTTGAAAACATAAGTTTTTAATTTTGATGAAGTAATAATTACACAACTTTGCATTCTCCTATTTTATTTATAGCAACGAAAGAAGTGTCTCGCCAACGTATATCATTATTTTCCATGGTTTCTATGTGCTTCGACTCATCAAGCTTGATTACCCATAGCATCTCAAAACTTCTTAGGCTAATCTCATGCTTTGAAACCTTTGTCTAACCTTATATTTCCAACAACTACCTTCACTTTTTCGTACTTCGGTCATTACCTAAGATTTTTCCTAAACACACCAAGGCTAGATCAAAACGACAAGCTACCTAATAAAAATAAAGAAGACAAGTAAATAAAAAACAAGGAAACTTTTATTCAAAACCCATGCAAAATTACAAGAGTTCAATTCCGAAATGAGAATACTACTAATAGAGGAGATGGAGATAGGAATAAAGATACATGTAGGGATCATGGGCGGACCTGAACTATGCCCGGTGTGACAAGTGCCACACCAGCCCAAACCTAATTTTTATTTTAAAAAAAACGTCATTACTTTTTTCACCCTGATAATTTCTCGTGTGCCCTGTTCAAATTCTAAAATCTGAAATGTTTTAACGTGTTTTGGAGGTTTTTATGGGGTGTTTATGCCGTTTGGATTATATAATTCGAAATGTATAGAGTGCGCGAGAAATCAATAGGGTGGAAAAAAGAGTCAATTTTTTTTATTGTCCACCAGCCCAACCCATCAATACATAAAGACACATATCTTTTCTGATTTTTCCCAACACGACACAACAATGTTTCCTGTTTCTATTGCAAGCGCACAAACACAACTGCAAAAGCACCACTCACCACTGACGACAACCCACCACCAACCACGCACCACCCAATACATATCTTTACTGAAATTTATTTTATATTGTTTGATATTGAAATTGAATTAGGATGAAGAATAATTGAATCAGGATATATTGTTGTGTTTGTTGATTTTATATTGTATCTTCTATTATTATAAAATGGAGAATAGTGTGCAAACCCTATTCTCAACCTTAATGGCCTAAAATGACTATTTTGCCCTTTATTTTTTGCCACCTCATTCCAATTTTGTCCTCCTACAAAACTCCTTCATGATTAAATTATTGATTGAATGCCTCTTCCACTTCCATTCCTCTCAATTATTGATTGTATGTTACATTACAACTCATAAATACACATAATAATTTGTATGTTACATTACAACTCCTAAATACATATAATTGTTTCTATTACTAAACTTATATTCCTTTTTTTTCATGAAAGAAGTTGAATTTAAGGCTTCAAAATATTGTTATAATTTCTGCAGGCGTGGAGCTTCCGAAAATGATAATTGTTCACTATGCAAGTATTAGAAACACGTGGCCGGCTGATGTTCTTAGGAAGCCAATTCACAAGAAAAATTATGTAGAGTATCCTAAAGGCAGTTCTAAAGGGAGATTACGGAACAACTAAAATACTTCCACATAGTCTGACTCTCCTATAAGAGAGGCATTTCATATTCTGATCATTTTATATAAGGGGTGTTTCATATTATGATCTTTTAGGATGTTGTTTTCGATGAATTGAGAAATACCTTTGCAAATAAATAGATTAAAGAAATTGAACCTTTGTTTATCAACTTCTTTCTTCTTCCTCTTCAAATTTTTTTGCGTACTCCATTGTTATCATGATTTATTTCTCACAGGTTGTTATGTTTGGTCTGATTTCAAAACTACTATATTATACAAGTTCCACAATGGTGAGGTATTTTATATTGTTCTACAATTGGTTCTTCTAATTTTATAATCATCATGATTAACTCTTTAATTTTGTTTTAAATTTTCCTCATGTGTCTGTGTTGGGGTTAACTATGTTTCTTATGTATTGCTAGCTAAAGGGTTTTAAGTCTTGCCATCCTCTTCATATGTCTACTTGTTTTTTTTTTCTTTCATAAGTTTGTTAAAAAAAATGCAATTTTTTAATGCTTTTCTATTTTTCTTTTCTATTGATTTGGATAGCTAAATAGTATATGGTTGGCAGTCCTTGCTACTATTACAGAGTTAATATATTTGTGACTTTTTGGTTTGATTAACTTATGAATGTACTACTATATGCCTATTCTTTATGTAAGGTATTTATTCAGCTAACCTTGCTTTTGATATTTTGCATTTAGCAAAAAGCTTCCTTCTTCCACTCATTTCTTTCATCATCGGTCACAAATACAAGTTTGAAATGCTCTTTTAATATATTTGAAAATGGGGATGTTTTTTTTTTTTAGAATGTAGTGTTTATATATCACTTAATTTTAGGAGATTCGGATAATATTTATTTTTTTTCAATTGTTAATTTATAATTTTAGCGTTGATATGTTTTTGAAGAAATGTTTATTCATCGTAACATATATTAGCACATAAGACCCGTGCCTCGCACGGGTCGACGGTCTAGTTAGTAGTAATCTTATATATTGTTTGTTGTATAACTGAACTAGGATGAAGACGCCAGTAGTAGTGAGAGTAACAAAGTCATTGACTTTGAAATATTGTAATCAAATCCTTCCCGTACACATGCAAAAAATTGTGTCTCATTGATATTGTGAGTTCAGGTCTGCCCCCGGTAGGGATGCCAAAACAATAGCTGTGATTATGCATGTCAACTTGTTGGTTGTCAAACTCAAAATTTATCGTTAATAAAGTTTAATTCGACTAACAATATCAATATTGTTAGACTAAACATTTTTATCCGTGTTCGAAACTGAAACCTTAAAATTGTGTATGCAAATTTTAAGTGGTACTTGTCATTTCAAAACCATAAGTTATAAAAAAAAATTGTCATTTCTCCGCACCATGTGGGCATGCTTATGTGTACGTGTCTTCTTCCATCTACCAAAATTGCATTCTAAAAGAAGAATTTTTTTTTGTCAAGTAGTATAGTGGCCGGAGGTTACACATTTTAAATGTGGAGAAGTGAAGTGTTCGCGTTCGAATCCCAACCCCTACATATAATATGCAATGTCTCTACCAACCGAGTTAAACTTGAAATTAATACGAAAATGAAAATATTTTAGTTCATAAAACTACTAAATATTTGAAGGTTTAATATAATATTTTATACCTATATAGTAAGGTGGAGATGTAACTGGCAATCAAGCGGTCATTGTCTCCCCTCAGATAAAGACAGACACACTTCCAAAGTAAACTCAACTCGTTGATTCCTCTTATTTTCTCCTCACTCGGGTGAATTCCTTTACCTTCAATTTATTTATTATCTGAAATAATAACTATGATTTTGCTTCAAGGGTTTTTCTAGGGTTTAGTATTGCTCTCTTCTTTGGGTGTATAAATTAGATAAACTTAATGCTTACAATTAAATAACAAAACGAACTATTATATTATTTTCACTTTTCATATGATGTTATTTTTCATTTTTTGAGGGGATTTGTCTCTGCATTTCTCGGAATATTGTTCATTTTTAAGGTAATTGTTTGTTGGATTTCTTTCAGTTTTGTTGAACTTTGTTTTCGGCTTTTGTTTCTCTTTCTCAGTTACTATGGCTTAGGAAAAGTCTTTTCCCGTGGGAAAAAACCTTAGTTTTACAGAAATGTTCTCTTCTGACTACAATGTTGTTAGTTTAGTTCTTTGGGCTTGTTTGGAATGTCTCATTTGAGCTTATCTAATAACATAAACACTTGTGAGACTGTTTCAGAGAACTTATGAAAAGAACTAATGACGTGTTTGTAAGCTGTTTCCAGCTTATTTCCAAAAGCACTCCAAGATACCTTATGAAAACATCTTATAGCTTATACAAAAACTGTTTGACTTTATTTTATCTTTTGTAATGAAAATAGCTTATAATAAGCATTTTTATGTGATATGTGCTCATGCTATAAGCTACGAATTAAGCTGTTTACCCAAGCAGGACCTTTTTCCTATAAATGATGCATAAATGTTGTTGCCCCATTTAATAGTTTTCTTTTCATTACTCAGGAGTTCTGAAATTTTCACTATGATTGGTGTTTTGTTGATACATGAATTTGAAAGGAATACTATTCTTTGATTTTTTTTTTTTAAATTGTATTCTTAATATTTACTTTTAATTGTCTCTTTACACTATGCATGATTGATCTTTATTCATTGCTTACTTAGTTCCACAATAATGCATTTCCAGTTCAAAGCAGCTGGCCTGCCCTTGTTACTTGGAGAAGATAAATTTGAGAGTTTCTAGGCTAGTTAACCATGATAAAACGGTCGTCAAGCAGGAACAACAGATCTAAAGGCATCAAGGTGAAACATGTTCTGCAGATTATGCTGTTGGTTGGTATTTGCTTCTGGCTGATCTATCAGGTTAAGCATTCTCATGATAAGAAGAAGGAATTTGATGAGAGTGATAAGAAAGTCTCAGTTGGAGCTCGAAATGCCTATCAGATTACAAAATTTGGAAGAAAAGATCTTCTTCCGGGTAAAAATGAAGTAAATCAAAATGAAAAGCATGAAGAGGAAGAGGAAGATGAGAATATTGTAGAGGATGAAGATAAGCATCAGCAAAATGAACACGAAGAAGGAAACGGGCGTGAAACTAAAGTAAAAGAAGATGATGAGAGCAAAACGAGAGAAGGAGGAGAAAAAGAGGAAGATGAAACTGGGGGAGAAGATGATGAGATGGATGACGAGAGCAGAATGAAACAAAATGAACACGAAGAAGGAGACGGACATGAAACTAAAGTAAAAGAAGATGACAAGAGCAGAACGAGAGAAGGAGGAGAAAAAGAGGAATATGAAAGAGGAGGAGAAGATGATGAGATGGATGAAAATGATCCGGAGAAACCAGAGGTGGTTGATCGCAATGAGGAGTTTGTGGATGAAGGGAAGGAGAATGAAGAGGAGGGTGATGAGAAGGAGAACGAAAACAGCAAGGATGAAGGAAATCAAGGTTTGGTTGAAAGCAACAACATTCATGAGGCTCGGGAGGAGCAATACAAGGGGGATGATGCTTCTAGCGCTGTCACTCATGATACTCGTACAACTAGCACTGAAACGGAAACAGTTAGTATGGAAAACTCTGATGTAAACGCAGAAATGGGCATCACTAAACCAGAGAACAAGCCTAATTATACAGAAGATGGTATCAGGAATCAACCTGGTTCCAATTTTAGTATTACAGAAGTTAAACTGGTTGTTGGGGCTTATTCCAATTCAAGTTCTGGTAATGAAACTGGAAACAACAGTTTGTCTAACCCAGTGGCTGGCTCGCATCAAAATAACACTGCCTTGATATACTCTGACAGACACTCAGAAGAAACAAGTAGTAACTTTACAATAGTTGTCCCTGCAGCCAGAAATAACATGCCAGGAACCGACACATCGTCTGAACACAATAAAATGGTAACGTTTTCAGGCATAGATCAAAATGATACTGTTAATTCAACAGTCGCTGGAGATGTGAAAAATGTGCAGACCGAGGGATTAGAGCAGGGTGGTATTGTAGTTTCTAAAGAAAACTTGTCCGGCTCTAACTTAGCAGTCCCTGTTAAAACAGAAAATAGAGCTGCAGCTGGAGATGAATCTTCAAATCTAGAGGGTGGTGACATAGAAAAGACGAGAAGATTTGTAGCGTCAAATGAAACTGAGAGCAAAGTTAACACTGTAATGAGTGAAACAAATAAGACTCAAAATCTCTCCTATGTGAATGAGAACACTAATGCTGCTAAATATGAAGAGTCCAAGGGTGACACGCAAGCAAGTGATGCATCAAATTCATCCTCTATGAATGGAACTTCTGATTCAAGTAAACACCAAGCCACTGATTCTTATAATTCTCATATCCTCAAGGACATGACAGAGGTACAAACTGATCTTAATACTATGCCAGATATTAGAAATGTAGGAGATAATGATGGTGACAAAACTGCAACAGACTAGTCATAGAAAGGTGGGTTTGTGTTCAAGGGAAGATTTAATAGAGTTTTTCTTCTGATCCATGTAGTTTTGAACTGACCAAAACAAAACAAAAATGAGAATGTAAAATCGTCGAAAGTACAAAGGTAGGCTAATTCCTTTTTAGTTTTTATAGGACAAAGGAAGGCTATTTAGTTAGTTTTATTTATTCATGTCAAGGTTTGGTTATGTAAAATCAATTTGTCTCCACTGTCTGTTGCTATTGTGGCTCTTTGGCCTATTTTTGAGTGTTTTCTTGGTTGATTTTCTCAATATATTGAATTCAATCTGTTTCTTGCAGGTTTTTTTTAGAACATAATTTCTTCTTATAGATTGTACAGAGTAAATAGTGGAATATGATACTAGGCAAATTAGCTAAAACAATATTGCTTATATTAAAAGACTTTAATCTGATTTTTTGGCAAAGCTTGATGCTAGATGTATAAGTAATGCGACAGTTCTTTAGGAGGCTTCTCCGGAGACATATAATCTCCTTTTGGCTGATGTTATGAACATTGCTTTCAATGAAATGAAACCTTAGTCTCTTGTTGTTTCCCTTTCCTTTTTCTTATCTTTTTTGTAACCAAAAGATATTAAAAGTCGGTACCCAATATATAAATGGATAAATCTTTATTTGGATGCATGCATTTGGTATATGAAGATTTGCTGTTATATCATTGAATTTCGTAATGTGTACTTTTACTTGTTGTTTTATGTATAGTTACATTACACTGTATTTAAAATGAAAATTCAAATTTGATTTCGTTGCTCAAGCGTAAAATTTAAATCCAACTGTAATCAGCTGTACCCAGCTAAAATTGCAAAGAAAAGGTCTGAAAAAACATTTTAGGAACATAGGTGGACACATAAGTGGACCACAAGCAAGGAATATAGAAGTTACTATTGTTCACATCGTTAGTAAAACTTAGTTAAAAGTGCATGCATCTATGAGGCTGCTCTGTCTAAAATGGACCTCGCATATTTTATTTCCTATAATTTATTTAAAGTTTTGTATTGTATTGTTTTTTTTTAAAGAAAAGTTTTATATTGATTGTGCACCAAATTATTTTGATTATTAAAAAAATACAAAATTTAGGTGTATTTTGTAGGTGTTTTTCGTATAGTTCTTAATCAGCAATACATTTTATGTGGCCATAACAAATTTTGAGAAAATTGTGCACCAAATTATACCTTTTATAGCTATTGTGCATTTGATAACATCATGAGTAGTTTAGTTAAGAATCAAGTATTTACAAAAATGCACTTAAGTTTTTTCCAACAAAAAATTGATAGCAAAAAGTTTAAAATAAGCTCTTTTAATAATGTCAGATTTTGTTTCTATTGTAGTGATGTTGTTTCTATCTACTAACAATATATAAAAATCGAAGTACAACAAAATTTCATAATCGTCCTTATTAAAACTTATGATCTCCTTAATTTTATGTGCATAATGGTCATTGTACAAAATTTAATTTATTTGTTTTTTAAAAATTAATTACGTATAATGCTTATCGGTGTAACTAATTTCCACGGATAACTATGAAACTAATTTATTTGTTTTTTTAAAAATTAATTACGGATAATGGTCATATCTACTAACATCTACTAATCTACTAACAATATATAAAAATCAAAGTACAACAAAATTTCATATTCGTCCTTATTAAAACTCATAATCTTCTTAATTTTATGTGTATAATGGTCATTTTTCAAAATTTAATTTATTTTAAAAAAAAATTAATTACGGAGTATGTTCTTCACAAGTGTGAGCAATTTCCATGGATAACTATGAAAATAATTTATTTTTTAAAAAAAAAATTAATTACCGATAATGTTCATATCTACCAACATCTACTAACAATATATAAAAATCAAAGTACAATAAAATTTCATAATCGTCCTTATTAAAACTCATGATCTCTTTAATGTCGATTTTTTTAAAATAGTCATGAGTTTCCAAAATTTTATCACATTGACTTTCTCATATATCTATATAAAAATTTGTTTCTGCTGATAAAAACATTGCAATAGGAGCGGTGCAAACATTGAACAGTGTTTTGCATATAAAATAAAATTTATTTAATAGACACACTACATTAATGTTGATATTTTGAAAATAGTCATGAGTTTTCAAAATTTTATCATATCGACTTTCTCATATATGTATATAAAAATTTGTTTCTCAAGATATAAACATTTAAAATCTGCAACGGGAGCGATGCAAACATTTAACAGCGTTTTGCATATAAAATAAAATTTAATCAATAAAAATACTGCATTAATGTTGATATTTTGAAATTTGTGGGATATTTGGTTGGTTTCATTTTTGCTAAAATCAAATATACAAGCAAGATGTTCGTCTTCAGAAGCAGAACCTCAGAAGCTGAGTCTTTAGACGCAGAACCTCAGAAGCTGAGTCTTCAGACGCAGAACCTCAGAAG
The DNA here is from genome assembly GCA_018208015.1 of Medicago ruthenica. Taxonomy (NCBI): domain Eukaryota; kingdom Viridiplantae; phylum Streptophyta; class Magnoliopsida; order Fabales; family Fabaceae; genus Medicago; species Medicago ruthenica. Next base: position 97,309,843 of record CM031375.1, read on the forward strand.
TTGGGTCTTCAGAAGTTGAACCTTCAAAAGCAGATCTTCAGAAGCTGAACCTTCAGACGCTGAACCTTCAGAAGCACTTACTTCAGAAGTACCTTCAGAAGCAGTCTTGTTTTCGTGCCTTGGAGCTGTTTATTATCTCACCTGATCTTTTAAAGATTTGATTGAAGATTTCGTTCATGTTACTTGTTCTCCAAGATGCGTGTGTTTCCAGAAGGAAGATATTTTCGTGAAATATATTTTGAAGATTGGATATTTTTATTTGTGTAAATATATTTTCAAAGAGATCTTTGGAAAATATATTTCTGAAGAATATTTGTTTGAATATATTTCTGAGAAGAATATTTGATTCAAATATATGTTGCTGCTGAAGGCTGTAAATAGAAGACGCCACTATGGAAGAAATCAACTGAAACCAAAGCCATTATAGAAAGAGTTTTCTTTGGTTTCGAGTCTGTTAATTTTGAGCCTTCTTGTGTCACCTTGATGCAAGCTTAGGACTGTGTTTATTGAGTTGTAATTGTAGATCACTTGAAGCTTTTAAGCAAGAGTGACTTTTGAGGGTTTAGAGTGTGTCTCCGTCTTTCTTTGTTATTTGAGTCTGATATCACTGGGGCAGTGATTGATTGAGTGGGTGTGAGATGAGATCTCAGGTCTAGGAGTTCCTGGGCTGAAGTCAGTACGGGTAGTAGCTAGGTGATAAGTTGTAAACTTGGAGTTTGCTGAGAACTTAGAACTAGGACTACACTAGTGGACTTCCTCCTGGCTTGGTAGCCTCCAGATGTAGGTGTGTTTGTCACCGAACTGGGTTAACAAACATTTTGTGCCTTTTACTTTCTGTCTGTTATTGTTTTGCGTGTTTTACTCATAAATCAACGTTGAAACTTTGTACTCTGTTTTACACCATTGTTTCTGTGTTGGATCATTACGTTCAACATCAGGACTTTACTGCACCAGAATTTCAATTGGCATCAGAGCAGGCACCTGCCTGTTTTAGGGTGAGCTCCAGGGAAGATATCTTATGGCATAATGGATAAGGAAGGAGGATTTGTGAACAGACCACCTCTGTTGGATGGTTCCAACTACGACTATTGGAAATCTCGCATGTGTGCTTTCCTTAAATCTATAGATAGTAAGACCTGGAAAGCAGTTCTTAAGGGTTGGGAACATCATGTTGTGCTTGACAAAGATGGAAAGAAGACAGCTGATCTGAAACCTGAGGAAGAGTGGTCCAAGGAAGAAGATGAATTAGCTCTTGGAAACTCCAAGGCCTTGAATGCTTTATTCAATGGAGTGGACAAGAATATGTTCAGACTGATCAAGCAGTGCACTGTAGCTAAGGATACTTGGGAGATTCTCAAAACTACACATGAAGGCACATCCAAGGTAAAAATGACCAGACTTCAACTTCTCACCACCAAGTTTGAAAATCTCAAAATGTTGGAGGATGAGAACATACAGGACTTCTATATGAACGTTCTGGACATGGCTAACTCATTTGATTCTCTTGGAGAAAGAATGTCTGATGAGAAACTTGTGAGGAAAATACTCAGGTCTCTACCTAAGAGATTTGACATGAAGGTGACTGCCATTGAGGAAGCACTGGACATCTCCAGTATGAAGGTTGAGGAATTAATAGGGTCCTTGCAGAATTTTGAGATAGCCTTCAATAACCAAACTAATAAGAAGGGGAAAGGTGTTGCTTTTGTAGCAAATGCTGAGGATGATGAAAGCATATCAGAAGCTCTTGTGATGCTTGGTAGACAGTTTAATAGGATCCTAAAGCGGACTGACATGAGATCCAAACCAAATGACTTAAAGAAGACAAGAACTGATGAGAAAAGCAATCAATCCAAAGGTGTTCAGTGTCATGAGTGCGAAGGATATGACCACATTAGGACAGAATGTGCAACGTACCTCAAGAGACAGAAGAAAAGCTTGAATGTTTCTTGGTCTGATGAAGATGACTCAGAAGGAGAAGTGGAATGTGAGTCTGCGAAGCATGTCATTGCTTTAACTGGTAGATGCATCTCTGATGATGAAGTTAAGGCTTCAGAAGCACCATCAGGTTCTGAGGCTTCAGAAGCACCGTCAGGTTCAGAAGCACCATTTGATACTGAATCTAGTGATGAAGAATTGTCTTATGAAGAACTGACTAACTCTTACAGAGATCTGTATACTAGGAGTGAGGAAGTGTGCAAGCAGCTGGAAAAACATAAGAGAACTATCACTCAACTTCAGGCTGAAAGAAGTGAACACTTAGAACAAATTTCTAATCTCAATGATGAGGTAACCCAATTGAACTCTCAACTTGAACATATGAAGAAGCAAGTCAGAATGATGAACACTGGTACTGATATGCTAGAAGAGATATTGGAGAGTCAGAACCAAGGGAAACCAAAAGGAATAGGGTTTGATTATGGGACCATGAACAACAAACAGCAAAATCTAGCTAAAAGGTTCATTGCAGCTGTTGGAACATATGATACAATGATGGGCAAACCTAAATTGGAACATCAGAACAAACCACAGGGATCTAAGAGCAGGAGGGCATCTCGTCCTTGGGTATGTCATTATTGTGGTAGAAAAGGACATATAAAGTCGTTCTGTTTCAAGTTGTATGGGTATCCTAAGCAGTTCCAGCAAAGAAAATCTGAACCTGTTGTAATCAATGTTAAGAAGGAATGGAGACCCAAATGTGATAATGTTGGTCTAATAGCTCACACCTCTATAAGGGCATCATCTAGGGAAGACTGGTACTTTGACAGTGGATGCTCTAGACACATGACTGGAGTTAGTACATTTCTTGAAAATATAAGACCCTACACCAGTAGCTATGTGACTTTTGGTGATGGAGCTAGAGGAGAAATTCTTGGTATTGGAGACTTGATCAGTGATGGATTGCCAAGGTTAGACAATGTGTTGTTAGTAAAAGGGTTATGGATTGCCAAGGTTAGACAATGTGTTGTTAGTAAAAGGGTTAACTTCAAATTTAATTAGCATAAGCCAGCTGTGTGAACAAGGGATGGAAGTTAATTTCAACAAGGCTGAATGTCTGGTAACTGCTGGGAAAAGTGAAGTTCTAATGAGAGGTAATAGGTCTAAGGACAATTGTTACTTGTGGGTACCTCAAGAAGAAGCTCACTTGACCACATGTCTCGTGAGTAAAAAAGAAGAGGTTAAATTGTGGCACCAGAAGCTTGGTCATTTAAACCTAAGAGGAATGAAGAAAGCCATTTCTGTGGAAGCTATCAGAGGATTACCAAAACTCAAGGTTGTTGAAGACAACAAAGGTCCAAATATTAGATTCCAAAAGGATCATCCTAAGGATCTGATCATAGGGAATCTGAATGAAGAAATTACCAACAGATCCAGAGATGTGAGTTCCAAATTCAAACCAAAGAACATTAAAGAAGCCTTGACTGATAAGTTCTTGACAAATTCTATGCAAGAGGAACTTGGTCAGTTGAAGAAGTATGAAGGTTGGAAATTGGTTTCTAGACCTGAAGGTGTGAATGGCTTTGGTACTGAATGGATCTATAAGAATAAGTCTGTTGAAGGTGGTAATAGGAACAAGGCCCTCTTAGTATCTCATGGGTACAACAAATGTGAAATTTCCAAGAGTAGGATGAAGAATTTTGCTCTTATGAATGCAAGACATAAGAGAACATCTGATGCAGCACATGTGAAGATAATTAAAGAGGATAATGGTGTTGATATTGATCAATGGTGTTGTGATGCAGACTGGGCAAGTAGTTGCTTATATGAGAATCTACAGCAATTACAGGTGTTGAAACGTGCAAACAAATTCTTTCTATTTACTATAACTAGAGTTGCACGAGAAATCAGGGAAATCATTGGCATTTTGAAGACTGCTGAAATACTCTGTTGTTGAAACCAGTTCTGAGATTCCCCAAACTGATTCTGATATGGTTGAGTTTCCTGAGAATCCTCAACCTGATCAACCTGACGTGGGTTGAAATTTTGAGGTTCAAATATGTTAATGCTCAGAGGTATTATGTTCAGATGTGGTTACTATTCCTATGTGTGTCTGAGTGGTTTGCTTTGAAATTGTTTGGCTAAAAAGGGGGAGATAAGTATTTCAGAAGCAATACATAGCACTACAGTAGTTCAGAAGCACTACAGTAGTTCAGAATTAATACAGTTTTTCCGGAGCTGAAGTGTTTCAGGGGGAGTCTCTGTTTCAGGGGGAGTGCTTCGTTTGTTCCTGAATGACATGTTTCAGGGGGAGTGTATGTGTGGAAACGTTGTGTATGTGCCGCTGCTGACTCTGTTGCTATTTGGTTGTTGCGTTTAAGTTCTTCATGGTTGCGTACTTATGATGAGTGAAGAATTTTCCTTGAGATATCTCTCTGATCTCAGATTGATTTTAGCCAAAAATTTGCCAAAGGGGGAGATTGTTGGATATTTTGTTGTTGGCTTCATTTTTGCTAAAATCAAATATACAAGCAAGATGTTCGTCTTCAGAAGCAGAACCTCATAAGCTGAGTCTTCAGACGCAGAACCTCAGAAGCCGAGTCTTCAGACGCAGAACCTCAGAAGTTGGGTCTTCAGAAGCTGAACCTTCAGAAGCAGAACTTCAGAAGTTGAACCTTCAGAAGCAGATCTTCAGAAGCTGAACCTTCAGACGCTGAACCTTCAGAAGCACTTACTTCAGAAGTACCTTCAGAAGCAGTCTTGTTTTCGTGCCTTGGAGCTGTTTATTATCTCACCTGATCTTTTAAAGATTTAATTGAAGATTTCGTTCATGTTACTTGTTCTCCAAGATGCGTGTGTTTCCAGAAGGAAGATATTTTCGTGAAATATATTTTGAAGATTGGATATTTTTATTTGTGTAAATATATTTTCAAAGAGATCTTTGGAAAATATATTTCTGAAGAATATTTGTTTGAATATATTTCTGAGAAGAATATTTGATTCAAATATATGTTGCTGCTGAAGGCTATAAATAGAAGACGCCACTATGGAAGAAATCAACTGAAACCAAAGCCATTATAGAAAGTGTTTTCTTAGGTTTCAAGTCTGTTAATTGTGAGCCTTCTTGTGTCACCTTGATGCAAGCTTAGGACTGTGTTTATTGAGTTGTAATTGTAGATCACTTGAAGCTTTTAAGCAAGAGTGACTTTTGTGTGTTTGGAGTGTGTCTCCGTCTTTCTTTGTTATTTGAGTCTGATATCACTGGGGCAGTGATTGATTGAGTGGGTGTGAGATGAGATCTTAGGTCTAGGAGTTCCTGGGCTGAAGTCAGTACGGGTAGTAGCTAGGTGATAAGTTGTAAACTTGGAGTTTGCTGATAAATTAGAACTAGGACTACACTAGTGGACTTCCTCCTGGCTTGGTAGCCTCCAGATGTAGGTGTATTTGTCACCGAACTGGATTAACAAACATCTTGTGTCTTTTTCTTTCTGTCTGTTATTGTTTTGCGTGTTTTACTCATAAATCAACGTTGAAACTTTGTACTCTGTTTTACACCATTGTTCCTGTGTTGGATCATTACGTTCAACATCAGGACTTTACTGCGCCAGAATTTCAAAATTAATCACGAGTTTTCAAAATTTTATCATATCGACTATCACATATCGATACATACAAATTTTCTTCTGCATATATAAGCATATAAATTCCTCAACGAGTGCGATTTAAATATTTTCAGTGTTTTAAATATAAAATATAAATTTATTTAATAGACACACTACATTAATGTTGATATTTTGAAAATAGTCATGTGTTGCCAAAATTTTACTGTATCGACTTTCTCACATATATATATATATAAATTTGTTTATTTAGATATAAGTACATAAAATTTGCAACGGGTGCGGTGTAAACATTGAACAGTGTTTTACATATAAAATAAAAAGTTATTTAATAGAAACACTACATTAATTTTGATTTTGAAAATAGTCATGAGTTTTTAAAATTTTATCATATCGACTTTCTCATATATGTATATAAAAATTTGTTTATGCAGATATAAGTACATAAAATCTGCAACGGGTGCGGTGCAAACATTGAACAATCTTTTGCATATAAACTAAAAAGTTATTTAATAGAAACACTGCATTAATTTTGATTTTGAAAATAGTCACGAGTTTTCAAAAAAATTTGTGCATAAAAATTTGTTTTCGCATATATAAGCAAATAAAATCCATGACTAGTGTGACTCAACTATTTAACAAATTTTTGTTTATATAAGAGAAAAAAATTAATATAAACATTACATTATTAGTCATAATTTTCATTTAATATCTATAAACATTCTACAATATTTACAATATAATTATTTTTTATATAATTATCACAATGTTACGTGACTCGTGCTTTCGCACGGGTCTTTTACTAGTTTTAATGAAATTTAAGAATTTTTTAGTTGGGAATTCAAATTCCTATTGCGATGTTGCTTCTATTTTGATTAGCTTTAACATTTTTTAGTTAATAAATTAAATGATAAAGTAAAATGAATAAAATTGTAAACATAACAATTTAAATGAAGGATAAATTGGAAGTGAAAAAAAAAATCCTAAAATAATGTATCCCCTTTATATATAAATATAAAAATATAAATTTGAATTGACATACTCAAGTTCATTATACTAGACGCGAGGGAAACATGATTGAGTACTGGTTTACTAATTATAGTCTATGTATGAGTTCCTTTAGTTTCTCTATTGTGGAGTCTCCTCCTAATGAGTTCTATAGTTTGATTTTTGAGGATTTGTGTGGAGGTTCTATACTCAAAAGTGTTCAAACAACTTCTTAGTTTTTGTTTTCGATCGGGTTTATGCCCTCATTTGTACCGAAAAATAAATACGATTTGGTTTATCCCTCATTTGTATTGTACCAAAAAATAAATAAATAAACAAATATAGAAGTTTCATTAAGTTTTAAAAATAATATTTGATTTAGTTTCTTTTTTTTTGTGAGAGGAATATTTGATTTAGTTGTTCAAGAAGTATTTAAATCCAACTCCAACTGTGTTTTCACCAAAAAATATATCCAACTGTAACCAGCTGTACATAGCTCAAGGGGAAAGTCTATCTGGAAAAAGGGTCTAAAAAAACATTTTAAGGTATAACTTTTATTGCGTACAGAAAAAAAAAAAAAAACTCTTCTATGTTCCTTGATTGCTGTCCATTTTCTGTCCAAAATAATAATAAAAATATTAACGTGCAATTGAAAAATAATAGAGCAACCTCATAAAAAAAGAGATGCATGCACTTTTTATTTATTAAATTTTACATAAATGCATGCACTAACTATTAAAAACATAGGATAGGATTCTTCTCATGCTCTGCCTCTATCTCACGAATTAAAAAATTGTACTGCACAAACTAACAAGAATAATAAAGAATACAAGACCTGATCTGTAAGCAAAATAAAAATCCAAAACCTCATATTTAATTAATCCATAAAAAAAAAAACTAATCTGACAAATAATCCTCATCTGTACATTTTTAACTCAAATAACCTAGTAAAAAGAAGGTCAGTAAAGTAAAAAAAAAAAATCCTCAAGTTTACGGTCAACAATAACAATCGAAACGACAAATGAATCAACATAAAACGACATAAACCCGAATTTACTGCCGCAACTCTTTTCGTAGTTTCTGAGAGAACAATTTGCACGCATCCATACTCAAATCCATAGCAGCTGCAAGTGCAACAAAAGCTGCAGCATCTTCCGTGCATGTCACGTGCTTCACCCCAACTTCCACCTCCGGTTTACTACACTTCTTTTCCCCGTCAAATCTTGCCGACATCACAAAACCGCTATACAAAAACTGATTCTCCAATGAAAAATCTGAACCGGAACCAGATCCGGTTCTTGATCCTGAACCGGAACCTAAATCCCAGCTACCGTTTGGAGTGTTAACGGGAGTAACACCTGATGTAACATCAATTGTAAATTTACCACCATTCTGTGAACTGATAGTGCAACTGGCAAGTGTGACTGGATCCGCGGTGGCCGGAAGAACGTCGAACCGGTATCCAACGGAGTTTGAGTAACCCGGTTCACGCCAAGCTTCGAGTCGACCCCATGGCTTCCAAGTACCATCGCCATCGGGTTTGATAATTAACCAAGCACCCGGGTTTGATTTACTGACCCTTTGTGAACCGGGTGAAGGAACGAAAGGTGTGACCATTGAAGCACACGCAACCGGTGAACCGGATAAATCGTGTACAGTAATAGACCAACCTTTTCGATCCATTGAAGGAAACTGAACCGGGTTTGATGGGTTTTTGTCTCTGAAACTGAATTTGCAAGTGAAAACCGGTTGTTTTACTTCTCCTTTGACTTGGAAAACCTGTGGACTGCATTCCGGTTCACCGTCGAACCGGAATATAAACCTTGGGTCCGGTTCAGCTCGTACTGTTAAATGCAACAATTGACCCTGAACCGAAGATTTAGCGGTGTTTTTGGTGTTACTGTTGAGAGTGAGAGCGGTCCAACCGTTGTGAAAAGAACAAGGTCGTGATTGAACTAATGTTAGATCAAGGGGTATTGCAATTATACCCAAGAGTTTTGCAGTGTTGAAAACGCATGAAGGGTTTGTGTTTGTTTTGAAAACGGAGATTTTGATGAGAGGGTTTTTAACGTTAGAGATTTGTGATTTTGGGAAATCAAAGGTAGCAGCGAGAGAGTGAGGGTGAGTTTCTGAGTCTGATATCAAAGGAACTGTTGCGACGTGGCAAGGTGGAGAATCAACGCCTTTGAGTTTGATTTCGCAGTAGCATGTGGAGCTTGAAGGATGAACTTTGCCGGAGAAGGATGATTTTGATGATGATGGTGATTTTATTGCAAGGTTTCCGATTAAGATCCGTACGAATGAGCACGGATCCATGAGTGTCGAATCAGTATATGAAAATTGAAATAAGAGAGAGGAATGTGTTTGACAAAGTGAAGAAAGAGGTGTGGTTTTTGTATGTTGAGATTGGCTTGGAAACTCAAGTGACAGCCTGTATTTGGTTGGTTTTTTAGAGAGACAGAGAGAGTCATTATTTGGTTTCTTGCTGTATAATATAATTGTTTTTTCTTTTAATTTTTTATTATTATTATTATTACGTTCTTGTGGTTTTTCCTTTTTTATGGAATCCTTTCTTTTTTTAACTTCTCCATTAATTAACTTACGGGCCCCATTTTCTACTAGGTTTAATTGCTCATAAAAGGGTATATCAATTTTGACATGTGTTGTAGTTAAACATTTTTTTGGCAAAAAAATTAAAATAAATTATTTTTGGTGGTGTTTAATATTGATCCAATTGTAATGGAGTAGTTCATAATTTAAGGAGATTTACGAATAGATGTATGATGTTACTACATATTATTATAAATATTATATATAACTTCTCCGTATTGAAACTCCCACACACTAAAATTTAAGAAATAAAATATCGTAATTTAAAACTTTCGTCAAAATTTGAAACTCCTGCATAGTAACTTTTTACATGAGTTGTACTAATGTACTTATATTGGTACATTTTTTTTACTTTCAGATACTAAATACTTATTCGTTATGTTCATATTCTACGCATTTCCTTCGGCTCCAATGAATATAATCGTCTCGCATACTTTCTTTTTGGATGTTTCATTTATGAGTTGTGTTGTTTTTTCCTTTTTTGTTGTGAATATTATGAGTTGTGTTATTTGAACATTAAAATAAATTATACAATCTCATAAAAATAAAATAAAAAATACAATATATTCCCCTAAAAAAAATAAACAAAATTTTTAAAAGACATTATATTTGACAACAAAATTTTGATGTCAAAATATAATTTCTCTTCCTTTTTTTAGGATTTTTCTCTTCGTTTGTAGTAGCAAGTTGAACAATTTTTATTTTCTTTTTTATTATTATGTCATTCCTTTTAGACTTTAATTCAATGAACGCCAATAAATCATGATGGTTTGAATATTAAAGAAGTTTCATTTTCAACATGTCTAACTTGAATTTTGTCAAAAAAAATGTCTAACTTAAATGTCATACAAATTATGATTTGTGATTAGTTTACGATATAAATTTGTTTACGGTAATAATGCATCTAATTTATTCTTTTTATTCATTATGCCAAATTATATATTTCTATGTTTTCTACTTAATATAGGGGAACTTTGCCTTCTTTTGTTTTTGGTTATCATGTTATTTGTACTAAAATTTCACTACCGTTTAACAATGATTAATGTCCGTCGGATAACTTGTGAGATCCACAAGGTGAACTTCGCTAACCATTTATCTAAGGGGTCAAAGTCTCTTGTCACTTGAACCAATACATTATTGATCGGGTATTTTGACTTTTTTTAAGGATAAATTACACTTTAAATACAAAATTTAAGTAATCAAAAAAAAAAAATACAAAATTTACGTTAAATAGTCTTCTTTGGATTTGTCTAAGGTTTTTCACTCAATTAGTATGAAGTTGACTCATACTCCGCAAGGATACAAGTTTAACTCTTAATGTTAGCATTAATACATCTTTGATGAATGATCTATAAATATTTTTGTTCTCAATGCTCGTTGAACCTTAAAGTTTGTCCTGAAATTTTGTTTACCACACAAATATAAAGAAAACACACAAACATTAAAACATTATATTATGTGTATCTGTGTATTATAGATATTTATGTATATACTCTAACAAAAAAAGTTCACAACAAATATTTTAACATATACGATTATTATGGCAAAAGATTATTTGATGTCTACATAATCATTAAACTTTTATTTAAATAAATAATCATCAAACTCTATATTATTATTTATGTAAAGTATAAATAATCATACTTTTTATTATCTTCCGACCAAACTCTAGCCTGAATAAATTCTTATCTTTTTTTTAAGGAATTCTTATCTTTTTTAATAACACTAAGAATATAACGTTAATATAGAAAAATTTAAGGGTATAATTGGAATAATAAAGTGTCAGCCCAAAATCCATATCCCTTCATATATAGTATAGATAATGTTGTTCCTAGTTTAGTGAGATATTTCCTTAAAAAAAATATGATTATTATCGTAAATATTGTTTGATGTCTATATAATCATTAAACTCTTGCATATACAACGATTTTTTTTTGGTTCAAACATATAGAGAGAACATATCGTTTATATGTTTTTTTGACAGAAAATATTGTTAATATATTTATAAAAAAACTATTAATATTTATGAAACGTGATGGAAATTTCTTTCTTATTTTTTTATAGCCCAAGTGAATTATAAAGTTTTTTATTCTATCGATACATAGAAACTATACATATGAATTTAGAAAAGTATTTTGAGGTTAACCAAACCACTAAAATTTACTATCAATCAAATGGTTAATGACCTCTACTAATTAAGATGAATTGTTAAGTAGAATCTAAGTTTGATTTTTGGGTATAGAATAATTTTTGGTCAAACTTTTATTACCTTCCGACCAAACTCCAGCCTGAATAAATTCTTATCTTTTTTTTAATGAATTCTTATCTTTTTTAATAACACCAACAATATAACGTTAATATAGAAAAATTGGTTTAAGGGTATAATTGAAATAATAAAATGTCAGCCCAAAATCCATATCCCTTCATATATAGTATAGATAATATTATTCTTAATGTAGTTAGATATTTCCTATTTTAATGGAATTTAATTTTTTAATTAAAATTTAAAATAATATTATTAACGGATAAGATAGTTAGTAAAATAGTTTAAATGAAGGGTATAATAGGTAATGAAAAAATCAGCTAATCTCATGTATTTTCTTTATACTAACGGAAAGACGGGCTTTACCGTGTTCGTCTGTCCGCTCTTTTTACTACGCTAACGTGTGTGTATATTTTATTGTGTTTGTTTTTGTAATTTTGATTACAATTTTTAAATTTTTAATTATTAGTGGAAATCATTCGTACATCTATTTATCTACAAATTATAGTCAAAAAATGTAATGAAATTATTTATCAACTCGACGTTTTTTGGTTTGCCTGTATATAAAATAAAAATTAAAAAACAATCATTTATCGTTTATTCTAATAATAATTAGTAAAAAGATAACATAAATGTATAAATGGTTTGTTATGTAAAGAAAAAATCCTATGATTGTGATAAAAGAATATCTTTAAAAACTACATTTTTTGTAAAGTCTCCATCTTCTCCTTGTATTTCTTTGATGAGAACTTTTGTTGAATTTTGAGAAACTCCTCTTGATAAAGCTACATATAATTGTCCACGGCTGAAAATATAGCATGGAAAATAGATTCCAACATTGGAAATACTCTACTCTTGTGACTTATTTATGGTAATAGCAAAACTTAGTCTAACAAAACCGTTATCTACTAAGCACAAAGAGAAGTCCTGAACTTTTGCATTTTTTAGTTTAAGTATGGACAAGAATGCTCTTTTTCCAGCGTTGTTTCCTGATAGGATTTCCACATACAACATATCCACATACAACGTTGTTTTTAGTTTAAATTTTTTAACCGAAGAATGCACGAAGTTTAATTTTTTTTTATCAATGCGTGAAAGTGATATTTTTTTAGGCGAAAGTCAAATATTTTGGTTATTCATCATCAAATTGTAGAACAACAACATATATGAAGAAAAAAATCTCGAAAGGATCCATATATGAAATTGAAATCATCAACCTTTCGAAAAAATGGACAAATCTCAATGACCCAAATAGTATGGACCATAGATTTTTTATATTTATTTTTGTGGAATAAACTAAATAAAACAAATATTAATGATTCCATAATAATTCCAAAATAAAGTAATTTTTTGTTTTTTTGGGGATTTATGATTACAATGATTGAGAGAACATGAATTAGTGAAAAGAGAAACAAATTTTTTTTTTGCCAACTTGATTCCATAATCAATGATCCAAGATTAAAAATATTTTATCTCACATATGAATTGATTAGAGTCACTATTTTATCTCAATGATAATTTTCCCTTTATTATTGATTATATTTATAGTGACATATACTTGATTTAGTTTGTTACGCTTTTTTTTAAAGGATAAAGGAAAAAAAATTTGGACATATACTCATATCGTGTTTGTTATGCGATATATTTTGTGTGGTAACCAAAAAATAAATATTGTGTTTGTTACACTTTTTTTAATATCTGAATTTACTTTCATCATTTATCTTTTTCAAATGATAAGGAAAAAAATCGGACATATACAATTTGTTACATTTTGTTTTAATATTTGAATTTACTCTTATCTATTTGTTATTTGTATTGAAAGTTGGGAATAATTTTGAAAAGAGAAATGTAATTCTGGCACGCAGTGGACAAATGTCCTACAAGATGTCCGAGACACTAGGAATGTCTTATGCGATGTCATGGACACTTGGTTATGACAATGTAATACAATAAACAATAATAAAGTAAAGTGCAGGGAAGGAAGAACACAAGATATTTGGTAACACAGTTCGGTGCAACGTCACCTACATCTGGAGGCATCCATGCCAAGAAAGGAAATCCACTATAATAGTATTAGTTCAAAGTCCTATGTGAACAACCTCCGGTTCACTACCTTCTCACCTAATCACTACCCGTGGTATTTCCATCTAAGACTCCCCCTAGATACGAGATCTCATCTCACTTTCTTCACTCAATCACACAAGTCGTGATTTCAACAAAAATTATAATCAAATAGGAGAGACACTCCAATAAACAAAACCTACTCTTGCTAGAAGCACTAAAGCGGTTTACAAATAACAAAGTACAACTCAACTAATCAGTCCAGTTTAATGCATCAAGGTGATACAAAGAGAGACTCACAAATAACAAGAACAGACTCGAAACCCTAAATGACTCTTTTCTTAAACGACGTTATGCTCACACGGTTTGTGTCTTCCTTTTTATAGCCAGAGAATGCACGGGCTTGGTCTTCAATCGGGCTAAATAGTTAAGCTGATCCAATAGAGCCTTCAGCTACAACCTTCTAAAAGCAAATATAATGTTTCCTAAAATGTTTAGGACATTAAATACAAATATACGACAAAGCATAAACCGACATATGCAGCTTCTAGAAACACACGCCTCTTGGAGCACAAGTTACGTGAATCACATCTTCAATCAAATCTTCAGAGATCTCACGCGAAAAAGCAATCTTCCAAGAATGTGAACCAAAGCACAACACCTTGAGCCAAGATGTCATACTTACATGTCTAGGACATCTAGTACAACATCTTGATAGCACTTAATGTTTTAATAAAATGCGACTAACACAATATAAAAACCCAACAATCTCCCCCTTTGACAAATTTTGGCTAAAACTACTCTTTTAATTTAAACATCAATATATGCAGGAGGGATACAGAAACACCTTCTTTCAAATTAACACAAAATCATCTTCAAAGAAAGAAAACATCTTCAACGCTACTCCATAAGAATATTCTTCAAAAGAAATAACGCACACACGAAACTTCACCAAAACACCAGAGGCGTTCTCAGCAGCGGATTAGATGGAACCAGCCTCACAGATAACTTCATAAGAATATGAGAAATAAACTCCAACAAACAAAACATCTTCAACCACATAGAGAGGAATAAACTCCCACAATACACAATACTAACAAACCCAGGGAGAAACTCCCACAATAATACTGCAGAGAAAAATAAATTCTCACACGTAATCATATGTCCATGACATCATGCTTGACATCAGCATGTCAGAAACAAACGCACATGCATTCATACCAAAAACAAAATAAACCTCAAGAAGAGAGGCACATAACAAGTCTTTAAGGCACACACACACACTAGCACATATCATCATGGCATATCATCAAGCTGGCAAAAAATATTACTCTTCCTAAATAGAAGATCTTCAGAGAAGTCATATAAGCATATAATACTCCCCATAAGTTACTCTATGCATAATAAACAAACACATTACTACTTCCCCTTTTTAGCAGATTTTGGCAAACATCTAGATGCATTAACTAAAGTAGTAGAACATCATAGTAGATAAGTATCAGGAGTACTAACTATTACAAACTATAGCACATAAGTACACAAATTATCCCGTGCTAAGGCCCACAAACCAAAAACATATGAAATCAAAAGGAAGAAGAGAAATATAAGGAAAATAAGAAGTCAACACTTGCATATGTTTCCTCTTTTTGTTCATCCTCAGCAGCATTTGTATCATCATCCTCATCATTACCCTCATTCTCAACATTTGCATCATCACTATATTCCTCAGTCAGGGCCTTAATCAAGTTCTCAAGGATGATCTTCCTTATTGTTCAAGCCTTGATAGTCTCATCCAATGCTTTGTATGTATCCCTGATCTCAGCAATAATCGCCTCCTTTGAGGATGAGCTTCCAGCTTCCTTTCCAGAGGGCACCACAATGTCTGGGACATGTGTCCCGACAAACAACCTATAATTAAAAGTAAGAGAGGATTCCCTTTTACTTGGCACATCAAAAGCAGACAATATACCAGGGTGTTGATTTAGAATCACACCAGAGATTAAAGATGGAAAGGCTATAGGCATCTTCACAGCAAAAAAGATGGCATGCTTCATTGTCTGGTCAAACATATAGGACCCAAAATCAAACTTTGTTTTGGTCCCAACAATGTACACAAGTTTAGCCAAAACAACAACAATGCTTAAGGTATGGTTGGTAGGAGCCCATTTAGCATCACCAATTCTGTTAAGCATGTCATACTTGACACTTAACTTTCCATAAGAAAGCTTTCCCTTACTAGGCCACTGCTTTACTTGCCCTACAATTATCTCCTTACAAATCACATTGTTTAATACCTCCACCTCAGCCTCAACTTCTTCACTCCTTCCTAAGTATTTGTTGATCACAACAGGTGAAAACTCTACATATTTTCCTCTCACATAAACCTTCCTGAACTCCTCACTCAGTTCATTATTGCAATCAATTGAGATGTTCACCAAAAATTATTTCACCAGCTTTTCATAGCAGTCTCCTAAACCTGCAACAGTTTTCATCAAACCAACAACTTGGACCAGATCAATTACCTCCTTGCAATCAAGAGCTTCCTGACTTAATTCTCTTTCCAAAGCAATCCTTTTTTGATACACATACTTCCACTTTTGCACGCTTTCTTCATAGTGGAAGAACACATTATTCATGGGAGCATAAGTGACATTTGATAGAATTTTCTTCCCATCCTACTTTTTCCTACCTGAGGACACAATGTATAAGACATCATCCTCGACATTATACTCAGAGTCACTTAAAGGAACCCGCTTCCTCTTCAAGGACCTTTTCTTC